>CM052544.1:9304596-9346577 GCA_028533065.1 Trachops cirrhosus | reverse complement strand
GAATTGAGCAGCAGGAGACTGGATAGGTAGACAGGCCCTGGTGATGCTCAACTCTGTAGACCAGGGGTCCCAGCCCCTGGGCCATGGATGGCCGCACAGCAGGAGGTGAGCTTGAATGTAATGCACTTGAGTCTCTCCAAACCATCCCTCCCCTGCCCTCCTGTCCCCCATCCATGGAAAAATTGTCTTCCACAAAATCGGTCCCTGGTGCCCAAAAGGTTGGGGACTGCTGCTGTAGGTCATGACAAGGACTGTGGATTTTACTCTCAGAGCCTTGGGGAACCATGGAGAGTTACTTGTAAGAAATGTACCCTACTAATGTAAGATGATGATAATAGAGGAAACTGCATGTGTGTGTTGGGGGGGGTATGGAAACTGTACAATCTGCTTTTGTTTCTGAAATCTAAAACTGCTGTAAAAAGTGAAGCATACTAATAAAAAATATGAAACTGCTGATCTGGGCTATGTGAATTTTCTGCAGTGATGCTCATGGCTCGGGTGTGTGCACAGCAAAGTCAAACACTTGGCTTAATCCAGGATAGGCTTTTGCCAAACACGAAATGTGAAGTGGCAGAGGAAAAAGGTGGTTGAGTTTATTTTTGGGGGCATGATAATATTAATGGACCATGACATCTAAGCCAGATAATGAGGGAAGTGAAGATGGTGGGAGAGGAGGCCTAAAAGACCCCCAGAAAACATGGCTTCCTCCAGATGGCCTGGAAAATTGGGAGACCACCAGTGACCCCAGACTCTCCTGGCAATTTGACAATTCTGACACATGTGGCTCTTATAAGAGTGGGTGGCCTGTGGACAATGGGACACAAGCAACTTGAACAGGAGAACTCCTGCAGAGCTCAGTTTGGAGAAGAGCCAGGCCATGAGGCTAGCAGGTGGCAGTTTTGAGGTGTGTGAAACATGGGGGCCGTGATTTGGGGCACTGGGGGATCAGAGGATGAGCTGTGAGGTGGCAGGAGCTGGGACCTGGGAGTCAAGTGTCCTGACTTTGAAAAACAGATCTGCTGCTTGCTCGGCAGCTGGGAGCCTTTGGGTCATTGTTTAACTATTCTGCGTCTCAGTCATCCTCATCCATCCATGAGCAAAGCAACTCTCTCTGAGGGTTATTGTAAGTATAGAACAAGGCATGCTATGTCAAGTGCTTAGCACTGTGCCTAACACATTGCCAGTGTTCGAGAAACAGAAGCTGCTATAATTACCATCGTTACTGTTGTTCTCTAAGAGAACAAAAGGGTGCTGGGAAGTCTCTTAGTGCAGATGAGGAGACCAAGGCCCAGAGAGAAGAAGAAACACCTCCACTTGGAGTAAGTGAAAAGTACCAAGTCTCTCCTTCCAGGAGCCATGCCCTGCCTGCTTTCCACAGAGACAGGAAAAGAAGTGGGAGCTGACTGGTGGGGTCCCCAAAGGACAGTGTCTGTTCTCAGGGGCAAGCCTCCCGGGTGTGGGGGTAGTTTTCCCAAGCCACCAAGAGACAACATTACCAGGCGGAAGGACCGCAGCACCGCCATGCTGCCCTTCTTGGCTGTGCCCAGCTCCACCAGGCTCACAGTGACGATGATGCAGTCGAAAATGTTCCACTTCTTTTGGAAGTAATTGTAGGGGTCAAAGGCAATGATTTTGAAGACCATTTCAGCAGTAAAAAACATGGTAAAAACCTGCAGATGGAAACAAGGATTCATCTCAGCAAGGGTCTATGGGGTGAAGGGGGGCACAATGACAAATAGGGCAGCAGAGAAATCTCTTTTTTATAAATTAGCAAATCCTTTTACATCATTCTTAGTCAGTTTCTATATTATCTGGGGGCTCCTGAAGGACTGGGGATGGGAACACTCAATGTGGCAGCAGAGAGTAATCTCTGAACCAGTGCTGAGGGCATATGCATCAGAACCCATGCTTCAGTGTTTCCATAGGAATGGTGACAGAAGGGGAGGAAGTGGATAATCATGAGGATAATAATCGCTACATAATTATATAAATGAGAAGTCAATCTGGTTCAGTAGTTTAAAAGCATGGATTATGGGGCCACATGGACCCAGATAGAAGTCCCAACTCAGTCATTTCCTAGCTCGTGTATACCTGGACAAGCACTGTGCCCTCTCTAGAGCCCAATTTCCTCATCTGTATAATGGACATAAAAATTCGATAATGCACCTGCAGGTCTCAGCAAAGGTTCTGGCAGAGAGTAACTCACTAATAAAAAATAGCTATCAGCAAGCTGATAAAATGATGCATTGTCTCTAAGGGTCTAACGGTCCCAAGACAGAATTCTGACACTAAAAGAGGTCAGGGCCAGGCTCAGTTCTCACAACAACCAGCTGGGAAGGGAGACAGGTGAGAAGAAAGCAGAGACCAGGGTCAGGGGCTCTTCTCATTTGTTCTCATCAAAGCCTATTGCAAGCCTGGGAAATGATGGGGTTGAGAGTTCAAGGGTCATGGCTGATGCCACAGACTGCAACTGTGTTATTCAAAGAGCATCTGTGGAGCGCCCTCTGTAGGCAAGTCAGTGTGCTGCTGTGGGGGATGGGGTAAAGGTCCTGTGCCCTAGAGGAACCTGGGACCACTCTTGCTCCACCTCCCCCAGCTTTGCTCTGGGCAGGACACTTAACCTCTCTAAGTCTTAGTGCTCGCTTTTGGGCTGTGAGGGTGATGACAACCCCCTAGCATAGTGACTCTGAGATGACACTTATAAAGTACCTGACTAATGGTAGACACCAAAAAATGTCTGCCTTTCCTTTCTTTTTAAAAAGGGTGCCCCGGCCCCATGGTAAAGGCCTTTCTCTCGTGTGCCTCACCTTCTCCAACTGTAAAATGGGGGTGTGGACCAAAGGTCTCTTCCACAAAGCCCTCTGTGGTCTATGCTGACTTCTTGCAACTAAGCTCTCCCTTCTTCTTCCACTTCTCCTTTTTTGGAAGGACACAGGCATATCCACAATGGTCTTTACGTAGGAAAGTGACATTTATGCTTACTTCAAGGTAGACACATCTGAAATCGGGTGGGTTCAAGGGGCTGTCCTGAGTCTGTAAAGAGGGGCCTCGCTGCCCCCAGGTCAGGACCTTCTCACTCCACTTCCCTGTGCCCATTCATCCCAAAGCAATTCCTACCCATTCAGCCTGGTCCTCTGGACTTGACTTTCTGAACTCAGCAACCACACATCCCCCACACTGCTCTCCGCTAGCTAGAACAACACTCCAACCAGCGAGGGCGTGCTGCTATCCCACCCAGAGCTCTCAGCCACGGTGGCATGGGCGGTGGCTGCCAGGCACTCACAATGTTGCCTATCTGGAACATGGTTTCGAAGGTGGTGCTCATGCCGTGGTGCTCCATGGCCATGAAGACTGTGTTCACCACAATGCACAAGGTGATGGTGAGCTCCGCAAAGGGGTCCGTCACAATCTTAAACAGAAATGTCTTGAGCTTCACCCACTTGGGGCAGCACTCCCAGATCAGGTACTTCTGAGCCAAGCTGATCAAGCAGGGCGGGCACCTCTGTTCAGATTCCTCGAGCTCTGCATCACAGGTGAATTCAATGACAGCTGTCAGCCATGTGTTACCTCAGACCCCTGTCCCGTGGCCACCCCCTAGGTCTTGTCATTCCTAATAACCACCATCTCCGCTCTTCATGTCAACCCTCCCTTTCTCTGATGATTAGTTCCTGCTTTCTGAATTTTCTTCAGTCCAGCAACTCCAATCCAGTCTCTGTCCACATTCAGTAGTCCAAAACATGGATCTGACACTTTTTAACTGCTAATCACCCATGGCATATCTTTACTTCTCAACTTAGAGTTCATGTTCATCTCTCCATCTGTCCCTTTGCAGACACCCTCAGTTCCCTTGCCCCTTTCTCCCTCCATTGTACTTGCCTGGCAGAACCCCAACCCGGAATAAACCCAATGTGTAGACTTCTCTGCACCTGCACCCAACCAGCTGAACTTGGTTGGAAAAAGTACACAACTATGCTGACTGATCGCACTAGGGATTCATGAGCCCCAGCTGGTTGCTGCCCAGAAATCCTGCCATGCTTCTCTATTTCAGTCCGCTCTTTCAGCATTCCAGATTGCTATTCTGACTTCCTCCTCTCTCCTCCCACCTCCCTCGCCCCCTATCCATGCCTCTCCCTGGTGCTGAGAAGAAGCACAGGAAGTAGTGCTGAGTGAGGAATCTTGCAGAGACTCCATTGTGGCAGGAAGCAACCTATCTGTGAGGCAGGACAGGCAGAGACTCAGCCTTGTAAACATCCTTCACTTTGCTGATGTTGATTGTCTGGGGAGATACAGAGGCTAAAAGAATCATGCTCTTGCTAGCTTGCAACACAATCACGGTTCCTCTCCCAAAGAGTTTTGCAAAAAACCATTCCAGAAAGAACTTTTCTCCTTTCCTTAGGTTACAATTAAAGAGGTGACCCCCACTCCTCTTAACAGCCAGTGTCTTCATTTGTGCATTCTCTCCCGTTGGCAATGTGAAGAATCTACAGAACATTCCCTCTTTTCTTTATGTTCTATCTCTCCCATTCTCACAGATCCATGACCCCATTGGGGTCATGGGGGTTAATGGGGTCTCACAGACCCCATTAGCATGGAAATGTCCTTTTAAAAAATCCACATATGAAAACCAAAAATATCTTCCTTTAACTTTACTTACACCATAATATCATTTTACTATCTCCTCCTCTTCACAGAAAAACATCTTGGAAAAGTTGTCGGTATGTAGTATCTCCACTTCCTTTCCTCTCATTTATTCTTCAATCCCCTCCAATGGGGCTCTGCATAATCCCCTACACCACCAACCCTCTCTTGCTCAATCACCAAACACAGCCACATGACTAGAGCCCTGGACTTTTTTCAGACTCGATCTTACTTGATGTTTCTATAGCATTGCCTCTTTTGACCTTTCCGTACTTTTTGAAGGAGTTTAGACCCTTGGCTCTGTGGAGAATTCTTCTCAGTCTTCTATTTCTGGGCATCCCTTCTTTCCCTCCTCTGTTCACTCCATTTCTTCTGTTCAGTCATTAAATGTTATTTCTGAGAACTCTGCCCCAGGACTTCTTCTCATCTTACTTGATGCCCTCAACGTCATCTATCCACTTGCACCATTTCAAAGGCACCATCTATATTCAAACTGCTTTCAATGATCTATCTTTAGGTCACACTTAACTTCTGAGCTCTAGACCCATTTTTCATAAAACCAGCTTCCTACTGGGCACCCCTACCTAGATGTCTCAGGGGCTCCTGAAACCCAGTATGTCCCAGACTCAGCTCAGGACCTTTCCCTGGTGAACCCCCTGGCTCCCCCACAGTATGTCACTGCACCAGCATCCTTTCAGTTGCTTATGCCAGAACCATGTGAACCACCAAGTCTCGAATCTTCTGCCCCGAGAGAGCGCGCAGATCCTTGCATTTCCTGTCTTCCCCACTGCCACCACGCTGGAGTCCAGGCGCTGCCACCTTTCCGCTGGTTTCCTCCTAACTGGTTCCCCTGCCAACACCTTTCCCCTCTTAATTCCATTCTCTACATGTATCCAAAGTAACCTTTATAAAATGCAAATGTAGCTCCTCTGCCTCCAATCTTTTAGTGGCACCTCGCTGCTCTTAGGATGAAGTCCAAAATCGTTAATATGGTCTAGGAAGTTCTGTGGGTCTGGCCCCCGTCCATCTTTCTAGCCTTATTCAACCCTCTCCCCTCCTGGCTCTCTATGCTCTGGCTCCAGCAGGCTTTTTCATTTCTTTAAGCGTCAGGCTCTCTTCCGCTTCAGGGATTTTGCTCTTATTTGTGTCTGGAATATATCCCTAACCACCGGCTAAACTCACCATATCTCACCTACCACCCTGCCCTTTTCCTTCAAGACACTCAGCACCCCAGCGGTACCTTGTTCCATGTCCTTCTCTCCCACTCAGCATGAGGGCAGAGACTGGGCTGTGCTCCTGCATCTGGTATCTGGCTTGCACAACTATCAAGTCTTAGATTGCATGCCCAGCATAGATGGTCCATGTGCCCCGACTGTAGGGAACTGCCAAGTGCTTATTGGCTTGGGCCAAACTTTCTCAAGCATAATAACCCCAACGTGGTGGCCTTTGTAAATCCTATCACAATTCTGACAGCATCAAGCATCCTCTGTGGATGCCATGGGTATAGAGGATATAATGTTCAACCAGAGCAGATCACAGCTCGTCTGCCCTATGCTCAAAAACCTTTGACCTCCTTGACCTAATCTAAGGTCACCTTTAGCCATATTTCTCATAAAAATGTCATTGTTTCTCCTGCCTTTCCCCATGTACTCTTACAGCATCTTCCTTGAGGGGAAATCAGTCCGGTCTCAGGATATCTGACAATGCCTGCTCATTGGTTCTGGTCATTATAAATTAGCATCACCCCTCTTATCACATTTGTACATCACACTCATTTACCATTCATTTAACAACTGTTTGTTGAGTACCTACTATGTGCCATGCACTTCTCTTCTAGGTACTGGCATTCCAGCTGTGAGTCAAACACGTACATCTCTGTCCCCGTGGAATTTATAAGCTGCTGTATATTTTCATGCTTTACAGAGAAGACTGAGGCACAGAGCCATTCCTGGAGCCCTGAGACGGCACAGGTCACTTATCAGTGGCAGAGCCAGGGTGCAAGCGCTGATGGCCAGCCTCCAGGACCTGTGATCTCTACTGACGTCATCCAACTGAAATTGCCTTCGTTCTTACCTAAACTGGGATGGGTTTGGGACACACATTTTGCTCATTCTCGTCTCACTGCTGCAAAATGCATTGCATTTGCTGTTCATCTGTCTGGAACTCTCTCCCTCAGGTCCTCACAAGGCTGATTCCCTTACTCCATTTGGATTTCTGGTCTCCTTCGGGAAAAGATCCTTCTCCAACCCTCCCATCTAAAACAGCCCCTTCCGTTAGCCCTCACTCTCCATCTTCCTCCTTACTTAATTTTTTCTTTTACTTCTTATCACTCCCTGAATATCTATTTGTGCTTATTATCTGTATTCCCCGGCCCCTAAGATGTAGATTCTCCAGGGCAGGCTTCTGTCTTGCTCACTGAATTCTCAGCCGCTGGAACAATGCCAGCCACATAGCAGGTGCTCAACAAACTTTTGTTGATGAGTGAATACATTAAAAAAGAGGGAAGGAGGAAGCTTGATATTTCTGGGGAATAAATGAAAAAGTAAGCTGTTTGTATTTAATGTTTGCTGTTTGATGAGTAATAGCAAAAAAAAAAAAAAATTCCCAGGAACCTACCTGGCTAACAAAAAATCATGGGCATAGCAGCAGGGTGAAATTCTTTGAAGCCACAAAAAATGCTGTGCAGGCACTATTACAATGAGAAGTAATTATTAAGTAATTACCAAAGAGGAAAAATAACATATGAGTCTGTATACATTGTTATTACTGGAATGTGTACATAATTCTCTGAAGACAAGCTCAGGTATGCAAGAAATGTAACTTAGGGTTTTCTCCCCCTGCATAATTGCATTCAGTTTACACTTCAACGAGCCATCCTGGGGAGTTTGTTTCAGTCAGTTCAATGTCTGCTACTACTTCATTGTCTGAGGCTGTAGCTGAGTTCTGGGGGCACTCCAGGTGGAGGGCTGAGCTGGTCCTTAGTCATTGCAAAGTGCATTTTATTGAGTTGCCATGGCTCCCAATCTGGTTTCCGATGGGAGGGCCGTGGAGGTGGCTGCTCCCTCTTTGCATCTCCAGGTTCCTTATGTGGCTCTCACTCGTTTCCTTCCGGTGCTTCCAGTGGGGGTGAGGTCATCATCCTGGGACCACAGGGCGCCCTCTGAGGCTGCCTCAGGCCTTCTCTACTCAGGTACTTCACTGGCTCATTCTACTCCACAATTTCTTTCCCATGCCAGGCATGGGGGTCCCTCTCTAAAGCCTGCCACCTCTGGCTTCACCTAAAAGGTAAGGCACATGTTGGTTCTGTCTGCAAACCCCTCACACATATTTTGGTTCATATTGTCTACTGTTAACTCCCCTGGAGTAAGGATAAAGCCCAGGGTTGGGAGGAGAGCACACCAGACATCTTCTCGGGAGCATACCTACATCTAAGTCCCTTCTCTAGCGCAGGGCATTTTAAATGAGTCTAGGGGAGACAGATAACTGGATATGAAGAAGGCCACACTTTCTATAGCCTGAGGCATAACAAAGGCTGGATCAGAAGACAGGCCTTGTCCTCAGGGGAAGGAGGCTGCGGCCCTGCTGTTTGGGAACTTGAGTGTCAGGTGGCCTTGATCCGGAGCCAGTCCCTTGGCTTGGTGTAAGCAACTGGAACTTAGATGCATCCCGGTGGAAACTGAGTGGATTCCCACTCAAATGATGAAACCCGGAATTGACAAGAATTTGGTTAAATTGGGGGCTAATTTATTTAAATGGTTTTCCAAAGATCAGCATAATTGGGCTTGAGACAGAAATTAAGTTAGAACCATGAAAATTCTAGCCAGGAAAACATTAGGATAATTTTGTCATGTGGGAAAATTAATGACTTAAATTTCTTGCATACCTGAGTGGTAGCTTGATGTTCTCTGGTGCCTGCCAGATCCCTTTTTAAAACCTAGTTTTGTGGGTACATGTGAATAAGAGAGGGATTCAGGCATTTCAGCCATTGGAGTCTATTGTTTTTGAAAGATTATCCACATGAAAAAAACCCCACATTGATTAAGGGTGTTGGGGCCAAAGGCACAAAATAAGGACAGGATCCCAGGACACAGAGATGGGTGCCTTTTGAAGTGGGTTTGGGGCATCCCCTCTGTTGCTCACATGGGGACTCAGGACAGTGACCTTCCATCAAGTAGCACTTACCCTCGAGGACTGAGGTCATGATACTGACCACACTCATTGCCCTTTGGGCTCGGAAAGGTTCATTCAAGTATTCTGCTGATAAGAAAGTCTTCTTTTGTCCTGCTTCCAATGCCTGCAGGGACACACACAGAGTCAGGACACTCCTCCAACCTGAAGTTTTCAGTGGCAGAGTGGTTGCTCAGCCTCTCATTGGCCAGTCTCATGTAGTTGCCAGTTACTCAGTGAAGCTGTGATCCTCAGTAGCCATGCTTGGTGGAGTGTGGACTGCTGTTGAACTTGGGGTAAGAGCTCAAGCATGACGACCAGGACACAGAGCTGGCATACAATCAGAGCCCAGGTCTGCAGCTAATAGAGTAACTGGGGCTTCCCTGAGGCTCTGCAAACTCCTGCCCTAGGACAGGGATCTGGGCACCAGGGTGGGGGCAGGCTACCTCAAGAGTCTCTGAGGTTTCTGCCAAAAGAAGAAGGAGCAGCGAGCCAGGCAGTCATTACGAGACACCCTCTGGCCTGCACATAGGACATTTATGCACACTTCCTACTCCTTGTTAGACTTTCTGGACGTCCTTTCTAATCAGCCCACTCCCCTCCCCAACATACAACCCGGATTCTAATTCCACACCATCTCTCTCTTTCCCAGGGAACATTTGTGTTTCTCGATTGACTGACACAATCCTTTTGATGCTTCCCTCTTTGGACCTTCAATCAGAAGTTCTGTCTGGGTTTTGGACCAGGCCCCTAACTCTAGCCACACACACACCCTCAACATGGGGAATCCGAGGCCCACAGCAGCTAGTTCAGCACCATGCAAAACATTCAGAATCCACATTCAACAAGGATTTATCAAGCCTCTACCATAGGTGAAGCTCGCAGGTATGCAGCAGGTGCTTAATAAATATGAAGCATGTTTAGAAAGTTTCTAACCATGAGGACTCAACCAAAGATATTAGTTATTATTTGTCAGACATATATATATATATATATAAATGTTGGCACTTTAGCCCTGGCTGGTGTGGCTCAGTGGACTGAGCACCAGCTTGTGAACCAAAGGGTCCCTGGTTTGAATCCCAGTCAGAGCACAAGCCTGGGTTGTGGGCCAGGTCCCCGGTGGGGGCTGCATGAGAGGCAACCACACAGTGACATTTCTCTCCCTCTCTTTCTCCCCCCTCCCCCTCTGTCTAAAAATAAATAAATAAAATCTTTTAAAAATGTAGGCACTTTATTCTTCCATTTAACCCTTTCACTATTTAGAAGCCTTTTTACAAGGGGGGACACAGAGGCTTGAAGAGCTTAAGGAATTGAAACCCAGGTTTGTGTGACACAGAAGGGCTTAAAGACTTAATCTTGCACAGGCCAAATAATTTAATGAAAGTGCATTGCTGTTGCAATATCTAGGGAAGTGGTAATGTAGGGATCAATAATAAGGTTTCTTGAATGAGGCGTTTTCTAGAATGTTAAATCACCTCTGAGGGGGCCCTGTAGACTAGCTTTGACTTAAGGACTCTGTTGGTCCTTGGAGACCTACTCTTCCTTCTCTGCCCGGCTCTGTACCCAGGAAGAGTGACTTGTACACACTGCATCACCCTCACTCTCTGCTCTGGTTGGGTTTGGTCAATGGGAGGTACAGATAGGAGATCAGAAGCTGGAAGGAGGGAGGAGTCCAGTATGTACCCCCTGCTTCTCCTCTGCTGGCCTGTGGCTGGGTTCTGGCTTCAGTTCTCCACCTGAAATGACAAGTTCTATCAGGCCACCTCGAACACACAGTGGCTGCTCTTGCCAGGTCTTGGTTCTGGTCCTTTTCCTCACCCTTCCAGCCTAGGCACCCATGGCTTCCCATCATGTTGGTCTCTAGGGGCTTCACTGTCCCTTCTTAGCCCCCAGAGCCCCACCCACCCTCTTAAATACTCCACTCTGCTCTCTCCAGTTGCCTGTTGGAATGGTTCATCTGTCTCTTGCTGGCATCCCATCGGAGATGGAGCTGAGCTAACTCTGCAAGACTCATCCTAGTTAGGGGAGCCCTATAATGAATGGTCTGTTCCCAAGTCTGTTTGCAAACTGCTCTATGCCTGTGGCTAGCCAGAAAGGGCAGCTGAAATACACTCACAGCATCATTCCCACAACTGGACAGAGCTCACATTATGCCATGGCTCCCAATCCAATGAGGAGTCCCTGGTTTGGCATTACACTCTGTGATCATTTTATTAAGAGTGCTGGCCAGTTAGTCACTGTTGCTTACATTGTGCATCTTTCAAGTAATTACTTCTCTGAAGAAAGAAAGGGATAGGTTGCTTCTGCTGAGTTCTGTCCATGACACCTCCCAGGATTTCTCTGGGTCCCATTTGCCAAGCCCAGGGTAGCTTGCACAGAGCCACGGGTAGGAAGAGAACCTTCCGTTTTTCTCATACTCATCCAGAGAGCAAGCAGATCTATCCCTAAAGCAGTGGTAGTGAGTGGGGACAGAGAAACACTGAAGAAACTATGGAATCAACTGGAAAAGAATCTGTATCAGTGTACAGAGTAAACCACAAAACCCGTTGGACTCAGGTAAACCCAGTCTTTCTCTGGGTCTCACTTGCCCTGTTGGTAAAACGGGGGTAGATGGAGGTGCTGGGCAGAATGATATCCAAAGGGTCCATCCACATGTGACACTCTGGACTTCTTGGCCCAAGGTCTCTAGCTGGAGGACATCCCCAAAGAGTCTAGAACATTCACAAACTCACCAAGACTTCTGAGACTCCAGGCCCATGCTCACCAGTGGGCGGTGTGAGGTGCCCATCTTCTCCATGCCCTGGTCCAGGGTGGGCAGGTTGAGGCAGTGGGCTCCTAGAGAGAGGGCCTGGCTGGCGGGTACTCCCACCCAGCAGCAGGGAGTCTCGACGGCTATCACGGTCTCCAAGAAAGACCGCATCATCAGTGACCGCATCAGGGAATGAACCCTCTTGGGCAGGGGCCCGGAAATGAAACACGCTGCCGTGGCTGGCCCGGCGTCGCCCGGAGGTGAGACCTAGGAAAGACTGGGCATTGCCCCAGAGGACAGGAAAGAGGGAGGCTGGAAGCTCATCCTGCAGGAAAATCCAGAGCTCAGCACTTCCCTCCATTCACTCCCATTTCCCTGCTTTTATTCTCATGACCTTCTATCAGCAAATGAAGGACGCAGATCTAAAGGGTATTCTCGGTAAACCGAGAGAATAGGGGGAGAATAGAGAGAAGGGGGAGAGAATTGGGAAACAAATATTCTTGACACAACCTGTGGAAAAGCCAAGAGGGATGAGAAATTACAGGGTGGTTAAGATCAGCAAATAAGTCCTCACGGCCAAGGACATGTTAGAGGACAACCTTGTGGTTCAATGGGATGTGTCAGCTATTTGTCATCCTTTGGCCACTGGGCTGCTCCACCCAGCAAAGTTGTGACCTAAGGAGACTCTATTATACACATCAGTTCTGGAACATGCTTGGTAAATGGTTGTTGAATGACTGAGTGCACTTTATTGCCTGAAAATTAGGTTCTACAATTCATTAGATTCAGCCTGCATGGGTGTGAGAGTTTGTGCTGCCAAGGAGGAGACAAGGGCTTTGTAATGTAATGAGCTTCCAGGATCCCTTGAGGTAAACTTTGAACCGTCAACAATGGGGAGATTGAAGGGAGAGTTACAGTCTAATTTCCTGGAAGAATAATGACATTCCTCCAAATCAATAAACATTTCCCATCAAAATCCTCCTCTGAGAAAACTGTGTGGCTTACCGTTGCCAGAGAAAAGGAGAGAATTCATAGGCCCAGAGCCCCTGGAGTCAGTCGGCTGGGTCAGTTAGTGCCAACAACCACTGTGGGAGCCTGACCCTAACGAGTTATCAATTATGGCTGGCACTCCCACCCAGAAGCAGGTCATATAAAGTATTTCTAAAACATAAACATTGACTGCCTACCATACTCTGATCATGCTGCTGAAAATTTCCCCCTCCGCTAATTCTGCGGACAAAAAGGGGCCACATACTAAACCTGACCAGCTCAGGGAGGCCTGCAGGGTGGGCCTTACAAACACATAAGATGGTGTGAAGTTCAAACTTCCCAACTAAAGGTGAGTGATAGCAGATAGTGATGTCCTAGGCTGGTATTTTCCTTGACAAAAGTCAGTCTGTACTTTAACTGAGTTTGTCCATTGTCTTTTTGCATCTAGGAATGTTCATGTTCCAGTCATCCCCTTTTCCCAAACCCCTCAGGGCACAATCCCCCACCAGAACATGAGACCATAGAACTAACTCCTCACTGGTGTCTTGTTCTTTCACTTACCATCTCTATGTGCTATAAATGTTCATTGTTAACTATCCTATATCCACCGATGTAAATTTTACTCTTTATCCAATCTCAGCGATTTCCCTGCTTTGCTTTCTCCTGCCTCTCTAATCTCTTACCCAGGTAACCCCTTACATCTCCCGCTTTGATTCTGATGTATAAAATACGTGGTAAAACTGCCATTTTTCAGGAGTGTTTTCTCAATCCATTGAGATTTTGATTTCCAGCAATTCTCATCAATTTGGCTCAGATAAACTCAGATAAATTCTCTACAGGTTTGGATTATTTTTACACTGACAATTCCTTTTATTAACTAAACTACTGAAGTTGGGACACCTTGTTGTCAGTTTGAGTTCTCCTTACTTATCCTCTTATCCAACCGAACTGAAGTTTCCTTTTTGGCTACTTTGAGCCCAGTGCTGTTCCACAACCATCATTGCCATCCTGAAATTATAAACATAGCACTCTTTTGCCTAGTATAGATGTCCAAGGACTATGGAACTCATAAAATCCCACAAATCCTTCCTACCTTTAAAGCGGAGGTGCAGAGTCAGCAAATCTTTATTAAAGATTGGACAAGTGAGTTATTTGTACTGGGCAATAGGCAAATCAGGGAAGAAATTAGGAGAAAAATTTTGGTCCCATATGAGACAGGCAGTGCCCCCTTAGCCACCAATTAAATATTTCAGAATTAACCTATTGTAGGCAATGATTTCTGAACATAAGTATTAGACTTGCCTTAAAATGCATCATTCAAGAGGGCTAACTCATGTCCTGTGGATTGCCTGAAACCCTGCCTGTGTCTCTCCTAACTACCCCAAATCATTCTCTCATTTCTAATGATAAGAAAATGGCTTTATATAAAAACTGCCTGTGGTCTATTTACCACAAGAATACACCTGGGGAAAGAGGAAGGGGATGCCTTCTTGAACGGACTGCAATTAATCAATTAGCATTTAAAAACTATCCAAATGGCACTTTTCTGTCTTTGCTCATACATGATTTTCTTTGTGCCTGGAAAATATACCTCCCAAGACCTCCCAGTCCTCAATAACTGGAGGACCCCCTACTCACTATTTACTATTCAATTCCATTATTCCCTCCTGCAGTGAAGCTTTTCCTGATACACCCCGCACACCCTTAAGAGTCATGTTTCCTCTTCTATTTCCCAAACACCATGCCTGTGTCCCTAATGTAGTATAAAACACATGGCTGTTTTTATATCTGCCTCCTCCATCCGAAAGGGAAATCCTTGAGAAAGGGACCATGTTTTAGTCATCTCTTTATATCAAGCATCTAGCATGGTTGAATTAACAACACAGAGTTCTTCTTTTTTCCCTTTGAAGGTGAGCCTAGCTGGAGAGACAACCACATACACCGAACAGTTATTGGACATCCAGGTGCTGATTTATGTGGGGCTGAGTGAATGGAGGAAATTAAAGCCCAATTCAGAGTGTCATTGACATTGCTATGGAAGCTGTGATTCATCCTGTACTGTGATTGTCAAAGCTCTAGTCAAATCCCCTTTGAAACATCTTCTGAACTGTGCCCTGTGCATGCTGGGTGTTGCTCAAGAAGCAGAGCAAGGAAAAGAAGGGCACAGACTCTGATAGATGCTGAAGTGTGGGTGTCTCTGAGGCCAGTGTGCATGTGAGCATGTCTGTGTATGTATGTGCACACATAGGTTTGAGGGTTGGAGAGACAGTATTCCAAAAAGTAGAATATCCTTCAGATGAGCACAGGAAAAGAGATAGAGAAGGAAGTGAGGGTCAGAAGGCCTGAAAAATAGACATTTTAATCCTCTTTCCCATCCTATGAGAGTGGGAACTATTGTTCTACAAAGGGCTTATTATCTCTTAGGCCTGTGGAAGGGGCAATATGTGGAGTACACAAGACTTTGAAGGGAGGAGGTGGTGGGAGGAAACTTGGTGAGTACAGTGAATCTTAGAGTGGGAAGTAGAGGTTATGGGAGAGGCAGAATTGCTACAGAATCTGAAATGAGGCACTAAGGTTATTCCTAGGCTGGACTGTATCATAGAGATGGGTGCTAGGATCTTCTGTGCTAACAATAGGTGGGAATTTGAGCTGCAGGGGCTGAGGTATGAGGTCAGAAAGAAGTGGGCAAATGATTTCAGCACCGTGGACAAGAACTGCCCTCCCTGTTCCAGAATCACAGATCAGTGTCAGAAGGAAGCTAACCTTTGATGTCCACAGGTCCACAGACACCTCAAAATCATGCCAAATATGGGTTCACTGCCTATCCTACACACCTGGCTTCTTCCTGCAGTGCTCCTCTCTTATTGCCCATCTAATTGCCCAGTCTTGAATCTGGGAGTCATTTTAGACTCCTTTTTTCCACATTCCACAGTTCCAATCTTGTTGATTCCATGCCTAGCCATAAAAGTGTTTATAATCCACTTTCTCTTCCCATCCATGATAACCTTGTCCTAGTGTAGGCCACAATTTTGGGGGTGTCTGAATTACTAGAACAGCCTCCTAATGTCTGTGCCTCCAGCTACCTCCCAGTTGCAAACCACTTCCCACTTCAATCTACTGTCTACAACAGCTGCAAAGGTGGGTAATCTTTACAACATAAACCTGAGCCCCTTACCATCCTGCGTTGGTTGTAAGGCTCAGATTGGAGTGATTTGTTGTCATCTGCAGAGCTCTCTGATACCCTTGACTTCATTCTGTGTCTTTTTTCATGGACACTTTTGGAGGCTAAAGGTGATCCAATGTGGGAGTGGAGAGAGGCTGTGTCAATCCCCATTGTTGCCAGCACCTGAGGAGAGAGAAGAGCAGCTGCAGCCAACAGTATCTGGCTAAGCATAAGTATCTTATGCTAAGTTGAACTTAGCATAAATGTGTCCCCCAGACACAGGGTGTCCCTGAGGTGAGGGCATTTGGAACAGAGGAGGGCAAGATTAGGCCCTGGGTGGAAATGGGATTGAAACATGGTGGGAAGAGCTACCTGTAGGTCACCTCCCTCATGCACACAATGGAGGAGAACCTGTTGATGACCTGTCCAGATCCCTTTTACTGGGCCAGTACACTCATCTCCAGCTGCTTGAGTGTTAGCTGCTAATGGCTCACAGCTGAGGCATTCTGCAAAGTTTCCTTTGACTGTACATTTGGCTGGGGCAAGTATGGGGGTACAAAAGGCCAGCCCACTTGCCTCAAGTTAGATGGGCTAACTCTGTAGTACTAGTCACATCCAGAGTTACCAAGGGATCATGCTGAATGTTGTTTCTGGCTGAGGCCACGTTCTCATTTAATTCTTCTCCTACCCCCTCCTGCTTCCTTCACTCTCCTTTTTCTGGGAGCATCTCTCAATAACTCACTTGCCTAACATCTTCACTTAGGTTTTTATTTTTTTGTTGTTGCTGTTGAGAAAACCTGACTTAAGATGGTCCCTGAGGTAAGATAACCTTCCTAAACTTCCAGAGAAGGACAGCCTCAATCTAAGAGATTTGTCCAGACCCCTTCCCAAGAATGTACAGCTTGCAACAGGCTTCACAAAAATTTCACTCCTCACAGACCTCCTCCTCCTTCCGGAGCATCTCAAGGGCCTCCTGAAACTTCCTCTCCTTGGCTTCAATTTCATCAAGGGTTGCCTGGTTCTGCTCCTCATAGGCCATGGTGACCACAGCCAAAATCAAGTTGACCAGGTAGAAAGATCCCAGGAAGATGACAAGCACAAAAAAGATCATATAGATTTTCCCAGAAGCCCTCAGGGTCTGCAGATTCAAGAGAAAGGAAAGAGACATGTACTCAGAGTAGATGGGCCCCTGACATTGTCAGGCTCCTCCAGGAAAAATGTAGCGATGTTGAAGCCCACTCGTTAGCCTTCAGCCAAGTCTGTATGGGGACATGCAGATCAATACCTGCTGGTAGAGGCGTTCCCAGGAATCCTGTGTCATGAGGCGGAAGAGTGAGAGGAAAGCCCAAACGAAGGAATCAAAGCTGGTGTAGTTAAAATCAGGGTTGTCAGATGTCTTCATGCAGAAATAACCTTTAGGGCAGTGGCTGCAGCAAGAAGAGAGAAGGTTGTCACAGCATCTTGTTTATTGGGGGGCAGGGCAGCCCAGGGCTGTGGAAAGGTTGGAGTTCAAGGCCTGCATTTCCTCTTATGAGCTGGATGACCTTGGACACTTAGTTTCTTTAGGTCTCAGTTTCTCTTGCCCATAAAATGGGGATGATAATAGTCACTTCAGAGTTTCACACAGAAGGGAGTGGCCTGGGGAAAGTCAGCTCAGACATGACCCCACAAAGCTACAAGCTTTTTGCAACTTCATAGCAGGGGAGGCAGAGTCAGTACAAATAGCACAGACTTAAAACCTGAGCCTGTTGGATCACCTGCAGAATTGTCTATTGAAGGAGGACTCACATTAGCCAAGTTCAGTGACCAATTATAGATAACAATGAAAACATTTTCTACTGACTGAGCACTTCCTGTGTTCCCCTCTCTCACCTAAATGCTTTGCAAATGCTCTAATTTAACTGTCTCCACATCCTTTTTACAGATGTGGAAGTTGAGGTTCAGAGAGAAGTCAGTTCCTAAACCCACACAGATGCAATGTATTTATTTAAAAGGAGAAATATAACTGTCCAGAAGCCTATGAAGACTGACCAATAAAGGAAGGTCAAATTGAAGATGATTGCTTGGTGAGCATTGGGGTGGGAGTGCCGGATTCCTCTCTCTCAATAAGTGGGTAATCTGACATTGAGAAATGTACCTCTGAGCCCAGGGCATGTGAAGTGCTCTCATCCACCTCAGTGGGATGACCTGGTCAAGGATGTAGTGATGCTGTGTTTGTATTCTGGATTCTACTCCTTTAGGATTCCCCCACTAATACCAGCCTCTGGGGTTCTCCTTGTTTCAGATGTCAATGTGAACACTCCTAGAACCCATACCATTGACTAGAGTCCCGGCAACTTGATAATAATCAATTCCAATTCTATCTTCAACCTTGGTTTCCAGACATTGTAGACCCACATTTAAACCAAGAGCAAATTTTGGTTTGCTCTCCCAAGGAGCAAGTCAACCCATCACCTGTAGGTTTGCTAGTGAACACTGAAGGCAGCCTTATCTCTAAGTCTGCCATAGCACACTGTGTGGCTGCTACACATCAACAGCTAACTGCTCTGAGAATTACATAAAACCATGGTGCAAGGCCTTTTGCATGCTGTCTTTAGCATAGTAACTATGATATATAAAATGCAAATTTAAATTCCTGCTGCTTTTAATCTGAAGCTACCAGAAGGATGGACTGAGACAATGCATGTGATGGAATGCTGAAAATCATCAAGTATTTCCTGTTATGTGTTCTCCACCTCAACACCCCAAGCTTTCCTCCCACAGTGCCACTGGTCAGTGTGGGCCTTTGCTCAGGGCTCTGCTTCTCAGAAGCCCAGCATAGCCTCCAGGTTTTATGGTCACAGCATGCCATCCAGGGCTTACTCTGTCCATTGTCCTGAGATGGCCTCTACTTGCCATCCCAGACCTATCCACTCCTTCAATACCTCATCAGGACCTGCCTAGCTGGAGGTCTGGCCTCTCTTGGAGCTTGACAGGGTGCTCATGGATAGACCCCACAAATTTATCACCAGTTGTGCTTGGGCTACTGTGGAGCCATTGCCATGAGAAGTGCCACTATTCAGATGGGAAAGGGTCATTGATGGGCCTTTGGTCTAAATTTAAGTCAAGGGCAAACGACAGCTGACATTGGAACAATCCTCTTCCTGAGTTAAAGAACCAAATGCTAATTTAATTTGTGAAGAAAAGAAGCCAAGAAGCCTAAGTTAATCAAATTCTCTTGTTTTTCTCCACCCCTTAGCTCTGTCTGAGATTATTTCTCTAGTGAGCTGGTTAAGGCAGAGCTCTACTAGCTCCATTTGGGGCTGTCAGCTACTCAGGGAGTGAGGTTGTGCGGGTCCTGGTCCACCAGGCCCCCAGTCATGGACGTGGGAGTGGTAAGCCTTTCTGTTCTGTTGCCTGAACTCTCTCTGCTCACATCTGCTCCAGTGGTAAAAGCAGCAGGCATCCCTGAGGGGCCCCCTACCTCCTTGCTGGTCTCTGTTCTGCCACCTGGAATGGCCTCCATCCAAACCATCCCTTGTTCATCCAGCCTGGAGACATACTGCCTGCCCCTCAACTCTCACCTCAACAACCACCTCCAGGAAACCCTCCCTGACCTCCTCCTCAGCCTTGCATCATCACCTCTCTGTGCTGCCCCAGCCCTCAGAGCTTCCAGCACAGCAATGGCTCTCCACAATGAAGCATCTCGATGTATATGTCTCAGAGCTCACAAACTGGCAGCTTGCATGCTGCATTTGGCTTGCAGAAATATTTTGTTTGGTGTATGATATATAGACATTTTATGGAATCGGTAGCCAATATTGATAGTTGGGAGATTTCACATAAAAATCTAAATTTCCTATTTCTCTTTTAAAAGTTGGAAGAGTTGGAAGCAGTGGACCCAACATTTCCATGTGGCAACCAAAGGCTGGACAGCAGTTGCCCCGTTTTGATGGGGTGTGCACTCTCATTGCCATGGCTCCCACCCAGCCCACTCCTCTCATTTGTTAGGTGTCTGAATTCTGTGAGAATTTGAAATTATAAAATCTGATGCCTGTGCTTTTTTCTCTGTTATGTGAGGATAATGAAACCCATGGGATGGAGTTGTGATAATTGAATGTGGAGCATTTGACACAAAACATGTATAACAAATATTAGTTCCTTCCTAGGGTAGATTGCTTGCAAAAATGGACACAATTATTCCCCTCTCTGTATCCTTACCCCTTTGTGATATGATGTTGCAGCTCCTTCTATCAAAAGGTGAGGTCTATTTTTCCACCCCTTGAATCTGGACTGACCTGGGACTTACTTTGGTCAATAGAATGCAGTAGTTACCTTGTGCCAGTTCTAAGCCTCAAGAGACCTTGCACACTTTCACTCTTTTTCTTGGAACCCTGCCTCTGCCATGGGAGCAAGCCCAGGCTAGTCTGCTGGGGAATGAGAGACCACAAGGCCATCCTAGGTCAGCCAGCCTCCAGCTAATCTGCCCCTGAGATGCACGAGTGAACTCAGTCAATGCCAGAAGAACACCACACTGATCTCAGCCCAACATGCTGACATGTAGAATCTTGAGCTAAATAAATGGCTGGTGTTTTAAGCCACAGAAGCTTTGGGCTGTTTGTTACAAAGCAGAAGCTAACTCATACACTCCCTCCCCAAAGACCTAGGCTGGCAGAAGCCATGGCTTATGCATTTCTACATTTTCTTCAGGACTGACAGCCTAGTCTCTGCCCAAAAAATGTTGATGACAAGAAGGAGAAAGGACTGTTGGGCATTGGAGCTATATCATGGGTTGGACACTCACCCTGAATCAGATCCATTACCACAGAGTAGGCGGTCAGAAGTACCTGGCTTATTGATATAGAAGTCTGCAAAAGAAAGGAAGAAATGGAAGCTCTGAATATGGTTCTGAACTCAAGTCTTGGGTGGTGAAGACAGCACCTTTTAAGTCTTCTGCCCCAGGGAGGTGAGTTACCTCAGCTGTGTGAACTCAGTGGGCATACACAGGACACTCAGAACAGCAAAAGTCCCACCTGGGAAGAGAAAAGCTGAGCCATGACTTCGGCTCGAAGCCTCTCCCAGCACAGGCCAAACGACTTGCCCCTGGATTTGTAGCCCATTTCCTTGTAAAAGGGACATTTGATAACAAAAATGGGAGGTCCAAAAGTAAAATGCAACTCAGGAAAAGCATTAAAGCAGGAAAGAGGAATCAAAATATATGTCTATGTGGGCATACAGGGGCTCCACACCCCTTGCCAACCAGACCTTCATCCTTATGGCAGAAATTCCACTCGTGTGTTTTATAAGAAGAGTAATTGGCTGTCTCGTTGAGAGCTGTGCAATTCTTGACACATTTGTTCTTGAGGTTACCCTTGAAGAGTTGAAGCCCCACCAGGGCAAAGACACTCAGACAGAAGACGGTGAGGATGGTCACATCAGCCAGCTTCTTCACTGAGTGGATCAGGGCCCCAACGATGACCTTCAGCCCTGTGGGAAGATGGCAGCAATATTCCCACATGGATAAGGTACCACACACAGCACACACGTGCACCTGGCATGCTTGCATTTTAGCCATCCTACCCTCTCACTACATACCGGTGTGAGGCATTTTACAAAATCTAGAGTTGTTCTAAGCCTAGTTCCTTGTATGAACCCAGTAAAGATGCTTGCCCCGTTTAAAGATGAGGTCGCTGAGACCCAGGCAATGCATTGCTCATCATCTTAATGCTAATATGTTCCTGACAATAGCAATTCGATTTAAAAAAAGAATTGTTGAGTACCTGCTGTGTTCCAGGCATTGTGCTAATCAAGAGGCTACTAAATCATTCCAGTCCTTTGGCATCTGTCTTTCTGCACTCAGCTCAGTTCTGGGAGAAGCTTGAGGCTGGAGGCACATGAATCTCAGTGTGTGTGTGTGTGTGTGTGTGTGTGTGCGCGCGCGCGCGCGCGCGTGTGTGTGTGAGAGAGAGACACACACACACATACACACACACAGATGCAAGGAAAGTAGAATGAGACAGAAAAGAGAGACATGGACACAAAAGCACAGAGACATGAGCACAGCAATAGTGTAAAACCATGAGAGACACTGGAAACAGAGAGAATCTGAGAAGATGCTACATCAGAGCTAAGCCCAGCTGGCAGCAAAGATGAGGCCCTTGCTTGTTTAAGGAAGGATGATTTGGAGCTCTGACAAAGGAAATCACCGTCTTTGAGAGAGCAGCTTCAAGGGTAGCAGGAAGTCCCCTGACCAGGGAAGCAGTCTGGGATTGATTTTTGCCTTTTCCTTTTGGTCAGCAAATAACCCCTTGAGGACCACATTACCTGTGTTGGTCCCTGTGCTGGGAGCTGGCATGTGGTGGAGTTGTGTGACAATTGAGGGGGATCTCCATAACAAGTGGGTAGCTCCCAGCCAAAGCCTGGGGATGGCGTGGGGTGGGGTGGAATGTGGGGAAGTTGGGAAAGACCAGGAAGTCTCTTCTGGGCTACTGGTGACATCAGAGATCGTGGAGGTCCAATGAGATGATTCTGGTGAACTACTTTTGTTTCTGAATTCTCTGTAATCAAGGTTCCCTGATTCTTTTCTTCTCTATGTGTCTAAAGGAGCTGAGGCTCAAGCTTTCAGATCCATGGAAAAGGTGGAGACACTCACCTGAGACCTGGAATACCTTCTCTCTTCTTTCCTATTTTTAAGTTTACACCTTTGTTTTAAGGTATAAATGGAAGTCCGACTAGATGGAGGCTTGCCTGACTTCCACAATAAGAATGTAAAATGGGGACATGACCTTCTTCTTGTCAGTTATCAATGGTGAGACCATGAGGTACTGTGGACAGGGCATTGGTGAAAGAATCAAAGTCATTAGGTTTCCAGGTCACACTTTGCCTCTTATTAGTGATGAGGACTTCCAATTGTGTTTTCTACTCTCTGGGCCTCAGTTTCTTTTGCTCATGACTGGGGGCAAGAATCCATGCCCTGGAACTTTATAGGGCTCTTGTGAAAAATCAAAGGGGCACATTAGGCTGTGGACACCAACACATGGTCTATGAATAATAAATGTGCTGGCTAAAGTAACTCACCTGGGATTACAGAAACTGTTTTCAAAGCTCTAAGAACTCTGAACGTCCGCAGGCCAGAGAACCATGAGAGAGATGTTGTAGAGCCACAGTATCTGTAGGACCAGAATTCAGTCAGCATCTCTGCAAGGAAAGGGTCCCAGAAATGCATGCAGCATAGATAAGGACAACTTGGGGTGACATGAGCCTAGGAAGGGCCCAGAAAAGATAATCTAGTGGCATTCCCATTTATAAACTGACACTAACACAGATTGAATTGTCCCAATATCTTTCTGAATGGCCCCTTTAAGAAGATGCATTGTGTGCTAGAAGCCCCCAGTGCTACATGTATGGATGGATATTCAAGCATGTGGGCTTGGCCAACCAGTCTCTGTAGACACCATTACTTAGGGAAAGACCTTCATATTAGCTGGGTGCAAGGCTGCGCCTTGTCAGATCTACTTTGACATGCTAGTTATCAGCTCAGATTTGAGGCCTCTGACCTCTCCCTGAGGATGTGGAATGAACACTGGAAAGTGACTGGGAAAGCCATGAGCTTTCAGATGAGGAAGCTGGATGGAAGTAAGGAAGCCCCAAAGAGTGTGTGCATGGGTGCACCAATAGGCCCCACGCAGACACACACACAAATCAGCACGGAGAAATACTCACGCCAGCATAATGACACCAAAATCCAGCCAGTTCCAAGGATCTCGCAGGTAAGTGAACTCATTTAGAAAAAATCCTCTTGCCAGTATCTTTATCAAGGCTTCAAAGGTGTAAATGACAGTGAAGAAATACCTGGGAGGGAGGGAGGAAGGGGAAAGAGAATTAACTGTGCCCTGGAAGGAGCTTAGAGGGAGAGCTGCTGGGATTGTTCCGAAGGAAAACGCATGAAGATCATCCCCAAGGTGGGGACCGGGAAGAAGGCAGGATGAAGAGACAAGACTCAGACCGAGGAACTCTGAGGAGTAGGCAGGGCAGGATGGGATGTGTGTGGTTGAGATGATTGGCAGCATTGGCTGCTCTGAGGGTAGGCAAAGGGCAATGGCAGGCGAAGAACCACCCTGAAGTTTAGAACAAGGATCATCCTGCTGCCTGAGGTTCCCAGAGATGCCCCGAGTTTGAGCTAGAGGCTCCTCTTCCAACTGCTGATGATTGAAGACATGGAAGAGGGACTAGGCCCTGTGACATTTCTCCACCCCAGACTTTTCTATTCCAATTGCCTTTTCTTCTCACACCATGCCGAGTGTCAGGAACCCCTGTCTAAGAGTCACATGAGGCAGGAAACTGCTAGGTGTCGTGGAAGAAAGAGCATTTATTTGCTCAGGAGGGTGGACCCTGTTAGAGGATGACATCTCAAACTGCTGCTTAAATCTGCTGGGCACTTGGTGGCTTCCATCTGAAGGGACGGGTCTGGAGCTCAGGTTGAGAGGAGGGCAGTATTTCTCAAATGCTCAGAATCCCTGCCTCACCTGCAGCAGTGGTTCTCAAACTCTAGCAAGCACCTGAAACACCTGGAGGGCTTATTCAAACCTGGATTTCTAGGCTTTACCCCGGTGCTTCTCAGTCAGTAAATCTGGGGTGGGGCCCAAGAATTAGTCTTTTTAACAAGTTCCCAGCTGATGCTAATGCTGCCAGCAGGGAAGCTACCCTTTTAGAACCACTGACCAAAGGGCTCCAAATGCACACATAAATCACACGACCTTGGACACATTACCACTTTTAAGTCATAAACTATAAACATAAACACGGGTCTTAGAAATGGGAAGACTTTTGATTAAATGTGGCAATTTGAACACACCATATGTATTTTTTCTGAAATTTATCTATCTATATATATCTGTATCTATATATAGATATACATATATCTATATATATATTTTCTGAAATATATCTATCTTTTCTGAAATTCTTCTTAAATGACAGTAAGAAGATTTTTTTAATGCATAAACCCACTAGGACAAAGATAGTAGAGAACACAACATCACTTTGGAAGTGAGAGTGAAGACAGATGAGTGGCCACTGACAGAGCAGCCCCAAGAAAGCAGAAGTCTTAGCCGGCAGTGGGGAGTCCCCAGAAGCAAGCCAATCCACACTGCAGAGCCACTTAGGACTTAGAGATGCTAAGTGCCTCTGAAAATGGGGCTTGCGGGGAGGATGGCAAAAGGGACTGAGATAGTCTGAAGGTCTTCACAGGAAGCAGGTGGGCTTTTGAGATCCTCCTCTACACCACCCATTCCATGAGGAACTGGCTCCGGAAATGGATTGGTTTTTCACCTCTTCAGGAGGTAAACGAGAGGAAGACTGCTGCATACTGAAACAGGAAAAACTGACATACTAAAAGGCAGACAAACCTGCCACGCACCTGCTTCTTCCCCTCAGTAAGTTCTTACAAGCCTGGCAGTCAGGGTAGTAGCCCAAGGCACTATGATTTTAATATGGACAGCCCGAAACAAGCATCAGGAATTTGAAAGATGCTTCTAATACCAAAGATAAAGAAACCAAATAGGAAAAGAAAAAGAGACAATGCAGGGAGCAGAAAAGAAGTTAGGAAAAAACCCTGTTGTTAACATTTTTAGAGTTAAGAGATGAGAAGAAACTGAATACATAAAATAAGAACAGAAGGTTATAAGTAAGAATATTCCAAGAAGAAACAGAACTTTTGAAAATAAAAATATGGTAGCAAAAGTAAAATGTTCAGAGGAGGGCTGAAGATAAAATTGAGGAAATCTCACAGAAAGTGGAACAGAAAGAAATGGATAAGAGGTGATAATGGGTATAAAAATTAGAGAATTAGACCAATGGTTACAGTGTCTGAGTAACAGGAAATCTAGAAAGAGATAGAAAAAAATTACCAAAGAAATAATTCCAGAAAATTTTGCCAAACTGAAGGACGTAAGTATTCAGTTATAAACACATACAAGTGTTTAAGAAAATTAATGAGAAGTCTCATATCAAGGCATAACATCACAGACTTTCAGAGCCTTTGCACAAAGACAGGAGCCTAACTCTTTTTGAAGGAGCGACAATCACAGGTCATGTACAAAGGAATGAGAATCAAAATATCAGCAAATGTCTCAATTGCAGCCTTGCAGGTTATAAAACAATGGAACAATGCCTTCAAAATTTTTAGGAAAATGATTTCTAGTGTAGAATTTCTTCCACACCTAAACTGTTAAGAATGAAGACAATTATAGATACACGAAGTCTCAGAAAATTTACTTCCTATCTACCCTTCTAAGAAGGTTACTAGAGGATGTGCTCTACCAAAACAAGGAAGTAACCAGTAAAGAGGAAGAAATGGGATACAGGGAAAAAACAAATGGAATCCAAAAGAGGATGGAGAAGAAAAAATCTCCAGAAAAGAGGTGTGCATCAGGCCTAGAGAACATCTAGGCCAGACTGAGGCAGGAGATGGGGGACTCCAAGAATGATTTCCCCAAGAAAATTTGAAACTGGTGGAAACCTGATGCATTTGAATAAATTGAAGCAATAATCAAACCTCTGAAGAAGGGTTTGGGAACAAATTAGTGAGCAAATGAAGAAATAAAATCCTTATTAACTCCAGAGAAAGCAAAAACATTGTGTAAAAGGAAATGTAATCAAAATACACTGCATGACTCAGCTGTGAGTAGAATTTGCTTAGCAACACTATTATATAATTGCATGTGCTGTCAGACAATTCCATATTGTCTGGTTAGCTAGCTAAAATTTGTGGTGTAACTAATGGGAAGTGAGTGTGAGAGGAAATGAGTCCGTGTATATGGGCCTTATTCTTTTTTCTTTTCCATAACAGAAAGTCAATGAATAATATCTAAAATGGAAAAAAAATAGTGGTATATTATTAGAGATAAGGAAGTAGAAGAAGAAAGAGGTAAAGAAGCTGGGAGTGTTTGCCTTTGGAAATATGGAATTAGAGGCGAGAAGATGAGAAGCATGAAATTGCTGTTTTTGTTAGGATCTTTATGGAACTCTGACCTTTTAAACCACAAACCTGTATATCATAAATAAAAGTAAAATCAAAATAAAAAGTGAGAGGGGAAGTGGTGTTTGAAATCATAGCTGCTTGTGCGGTCCGCTTTCATATCTTCTTGGTTCTCCTTACCCCCACTTTTGTGTTTTCTAATCGGAAAATCTTAACCCAGAATTATAGGTTGTTGTGAAGCTTCGACGGATAGTTCTGGCTTTTCAGATCAAATGCAGACCCAGAAATTATGGAGAGAGTTCCTTCTAAAGATGACTTCCAGTGTACATCAGAGGACAGAGGTCCCAGCTTAATGCCCTGAGAGCTGGAAGGTGGGAGGTCTCAGCTTGGGGGACAGCATCCTCTGTCTCTGGTGGCATTTGGCTTGTAAGATAATTTCTTCATGTTCAGTTGTAGCATTTGGATGTGATTTGTAAAATACAAAGGATATATCCTAAGTGTTCTTTTTTTCTGTTGAATGAAGAAAATCATCAGGTATTGGGAAAAAGTCAAACTCTCAGGCATTGTGGCCATGGCCAACTCTCAACCATTGTTCAGTTTTAAGAAATTCCAATGCTTGGTTGTTTAAAGAGCCTGATATTTTGGCCCCAAAGGCAAAGATCCGTACTATTCAAAATCTCAGATGTATTACTGAGACACAGCACGCAATTTGTCAGAAATGATAATTTAAAAAGATTTCTTTCCTTATTTTAAAACACGGTAAACCTTTTTTGTTCTGGTTTTTTTTTGCCAGCCAGAGCAAACCAGGGTCTGGAGGCACGCAATGGGTGCCTCACTGTTTCCCATGTTTCCCATGAACAAGGAATGGACCGCATCATCAACACCTTTCATTTGTACATCGATGCCTTTCCTTGCTGACCTTGTGGCTGGAGTTTCTTCAGTACCAATTCAATGAAACTTTGTTTTTTCAACTGTGGCAGAATATACATAACATAAAATTTCCTACTTTGATCTTTTTTTAAAGATTTTACTTTATTTATTTTTGGAGAGAGTGGAAGGGAGGGAGAAAGAGGAGAGAAACATCAATGTGTGGTTGCTTCTCACATGGCCCCCACTGGGGACCTGGCCCACAACCCAGGCATGTGCCCTGACTGGGAATTGAACTGGCGACCCTTTGGTTCACAGTCCACACTCAATCAACTGAGCTACATCAGCAAGGGCCTACTTTGACCACTTTAAAGTATACAATTCAGTGACATTGAGTACATTCCCGGTGTGGTGCAACCATCACCACTATCTATCTCTGCAGTTTTTTCATCATCCTGAATTGAAACTCTACTCCTGAAACAACTCCCCAGTCTTCCCTCCCTTTATCCCTGGCAACCTCTGTTCTACTTTCCATCTCCATAAATTTGCCTCTTCTAGGTATTTCATATAAGTAGGATCATACAATTTTTGTGTTTTGAGTCTGGCTTATTTTACTTAGAATGTTTTAAAGGTTCATCCATGTTGTAGCATGTATCAGAATCTCATGTCTTTTTAAGGCTGAGTCCATTGTATATGGCCATACCACATTTTGTTTATTCATTCATCTATTGATGGACATTTGCATTGTTCCCACCTTTTGGCTATTGTAAATAATGCTGCTATGAACATTCATGTACAACATACCTTTTAAAGTCTATTTCATAGCTTACAAACTAATCATTAATTAACTCAGAAATCTCTTTTAAAATTAGCTTTTTGATCATTTTAAATAAGACAAAAAATCATTGAGCACTGCTTTCTCATATATATGGTCAATATATACTGACATTTGATTTATTCATAGTTTTGTTAAATTATAAAGTGAAATCTCTGGTTGTTTACATACATAATAGTCATTGACTTTAAATGCCAATCACATTATAAGGAAAAGTTCTGATAAAGGAATTCTACCAATTGTTTTCTGCTTTCTTTCCAACTACAGTATTTGTTATTGATTTTGAAGCTGGCTTCATATTTTACCAGTAAGAATATAATTTACTTGTTTTTGCTAAAAGGGTGACTATAGTGTTCATGTTTTTCTAGACTTTAGCATCAAATTTTAACAGTTTGGTACTGGAAAACCTTTTTGTTTGTACTAGGGAAAGTCAATTGGTTTAAGAGTGAGATTGGCAAGTTTTATTGGAAAATAATGTGGAAGTTTTGGTAGCTTTATATTATTATTTGATAAAAGTGTTAAGGGTAATAAACTGGGCACTAGGACAAAAGGGTCATTAATTCAATACACTTTGATCATCATTTTTCATTGTCATGCTTTCTGTTTTCTCAATTATTTTTTATCTGCCTTTGTGAGATTATCTGTTGGGAACTGCCCTGCCTGGTTTCAGAAGCAGTAACCCTCTGTGGCTAAGGCTGAGTAAAAAGACCTTGGGACCATAAGCCATTAAGGGGACAAAACTTATCTTCCTTGTACGGACGCTGCCTCTGCCCCCTTTTAACCTCACCCTGCTTGGCCCCGGTGGATGACTGGTTAGCCAATGATGGGTAAGATTCCTCAAAGGAGGGATGACCTAAGACAGGCACACTCACAAAGGGGCCCTGAGGGAAGGACTTGGGGGGTTATAGAAAAAGGGGGTGATGGACCCTCACCCATCAGCTTTGACATAGCCTGAGTCCTCATTTTGTCTGCAAGAAGTCTCCTAATCTCTTGGCTGCCTTACTTCCCCTGCCTGACTTAAGCCTTAAACAATGTCTTAAGCCTGAAACAATGCTGGAGGTGGGTGTGGCCCTGTTCTGGAAAGGTGGGTTCCCCGGGCAATCAGGCCTAAGAAAGAATGCATAAAATCTTATGAAAACTACTTTGCTAATACCCTCAATTTAAATGATAAGTGTCCAAGCATGAAATGAGTTTGTTCCCCAAAGTTTTATGGCCCTTTAACTATCTGACCCTGACTCAGAATAAGCCCTCAGAGTCCTTTGAATGTTATCTATTGTTTAATCATTTCTGCCTGACAATGATCGATGAGCTTTATGTACATACCCTGTATTCCTATGCAAATTAAAGCCAATGAAATCCTGTTCAGGCAAGGGTCATGGTGCTCTCCTCTTGAGAGAGTGGCTGAGCCATCCCTTTTCCTCCACAGGACTTTGATGGTCTATGTGAATTTGTCTCGTCTCATCCACAATGCCATGGACACTGTGGGCCGGTGTCATCCACTGTCTGTTGCATGACATACAGATCCAAGCTTCATATTTATAACAGAGTTCATTTATTATATCTGTGACCTTATCTCATATTGTAGGATTTATTTTCCTACTTTTGTCACTATTGTTATAGTTCTGCAAACCACTTCTGAAATGCCAATTCATTTTATGACTTGTGATATTCGGCAATGTAACAGCAACAGTGACAAATGCAGGTTTAACGAATGTAAGCAATCACTGTCAGGTCACAAGAAAATACATTATTTAAAATAAAAGCACCATGTTAACCAGCACAAACTCTAAGTTCTTGAATATACTGCTTTTAAGAACATAAAAAGTGAGAAATTCTATAAAAATTATGTTTAATCCTACATTTCAGATTTTTTAATTATTGGTGCATAAATGATTGCATAGCTACTTCTCCTGAATCTGAAATGATTTAGAGGCTATTATGAGACTTCTAGTGACTAACAGAGGTCCCTACTTAGATCACTTATTAAGAAACTTGTAGGGGATGGAAGGGGCTGAACTGCTCTGCAAAGCAGAAGGAGAAGAGGGACAACACAAAAAGAAGACAGGAAAGCAGCAAGCTGGAAAAGCAACTCAAAGGGCCAATTTATGAGAGAAGATATGTCAGACTCACTTCCCAGGATAGAAGAGTTGAAATATTGGCAAACTGATTTAAGCAGTGATCAAGTTAGAATCATTAAATATAGATTAGCAAATATATTAATGTAACCTACTATATTAACAGGTAAAAGAATACATGATAATCTTAATAAATACAGAAATGTTGATAAAGACTAATACCCATTCCTTATGAAACTCTTAACCAACCAGGAGTGGAAAGAAATTCCCATAACTTGAGGAGGGGTAATTATGACTCCCATAGTCATCATGATAGTAATGAAATAGACCTATACTCTATAAAAACTGGAGATGAAAACCGCTCACTCTTATGGCTTCAGCATGGTGCTGAAGTTCCTGGCCAGTTCGATAAGACAAGAAAAGCAAGCAAGGGGCACAAGAGTCATAGAGAAAGGGAACACGTTCATCATCATTTACAGATGATATAACTGTTTAAACAGAAAACTGAGAATCTATAGAGAAATGTCTAACTTGTTAAAGGGCTCAGGAAGGTTGCTGATGCAAAACCAATACATAGAAGTTAAAAACATTAATAGATTTTAGCAATAAAAATAAATATTCAAAAGGACAACCAAAGTGGTAGTGTAAGATAAGAAATGTAGGAACTTTACATAAGACATTATAGTCCTGGCTGGTGTAGCTCAGTGGATTAAGCACTGGTCTGCAAACTGGAAGGTGGCTGGTTTGATTCCCTGTCAGGGCGCGTGCCTGGGTTGCAGGCCAGGTCCCTGGTTGGGGGCAACCAATTAATGTATCTCTCCCTTTCTTTCTACCCCCCTCCCCTCTCTCTGAAAATAAATAAATAAAATCTTTAAAAAATACATTATAAGATGTTGTGGAAGAATATAAAAGAAGGCCTATATAAATTGGAATACACACCATGCTGATGTGTGGAAGTTTCAATATTATACATGCAGCAATTTTTCCTGTGACAATAAATAAATTCAGTGTATTTACAATCAAAGCTTCAATAAAGTTGTAGGAGAAGAGCTTAAAAATCTGACTCTTAAATTGATGATATGAAGTAAAGAAGCAGGAAGAACCAAGATAAGTTTCAAAAAGACAAAAGGAAGGGCTGCTACCACCAACCAGGTCTCATCTTACCATAAAAGCAGGGGGAGTGACAAATACCTTACTGGGGGGAACAGACTTGAGCATGCGTGGGAATCTGGTGCATGACTGAGGTAGCAGAAGGATTCACTTGGGAAATGAGGACCTGTGAAAAGTGGTGCTGGAATAATCTGAATGGAAAAATATTAGGAGCCTATTTTGTGCACCCAGGTGCACACAAGTCTGGAAGGGCGAAGTATCTAATCAGAGGACGAAATACAGGGTGGGGCCAAAGTAGGTTTATAGTTGTGAGTACTCAAAACTTGGAGTTTATTCTTGTATTATTATTTATTAATTATTGCATTATTTTCCATACGAACAACTGTAAACCTACTTTGGCCCCACCCTGTATTATGGTTTTTAGAAGAAAATACAGGAGACTTTTTATAGAATAGCAGTAAAAAAAAATGAATGAAATAAGACTAGATGTAGCCATTTAGACAAACATAAAACACCATGCTGATTTGTTAAAAAGCATCAGCTAAAGCATGCATACAACATGGTATCACTCCTGCGACTTTGCAAAGACACAAAACACCCTGTTGTGTGTGCAGTGCCAGGTACCCATTTCCCAGCTGCTATAGCTTCAGCTCCATTTCACCTGTTCTTTTCCAGGTGAGAAAACAATTCTTTCCATTGTGCTTTTCCCTGCAACCAAATTGCTGTATTTTCCAAATGTTTCTCCAGATTCTCAGTATGGTTAGTGCCGAGTGTCCTAGAAACATCAAAGGGCCCCTTCAATGACTCTCTATGAGCTCAGAGCGTGGGGAAAGTTCTGCTCTGGTCACTTTAATACTTTATTATGCATCCCCCCATACTTCACATATCCTCCTGGGGTCTAATATGATATATTCTTCCTCACGTTGGCCCCAGTAAATCTCCAGTTTCTTTCTGAGCATAAGAAGGGATTAAAAAAATAGAATATAAATACACTTATTATACAGTATAAATATATAAAGTCTTCCAACAAGCAGACTGATAGGCAGGCAGTCCGGGGGGGGGCAGGGAACTGCCTTTAACAGTCGGTAACAGCGCAAAGCTAACATTTCAGGGAGGTTTAATGTCAGGGAGCAGAGATAAGGGATGGGAACCACTTGTGTCCAAAAGACTGTATCAGGAACATGGTGATAGGATCAGCTTCTGATTCCTCACTGGCTACGGTTTAATTTCTACTCAAAAATACACAGCATGATCTCGTAGCCCCAGTCTCTCCCAAGGACATGTACTTTTTTTCCTTCGGGCTCCCAGCAACACAGTACACCACCAAGAGCTGTTATCAGTTTTGCATTTCAAAAAAAAATCTGGAGTCTGATCATTTTCATGAGGCTGAGGATATGGAACATCACCCAATACCTGTCACACAAATTTCTAGAACTAGGACCAGAGAGGTAGATTTTATCTTTTACATTTTTTCAAAGGGTGTTTATAAAGAAAACTGTGTCAACTATTTAGTTAATACAAAATCTGATACAGAGTGAATTTAATAATTAGTGGGAATGGAAATTGGCACAACTTTGAAAAACAATTTGACCGTATCTCAAAAATTAAAGTGGTGCCTCCCTTTGATCCAGCATTTCCATGTTTAGGAATCCATCCCTCGCATTCATCTATGTTACGTGTACAAAGACATGTGTGTAAGTTTATTACCCGAACAATTGAGATGGCAAAATATCAGAATTAGGTTGACTGAAATCAACATAAGGACCTATCAGTAGAATGATAGGTAAAGAAATCTTGCTTCATCCATGTAAGTAAAATCTATTCAGTCAATTTCTACAAAATACCTGCTGCTGGGATTTTTCTTGGGATTTCATTGAATCTGCAAATTAATTTGGGCAGCACTAATATGAGCTATACTTACATTTATTTAGATACTTTAAGTTTTCTCTCAATAATGTTTTGTCACTTTTCAGTATAAAAGTTTTGGCACGTTTCTTACAATAGCTTTTGGGTTTATTAGTTCCACTGTTTTTTAAAGTTTCTAACTAATTAATTTGTCCTAAATTATTGATTTCTTTCTGTTTTCCTTTCACTTAGTTTATTGTTCTTTGTGTAGCATTGTGTTAGGTATTAAATAATTCTTCCCATTTTTCATTGATGTGAATATTCTATGCTTCATTGCCATAAATTACTTTCTGAGCACATCTTTGACCACACCATACAGGTTCAGATTAAAGTGTGTGTTTTGTTTTTCTTCCCTAGAAATTCTATACTTTTCATTTCTAGTTTTTCTTTCATCTAAGAGTTTTTTAAGAGAGATTTTTTTGTACTCCATTCTATTCAATGTTATAAAAATATTTTTTCTATATCATTAAAATTGTTATGAATATTAACTATAATGGATATTGTTTTTGCTCTATAAGAGAGTTTTTTAAAAATGTCAAATGGAAAGGACTCTCTTTTTCTGATTTTCTTATTATTTTCTAATTTTATTGCGGTGTGGTCCAAGAATGTTTTCTTTATTATTGCTACTTTTTGGAGCTTATTGAGGTTTAGTTGTGATTTAATATTTGGTTAATTTTTATGGTCATTTGAAAAGGCCGTATATTTACTTTTCAGAGAATAGAGTTTAACATGGTAATCATATCTAACTTATTAATTGCATTACTAAGGTCATGTATATTCTTTATACATTTGACCTGTGGTAGGCTGAAATGCATTAATCAAACTTCCCTATACTTACAATGTTTTTGTCTATTTACCGTTATACGCTTACGTTTTTGATTGGTGGGCATTGTTGCCACATTATGTGGTACAAAGATGTGCGTTGCTAGAGTAAAGTACTCGGCATTCCATTGTGTCATTTTTGTTCTGTTTGCTATTTTTTGGTCTAAATTCCACCTTTTCTGATATAAAGATCAGGTCTCCTGCTCTCTTTTGTTTGCCTTGGCTTGTATCTGAGCCCATTCTTCAATTTCGCCCTTTGTGTATCATCTTGAGCAGCATGTTTTTTATTGAAGTTGGGTATTACATTGTTTTACATATATGAATTTTTTAAACAGATGCTTCAAACCCACTTATATTTATTAAAATGACAGATTTGTTTGATTTTAATTTACTTATATTATGTTAAGTATTTCATAGCTTTTTCAAATATTTTATTATCAGGTATGTTTGATTGGCTTTATTTCTTGTGCATGATTCCAAATTTAGTACAGTTTTTATTTTGGTTCTAGTGGTTGCCTTTGTAAGTATAAATTTGTAATTACAATTAAAGCTATGGAACACACTGCCCTTGGTATGCTCTCTCTAAACAATATCTTATTTCCATTTAGCAATTCTCTTTCCTTTCCCCTCCGCTTTGTCCATCATCTGATTGTATGCATATTGAATAATGTGTTTCTCATGCTTACCTTTGTATTATTAAATATAATTATTTTCCCTTCTTTGATTCATCACCTTTAAAGAATACTCTTGCTAGTAAAGAGGCAGCAATAAGGGAGCATACTCTTCTCCCACGTTCTTTCCTCTTTCTACTCCTGATTTTTGCTATTTGTATCATGTCAACATTTTCAGGGCCTATGATTTATGGTTTTCAGTATTCTGCATTTTATGTAATGGGCATTTATTTTTTAAAATTATTTTTAAGCTTTTTATTATGATATGTAATGTGCATGAGGAACATGCACATGAAATATACATTAGTTTTATAAACCAGTTGCATGAGTCAGCTTGGGCTGCCATCACAGAATGCCATAGATGGAGTGCTTAAACAACAAAAATTCATTCTTCTCCCAGTTCTGAAGGCTGGAAGTTAGAGACCAGGGTGCCAGCAGGGCCAGGTGCTAGTGAGGACCCTCTTCCCTGCTGGTTGAGGTCCTATTTCTTGCTGTGTCCTCACAGGGCAGAGGCAGCTCTGGTGTCCATTTCTCTTCTCATAAGGGTACCAGTTCTATTGGGTCACAGCTTTGCCCTTTGACCTCATTTAACTGAATTACCTCGTTAAAGGTTCCTTCTCCAATACAGTCACATGGTGTCGGGGGGAGGGGGGTTAGATCTTTGAGGGGAGACATAATTCAGTCCATCGCAGCTGTGTGACAAACTACTCATGTCCAAAATGAACATGATGAGCACCCCACAAGCCCCTTCCCAATTATGTCCTCCCTTCTCTGCCTAGAGGTTACTACTACCCTAATGTTTGCTATTTTTTGTGCCTTTTTATTTATATTTTCACCTCCTAAGTGTGTATCCCTAAACAAAATAGTAAAGTTTTGCTTTTTTAAAAAAAAAAATTCTGTCTAAATGGAGTCGTATTTATGTAGTCTTTTGTATCTGGCTTATTTCGTTCAATATTATATCCCTAAGACTCACCCTTGTTGTGTGGAGCTATAGTTTATCCGTTTTCATTGCTGTGCATTATTCTATTTTAAGAACATAATGGTGATATTTAATGTATTCAGTAATTTACAAACGTTAGGTTGTTTCCAATTTTTGGCTTTTATGGGCAATGTTCATAAACTTTCTTGTAGCTGTATCCTGGGGCCCATAAGTACATATTTCTACTGAGCATATGTTCCTAATAGTATAATTAGAAGATGACGGCGCGTGTGTGTTCTCACCTTTACTTGATTACATCCACTTCTTTCCAAAAAGGCCGCACAAATTTGCGTTCCCACCAGCAGTACACGAGTTTCCGTTGCTTCATCTTTTTCTCAACCCTTGAATTGTCATAATTTAAAAATTTCCTCATCCGATGAGCAAATGATAAATAATCTCTCAGTGTGATTTTAGTTCACATTTCCTTAGTTAAGAAGGTTAAGAATATTTTCGTATGTTTATTGATCATTTGGATTTCTACTTTTGAGAAGCAATTATTTAAATTTTTGCTCATTTTAAAATGGGCTGCTTTGATCACAAGGATGTGGAGAGAGGGAAACCTTCATGCACTGCTGGGGGGAATGCAGACCGGCACAGCCGCTGTGGAAAACACGGTGGAGGCTCCTTAGAAAATTCAGAATGGAACTGCCTTTTGACCCAGAGATTTCACTTCTGGGAATGTATCTGAAGAAACCTGCAATGCTAATTTCAAAGAATATGGGTCCCACTATGTTCATTGCAGTGTTATTTACAATATCCAAGATGTGGAAGCAGCCCAAGCATCCATCAGTAATCCATCAGTTATAAAAAGGAAGAAAATCTTACCTTTTGCAACAGCATGGATGGACCTGGAGAATATTAGGCTAAGTGAATTAAGCCAATTAGAGAAAGACAAATACTTAATGATCTCACTTATATGTAGAATCTAATGAACAACATAATTTAACACAAACAAAATAGGTGCATAAATACATAGAACAGACTGACAGCTGTCAGAGGTGAGAAGGGTTAAAGGGCTGGGTAAAAAAAGGGGAAGGAATTAAAGTGAAAGCCAGAGAGAAAGGGGGGTGAGGGGAGGTGGAAGAGGACAATGGGAGGATAAATGGGGAGAGAAAGAGACTTGACTTTGGGTGATGGGCACTTGATGCAGAAGATGATTTTTGGGTTGTACACTTGAAACCTGTATGGTTTTCTTAACCAATGTCACCCCAATAAATTCAATAATATGAAATAGGTTGCTCTGACATATTTCTAGTTTATTTGTATAGGCTCATTATTCGGGATATAAACACTTTTTAGGAATACATGTTGCAAATATTTTCTACTCAATAGTTCTGCTTTTTTACTCTCAACAAGTTATCTTCTGATGAACAGAAATTCTTAATTTTAATATACCAAAATTTGCTGTTTGCTACTTTTTTTAAAGTGGTTACCTTTTATGAAAGTATAGCAATTCCCTTCTAGTCCAATTTTTCTAAGAGTTTTAAATCATAAGCAGATATCAAATTTTAGCAAATAACTTTCAGCATCAATTAAGATGATCACATGTTTTTTACCTTTATTAATAGAAAAAGAACACATTTCTTATTGTGCATGTTTTAATGTTATAGTCAGCAAAAGAAATTTAAAGTTGGAAAAGAGAAATTTTTATAGAACTCCTGTTATTGTACACAGGCATGTCCAGCTTGACCTGGGGCAGATACACCTCTCCCAGGTGAATTAGCGAAGGATATTTTTTGAAAGTTCCTACATCCGGAAACTGCAGAGGTTCTATTTGCTAACTCAAGGAGATAGCGTGATCTCAGAAATATTAAGGTTACTTTGCAGTGTATGAGCCGTGATAACTTACCGGTTTCATTCATGGGTTATTTTTGGAATATGCTTCAGAACCATTTGTTTTTAATTCTGTCTCAATTTTATTCTTGCCTCCCTTCCCTGAAGTTCCTTCATGGGAGCAACTAGCAGGTGAACGGGTGCATACATGGCAGGAATTCACCTGCCCAGACCATGGAAACTGGATCCTCTGGGACTGAGACCCCAGCATTGTTATTTTTAAAATCTCCCCAGGCGATGCCAATCCATAGCCAAGGTTGAGAACCACTAACCTATAGCTCTTTTTTTAAATTTTAAAAAAATTTTATCTTAATCCTTGTTCAAGTACAGTTTTCTGTCCTTTACTCCCATCCCAGCCCACCCACCCAGCCCTCCCCACCTCCCTCCCATTTCCACTCCCCCTAGTTTTTGACCATGTGTCCTTTATATTTGTTCCTGTAAACCCTTCCCATTCTCCCCTGAAATTCCCTCTCCTCTCCCCTCTGGGCACTGTCAGCCTATTCTCTATTTCAGTGTCTTTGGCTAATCTATAGCTCTTTAAGCCTGAAAATCCTATATGTGTCTGTGAAACAAATTCTACAGAGAAGACATATGACCATTACAAAGTCAGATAAACAATAGGGTTCCAGCCCTAGCTGGTGTGGCTCAGTGGTTGAGTGTCGGCCTGTGAATCAAAGGGTCGCTGGCTCAATTCCCAATGTAGGACACATGCCTGGGTTGCAGGCCAGGTTCTTAGTAGGGGGTGGGGTGTGAGAGGCAACCACACACTGATGTTTCTCTCCTTCTCTTTCTCTCTCCTTTCCCCTCTCTAAAAAAGTGAATAAATAAAATCTTTAAAAAAAAACAACAATAGGATTCCACATTACCAAAATGAGACCCTGTAGAACAAAAAAAGGAAAAAACGCTGCCAAGTAGAGGAAGAGAAGATGAGGACAAGAAGGGAAGGCTCAGAATGACAGCAAATCTACTCACTCGAGTTTTTCTGGAATGTCGTTTTGGGTCATACACACACAGTTGACCACAATAGTGACTGTAATAAATGTACTGAACCATCTGAGAGGTTGTGTTAAGGAAAAGCTCAGAGTCACCATGTTTCCCTGGCGGCATCTGTGATCACCTTGACGCTGAATGATTAATTTCATCACTCTTAGCTGGGATCAGCTTTATAGTCTCATCATTTAACCAGTAACATTTACTGAGTGCCTACCCTGGGCAGCATGCTTTGTCCACATTATTTCTAATACAATTACCCTACAGGTGGGTATTATTATCTACATTTCGGGCCTAAGAACACAGGCTGACAAAGCTTAAGTAACATTTCCCTGGTCACGCAGCTAGCCAACCACGATGCTGGGGTGCGAACTCAGATCCTTTGATAACAGAACCTTGGTGGAAAGAAACAGATTCCCTCCTCCAAAATGTCCTTCTGCCCTGAGGACTTCATTACACTATACAGTATGGCCTGAAATTTCATCTATAAATGTCCCTTTTTTCCTAAAACACAAAGAGAACACTCCTAGAACGTTAGATGTAAAGGGAGGGCTGTAAGCTTTTATGGGAATTAGTTTAGGCAGATTGCTTTCCTAACTTAGCTGAGGTTAGTTATACTGAGCAAGTAGACTTCTGGCCAGAAATGGTGGAGGGAGGACCAGGAAGCAAAATGCTAGTTCAAGGTGAAAATTCCAAATAGAACTAGGTGAGAACTCTGAATAGCCAGAAAGGAGAGCCTTAGAGGAGAGGTTGAGTAAGGGATTTACCAAAAATGAAAGGACACTGAACAGGAAGGCAGATGGAAGGGGGTAAATATACGGGAAAAAATGTTGGTAGGGAAAATCCAGCCATAATTTTCTCTTGTTGGACATTTTTCTCAGAACTAGCTGGATTCTGAACAATCACTTCCTGGAGAAAAATAAAGCCTGCAGATGAGCTTGACCTACAGAGAGTGAACCACTCATCTTTCTTAATTTCAACTTGAGCAGAAGCATTTAAATCTATTTTAGTTTTTGTAAATGCCTTTAATGTGCCCTGTTTTATAGTTACTTAGGAACAAATCTATTTTAAAAAGGGAAATTCTACTAATTAATCCCCATTTTTCTGTTGACTTGCAACTAAAGTAAGAAATGTGTTCACATGTTAACCCAAGGTTTAACTTAAAATAATATTTTCAATTCCACAAATGTATAAAAGTAATATGATATACTGTGTATGATGTTACTTATGACAACATTCATAGTAAGTTTTATTCGAATTATAATTTTGATGAAAAAGTAATACTAGGACACTGAGAATCTCATACCTTAGAGAGTATCTTTTGGGGCGAGAGTTACCAAGTTCATGAGATTTAAATATATAAATGTAGATTTTGATAAGTCTGTGACAAAGAGACCCTCAACAGCTTTTTCTGTCCTGCTGTAAGTCCACTACACAATTATTTACTCATAAAGTCTCAAGATAAAAAGACTATTCACTGGTCACTTGGTTCTTTAAAGGAATTTTATTTCTAATGAGCTGTTTCTGACTTATCTCTATGTAATTCAACTGGAATGCATGGAGAGAAGTTTGAATATTTGCTGTTTTGCTTTATTTTTAGTTGTATGTAATTGCACATATATTTAAAAATCTAAGGAGAGATGACATACTGAGAGAATAAGCTACCCCAATTCATTTTCATCAATGCCTTCTTCCTTGTCCCTGGTACTTCTCTAAGCTGGATGCAAGTTGGAAATTTTAACCAGTGGGTGACCTTGGGCACTTTACTCAATGCTTCTGTGTGTCAGTTTTATTATCTGTAAAGTGTGGATGTTAGTCCCTTCTTCAAGGGTTTCTTTTCTGTACCTATGAAAGTGTTGACACTTAGAAGGTATTTAGCAAATGGGAGCCCACTATTATCATTAAAATCCTCTGTAGAATCAAGAAATTCAAGATTCAATTAAGAAAATATACTTTCCACTGGTTAGCCATAAAGTAAGGAAAAGGAAACGTCAATACAACTTTCCCAGGCAGCAGTTTCATGTTGAGAAGGACCAACCCTGGCAGGGCTACCAGCTCCCTGGGAGCTGTCCAGCAATCCAGCAAGCTGAGCAAGGGTGCGGGGAGAGAGTTCCTTTTACTAGGAGCCTCCTAAGGAGAGGATGGCTACCATCTGCCAGGCAGCTGAGGCAAGGCTGTTCTTGCAAATCAACCTCCTGGAAGCCAGAGCTGAATTTGTCATTAGGAACTTCCAACTTGGACAGTCACCAGGGAAAATCCTTGGAAACCAAGCCAAAGCCTCTTCTTTGTACTAGTTTGGCTGGCCTTGGAAAAAACCAACCCCCCACCCACTAGTAAAATACCCAAACTGAAGCCAGCTTCTGAAGCTACCTAAAGCAATCAAGCAATTAATATAATACAGATATTTGACCAATGTATCTCTAATCAGTACATTACCCAAAGGCATGAACCTCAGGCTATTGACATTTTTAACCTGCTGGTAGTTTGGGGGTAACTCAGTAACCAGTAACCCCATTGGTTATGGGGTCCCGCTGAAACAATCTACCCTCTGCCTGTTGTGGTATGTTCTCTTGGCCCTCTGGGAGATGCTTCTCTTTTGCCCAATAAGCAGCCACTCCCCAGCATAGCCAGGGCACAGATATACCATGCCTATTTCATTAACCCAAAGAAGGCTTGGGGTTCCATTAGTCATCTTTATGTTGTAGGAAGAGCAGACCACATATGGTAAGAATGTGCCTGGAATATCAGCCAAGCTCGCCTCACAAAAAAAGCATTTCTGAACACAGGCATCCATAGGCATGTCCATACCAGTCTAGGTGAACTCAATCCCATCTCCGTGCCACACAAAGACATCTTCTGTCTTGGAACTGCCTTCATGTGTTGGGTACATTAAAGCCACTAACACCTTTTTCAATTTAATGTTTGAAAAAAGAGTTCAATTGGAGGGAGACTCTACTGTTAACCTCTGAAGAAGGTACTGGACACAGTGGGCAAAACTTGATTCTAACATGTGGAAAAGTCAATCACACAAAGGATATGAGTGGACAGACACTTTAATGGCTGTTCTTCTGATCCGATTGAAAGGACTGAATAGGCCCAGGGCCCGAGTGGCACTAAACCGGGAAATGGTCCTTGTTTTGTTCAGCACCATAAATGTCTAAAACAAAACAAAAGAGAAAAGGGACCTCTAGTGAGAAACATGCATCCTCACACAACCATGTTTTTTTTTT
>CM052544.1:9183757-9304096 GCA_028533065.1 Trachops cirrhosus | reverse complement strand
TGATAATATGTCAAGCTGAGCTGTCCATTGTCCAGGAGCAACAGGGCACTGGACATGTGAGTAAGCTGCCCAGGGAAGAGATGGAATTTGAAATAGCTACGCCACTGGGAAAGTGTAATGCGCTGTTTGTGGTGATGAAAATGAGACCACACTAATCCTGCCCAGTAGTCAGAGATTGAGCTTTAGCTATCCGTAGCACCAGAAAAATATTGCTGAGCCATCTTTGAAGTTGAATAGTCCTGATCTGCCTTTGGTGCTAAAGGAATGGAACTAGGGGGGTCCTTGGTGAACATAATTTACCTCTGAATGATCCAGAGATAATAGCTAGCTCACCCGTTGTCCAGGGATGGAGTACAAGGTATCTACAGTGTGGAGGAAAGTGCATGCTCTCTCTGTGGTTCTGAAAGAGCCAGGCTGTGTCTGGAATGGCCTTGAGCTGTCTGTGGTGCTGAACAAAAGCTTCAGGGAATGGATGAGAGCTAAATGGGAAAAATGTTTTTGTTTGTTTGCTTGCTTGTTTATTCTATTACAGTTGTCCCAATTTTTTTCCTTTTGCCCCTCTCCACCCAGCCCACCCCTCTAGCCCACAGTCAATCCCCTCTCATTGTCCATGCCCACGCATCATCCATACATGTTCTTTGACTAGTCCCTTCCCCTTTCTTCCACCATTCCCCCCTCCCTCCTCCCCTCCTACAGCTATTAGTCTGTTCCATGTTTCCATGTCCCTGGTTCCATTTTTCTCATTAGTTTATTTTGTTCATTAGATTCCAGTTACAAGTGAGGTCATATGATATTTGTCTTTTGCCAACTGGCTTATTTCACTTAGCATAATAGTCTCCAGTTTCATCTATGCTGTTGCAAAAAGTAGGAGAGGAGTTGATCTGCTTGTGGTGCTGAATGAATGTGCCAGGTTGAAGTGCTGAGAATAACTGAGTTTCTGTAGGGGCTACAGTAGTATAAAGAAGTAATTCAAGAAAGAAAAGGATCTGGGAGTTTGGGAACGTGCCTAAAATGCATGTAATCAAAACATCTCTGCCCATCAGAATGGCAATACAAATGAAGTCAAAGAAGAGAAAGATATTTATTTCTCAGGGGTCTTTGCTTTCCCACCATCTCTCTGAACCCACTGAAAATGATATCATAAGGATGGAAAACATTTTTGTCACTAAGAAGAAAGCAAGTTCCTCACCACATGATCTGAGAATGTTGTGAACCCAGAAGCTCAGTATGGTTGACTGTGTCAGATATAGAGACTTTGAGTTGAGTTATAATTATTCAAAAAACCCAGAGAGGTAGTATGGTTTTATCAAAGTAGTACTGGGCTTGATGACAGGAAGCTTGAATTCTGACAGTAACAAGGTTTTTGAATTATCTGGTCCTCACTTCTATGATTTGTAAACTGGAGATGATAACATCAGCCCTGCTAATCTGACACTGTTGTTGGGAGAATCAAATAATATACATAAAAGCATTTTGTAAGCTAAGTGCTGTACAAATGCACAATATAGACTTTAATATTTCCCATTACGCATGTGATTTAATAGCCAGTAGCCACTTAGCCTATTTCAATTCCACATCACTAACTCTCAGCATATAAACTAAATAAACATGTGAGATCATTTACAATTAAACACAGCACAAAAAGCTCATAATGTTCCCACTTTCTTTCTCCATCCCCCATTGTATGAATACTTTTGAATATGGTTCAGCAGCTCAAAATAAAAGTGTTTATTTAATGAGGTAATATGAATTATAATAGTTTCAAGAATTTGAATGGGATTCATGCTGTTAATAAGAGTTATTTAAAACATATAGAATCTACTTTCTTTCTCCTATTTCTAACAGCCTCTTCCAACAGAATTCCTGTCCTATTCAATAGGACCCTATCAAAATATATCATTAACAGACCTCCAGAATTCTTGGGGAAGGGGGCCTGGCAAGCACTGTGAGTTATAATTTTTAAAACTGTGGCTTAACATGCCCAGGTATATTTGAGTAAGCCCAAGATTTTGTAAGGATTAAGTGTAAGCTTGATTCAATGAGAATATTGAAATCACCATATAGACAATTCTTTGCCATTAGTGAAGTCCGGGTGGACAGTAGAATTTAAGCAATTCATAATGTAATTAAGGTTTTTTGGAGATGCTTGCATCCCCTAGCATCAGACTTAACTAGATGACATAATATCACAAAGAACATGCATGACAAGTGTATCCTTTAATATGTGTCTTAATTCCTTAACATACTCTAACATGTCTCCCCCAGCCCCATTCATTATAGATTTTATGATGTTGTAAATGACTTTTAGGGTGCCAAATACAGACAAACTTTTAAATCTTGACTTCCTTAATTAGCAGAGTTTGACACAGTTGACTATTATATTTTTATTGAAATCCTCTTTCTTTGTTCCATCTGAAACTTCATTGCAGGCTTTTTTGGGGGGTCTGGCCATTAAACATTGGTACTTCTTGGAGTTCTGTCCTAACCCTCTTCTACATCCCCTTTCATGGAAATCCAATCTTCTCTCATGGTTTTAACTTCCACTCAAACCTCTCTTCTGTATCAATCTTGCCTACTTCCCTATTCTTTTTTGATATATCCTCCACCTAAATTAGCTTTCCCCTTGTCCCCTATTTTGTTAAATTGCACCATCAAGCACCTAGATGCTCACATGATAAACCCATAGATTCTCTCTCCCTTACTCTTGTGCTCCAAACCCTGTCTTACCTGGCTGGCTTCTATGCTTGCTTGTTGACTGGTCTCTTGCATACTCTGTTTTGTCTACATACACAGCAATCAACATGATCTTTTAAAAATGTAAATCTAATAATATTGCTCCTCTGATTATACCTTTCAAAGGCTTCCCAAGCTCTTCAGACAATGTCCAAATTCATTCACATGGCACATGAGGCATGGCATGATCTGGTCTCCATTCATCACCTCTTCCTACATCACTCCCTGTTTTGCTCCCAGTAGTGACCCTCATCTGCCTTCAGTTACTCAAATCCACCAAGTTCCTTTCCACTTTGGTAGATTCACAAATACATTTTTCGCTCAATAATATTTTTCCCATCCCTTTCTTTGACTGGCTTCTATTTTTCCTTCAGCTTACTTTAAATATCCCTTCTTCAGAGCAGCATTTCCTGGATGAATTAGTTTTCTTTGTAACTTACTTGCACAGCAGCCTATACTTTTGTGGTGGCCATTTATTTCAGCAATTATCTCTTCAATGGCTGCTCCTGTGCTAGAAATAAGCTCCCTGATGCCCAGAACTACATCCATCTTTTCCCCTGTGGTATCCTTAGCACCTAGGACAATGTGACACATGTAAGTGTTCAATAAATATTTGCTGAGAAAAGGAATAAGAGTATGAATGATGGTGGCCCTCTCAGAGACAGGGTATTTTAGAAGTAACACCATGGATGTGACCTGTAATTATCAATATTTAGCCCAGTTTCTGTTGTCAGTGTGCCTGATTTGACCCTAGCATGAAAAAGATGGTCCCCACTTCCCCAAGATGCTGAGCATGATGGTGTTTATCTGGAGTAGAAAGAGAAGCCCAGAGCTGTACATGGAGGAGAGAAGGCTAAAATGGGGGAGATGATGCTGAAGGAGAATTTGGTGACATTTTCCAAGACAGAGTCATTGCAATGCAATGAAAAGAACTACGATTTGGGAGTAAAGAGACCTAGTTCAACCCTGGACCTTCTGTTGACTTGTTTTCTGATATTAAGCTGTTAGTTTTTTGTCTCTGAGAAAGAGTTAGCACACAGGAAGATGAGAAAGAACTCTAAGGTGACATTTGTAATTTCTGGTTCCTTGGGAGTCTGGAAGTGATGCTACAGTTTTGACTCTGTTCTGAGTCTGCTCTTGTGAGGCAACTAAGGGTTTGTCTAATTAAGGGCTAAGCAGGTTCCCTGAAGACAGGCTGACTTTGCAAACAGCAAACATCAGGACTGGGTTTAATTGTGCACCTGACAGAAGGATTTCTCTCTAACATGATTGGACAGTTTCCTTCTGGATACGATAAGAGGATTGAAGACTAAGAGGATTGGCCTTCATATGTATTTTGGTTCTTGACTCCCTAGGAAATGAGAAGGAAGAGATCTGTGTTCTCTGGGCTAAAGGGTCAAATGTGAGCATGGCCTGTGTCTTCAAGGTTCAAGGGCTTCTCCCTTGAAAATGCTGTAGCCTGGAAGTGCCCAGCTGAGCTGCTCATGGTTGCAAGGTGAGCCTAGAGAATGCAGCTCTTCCTCGTTCAGTCAACTACTCAAAAATGCTTTTATTCTCAGTCATTGCTGAAGGCCTACTGTGCATTAACACCATCAGCCCCAGGTCTGTAATAAACCATGTTCAGCCTTTGGGTATCCCCTTTCTCTGGATTTTAGTTACATCATCTGCACAATGAGGGAGCTGGTCTAGGCTAGACTGAGGCCCTTCCATCTTGACAGGAAGCCATAATTCTTGATTTGGAGACCGTTGAGTCTTCTCAGGAACTTATTACCTTACTACCAAAAAATAATGAGAAAAATAAGAACTAAATTATGTGATTCTGACCATGGAGTATTTAGCAGTAAAGACAAATGCCTAAAGGTATTGAAGGAGCCAGGGGCCAACATAGATGAGGGAAGCTGGTAAAGTCTTCCTGGAGGAAGCTGTTTGTAGAGTTCCCAATACTGTCTGCCTGTCTGCGTCGCAGTATGAATGCCACATACTTGGGGCTTGGAGAGACACAGTGCGCCTTGGGCTCTGGGACCCTAAAGGATCCTAAAGCAGACCCACACCCAGGATGAAGGCTCCCACCAGGGCTTTCTCTCTGTGTTTGACCTTGGTTGAACACCTCCTAAAAGCAGGGGCACCTCTATGGGGCCCCTTTCCATGAGGCCATTCTGTGGCTGTTAATCTTCTTACACATTCATTATTTTAGAACCAAATAGGTTTCTCATGAACAATAGCCCCTCTTTTTCTTTTTTAAGTTTCTCAAGGAAAATATGCAAATTCTGACAGATAGAAAAGAGTTTTGGACAAGGTTCTAAGGCAACAGCACTGTGAATATTATGTAAATGCCAAGCATTATAATGCAGCCCATCAGTTTACGCCAGGGAAGCAAAGGGTACTCGGAAAATCTGGGGCTGCCGCACGGCTCTTGACGTTGAAAGAATCTGTCTTTTGTCCACATATCACACTCTGATTTGGTCCTCAAATTCTGCTTCCAAATGGCAAATTCTGACAAAAATAGTATCACACCTTATAGGCCACAGTTGACATGTCACTTCCTCAGAGAGGGCTTTCTTGATCCTGCCTTTCTAAATTAGGTGCTTCCAAGATGGTTTCCCAAAGAATCCTTTTCTTTCTTGACAGGCATCACAGTTTATAATCCTGTTTGTCTGTTTGTTCAATGTCTGTCTGCCCCACTAAACTATAAGGCCTGTGAGGGCAGGAACAAATTTGTCCTGTCTACGGGTCTGAGCCCCTGCTGCTGCCACAACCCTGTATCTGGCAGTGTATAGCATGGAATACTGTCCTCAGGTAAAAATGGTGCCTCGGTGAAATTGTCACATTTTAAAAAACAATGTGGCTTATTCTCAGTGTTTCAGATCTTTCAAAATGCATTGTGAGATTGCCTCTACTATTTGAGTCCTCTATACCTTTTTTATTCATTCTTACAGTTATCACATCTCTCCCCCAGTACAACAAATGGTTCCCACTGGTTAAGAAGCCGATATGTAGACAGGTAGCATGGTTCAATGGGTAAGTTCTTGGATTCTGGACCTAGACTGTCTGGGTTTCAATCTGCATTCTACAAATTACTAGCTGTGAGACATTGGAAAGTTTACTTAACTTCTCTGTTCTCGTCTACGAAATAGTCATGAGGATGAAATGAGGAATACTTAGAATAACACTTACGTACAGTGCTTAGAATCACTTCCTAGTGCATAGGAAGCATTATATTAATTTTGCTGATAGTATCATTCCCTAAGGGAACATGATGTTTAAGTTGTTAACCCAGAAGTGCTGTGCAATCTGTCTGATTCCACATCAGACCATACAGTCTTCCCTGAAGGACAGCTATCTCCAGTCCACGGGCGAAGATTCTGAGATCCAGCTGGACCAGGGTCTTGCCCAAGGACTCCAGCTAGAAGAGGCAGACAGCTGGGGCAACAGCCCAGGTGTTCCAGTGCTTTCCCTACTCCAGCACCATTGCTTTCAGGTTCCGCAGGACTTCCTTTCTCCTGCCCTCATACTGACTCCCCACAAAACTAAGACTGGAATAGACTAGAGCAGGAGATACAGAGTAGTGTGTGGATGAGCACCAAACCAGTGGGCTAACCAGGACGTTCTGTGCTGTCCCTATTATTAACCCATCCCTACAGCTAAGACACTAAGCCTTGAGGCTAGCTTATCCAAGTTGTAGTCTATTGGAGACCTAAGGCATTATTTTTATCTCTTCTGCTCGGAAGGTGAGGAATAAACATATTAGCACTGATTATTCTTGGAGAATGGCATTATTGGTGATTTCTTGAAAATAGAGGGATAATACATACACAAAATATACACAATATACAGGTATTTGCATAAATTTATACCTTGACATTTTTAACATATGCAAATACCTATGTAACTACCATGAAGATCAAAATATTAAATGTTCCCTGCACCTGAGGATTCTCCCCCATGTCCCTTCCCAGTGGCTAACTTCCTCCCCAACCCCCATGGAGGTAACCACTGTTCTGACTTCTGTAGTCAAAGGCAGTTCTTTCTAGCAGTCTCTAATCCTTTGCTTGTGTCACTACGCCCAGTGCACAGTGGCCTCCCCTCTCTTCTCCATCTATCTACCCGACCCACTGTTAAAGGCCTTCCTCAACTCCCCTCTCCCTAACACATCCCTGAATTGTCCTGCTGGCCAACTCCGTGAGCATCTCAAAACCATCATCATACCATGATTCACTCCTTCTCTTCAGCCCTAGGGACTGTGTTTAATGCAATGTCAAGCTCACACCTGCTGATGCATTTGCTATGGGTCCCTCTCTACAGAGTGTCAACAAAACATCTCCAAAAGGGACCCCCTCCCCTCCGGTCATTTTGGAGCCAGTCAGTGTGATGTGGTACTGGGGGAATGATTCAAATCATGGGCAGGGGACCTTGTACCAGCAACCAGCTATGTGGCCTTCAATAAATCACTGAAACTAAAACTACAGGTCTCAGTCTCTTTATCTATAAAACAAGGGCATCAAACTAAATAATAATAGGAACAGGAGCTAACAGGCTGGGCTGAGCTCTTTACACCCTCCTGTTTAAACTTCATAGTCACCTTGTGAAACAGGTATTATTAGGGAGGGAGTTGCTTAGCATGCTAATAAATAGCACAGCTGGATGCGTACCAAGATCTGGGCCAGTCCACAGGCCTGTGCTCTTGGCCACTGTCCTCTACACCTGGCTGTGGTCTGTGTGACCTCTTCCTGCCCTTCTGAACAAGGTCCTAAAATATGGCTCCATCCCTCTTTGGAGAGCCAGGTAAAAGCACAATGATGACTAGTGAGGTGAGAAGAGTGCCCGTGGGGTCTAATGAGCAAGGTGGACCAGAATGGCAGCCTCCCTAACGACAACAGTTCTAAGCCTCTCAGAACTGATGGCAGCAGCCAAGGAAGAGAACATGTTTGCTTGAAGGGGAGGGGGCTGAGAGAGGGTGCTGTCACATTTACATCTTCCTCCCATAGGACCCAGGACACCAAGCCATACTGTTTATTCAGGAAGCATGTATTACTGGTGTTTTGATGGGAGTATAAAAACCAAGGAGACTCATGAACTCACACTCTGGTGGGGAGACGAATAGAAGCCCCACTCTAACAGGAGACACATGCCACACAAATACACATGAATGAAGAGGTGAGGCAGAAGCAGGGGGAGGGAGAGAGAGCAGTAGGCCTTGTGGGACAATGAGGTCTATCCAGGGCTTTGGAGGATAGGTGGGACTTGGGCAGGAAATCAGTCTGCAAAAAGGACGATCCCCTGAATGACGAATATATGAGAAAGGGCATGGCAACCCCCAAGGGCTCAGAAGGAAGGTGTGGGCTCCGAGTGCATGGAATTGGTGTGGATATGGGACCCTGGGACCAGCTGTCTGCGGGCTGAGAGGGGGAGCTAGTGAGAAGCATGGGCCTGCTGCTCAGGAAAGAAGCTGAGGTCTCATGAGGTCTCAGGAGTCTTCTTGACTTGATTGGGCTCTGACACCAGGGAATGCATGACTGTGCCCCTGCCCAGAGCCACTGATCACTGTGGAAGACTCTTTAGCTACCACTCACCATTACAGACCATTCTCAGCTTCCATTCCCTTCTGATACTGATTTTCTCAAAACCATCCTTGCAGATATGTGCCCTTTCATGTGCCTATGAAAAATGCCAATGTCGCTTTAAATGTTATTATTATTTTCATTACTACCACCATTACTTGAGTGCTAAGTGAATGGACAGGGAACCAGTAAATGACTTTTTAAGACCACTGCACAATCTTACTAACATTTCAAGCCAACTTTATGCCATTTCAAAAGAAATTTTTCCATCAGACTAAAAGCAATTCATTTTCCTGTGTCATTTCCACCTTCTTCCCACACCAAGTGGTAGAAAGCCCAACCTTTTGGCCTCTGTTATTCAAAACACACACACGTGGTTGATTCCACCTGCTTCGTTTTGCAAGTCCAGTAAAGCTGACTCAAACTACATTTTTAAATCATAGCAGGCATTTCTCTCTTTTTCTGGCACCAATCAAATCAGGCCATCTTAAAAAAGGAAATTATGATCAGGAATCAAACTTACACTAAATGCACTTGAACTGTGGGGGAGAAAAAGGCCAAACAGAGCCAGAATCACAGAAATTTCTGAGTCATTCTTCTGGATTGCAGGTCTGGGGCCATAAACAAAGCACGGGTGGCTTTGGTCCTGCCTGTTGTCACCTCCCTGGACATGCACACATACTCCACTGCAGCTTGGAAACCGCCCTCAGCCACCTGGGTTTGTCTTTTTTTCACCACAATTTTAAAACAGGGATTCCTCAACTTTGTTGCCCATCAGAGTTTTCTGGAGAGCATTGAAAAAAAATATACAGGTTCCTGGCTGTCACTCCTAGACACCCAGATTCAGTGAGCCTAGTGTGAGATCCAGGAATCTGTGTGTGTAAAAAGTTCTCCAGTTTATTCTGATGTGTGAGCAAGAGTGGGAAGCGCTGCTTTCGGTCTCACCACACTTCTCCAACAAGGGCACTTGTCCTGGGTGTGAAGCGAAAGCTTCTCTCTGAAGGAGTGCATCACCTCTGACCCAAAGACCATGGATTCTTTGCTTTCTATGTCCATTCTGAGTTAGTTTGAACATTTTCATCAGTATTCCTAGGATATTTGGCCTCTGTTATCACATCTTTGGTAAAAGTTCTGAAATCACACCTGCTAATAAAACATCTCTTCATATCAATGAGACTCTTTGAAGAGGGCAAACTTGACATTGATGTGGCATGTAGAAATTGATAGTATTTGGATTTGGCTATAATTTCCATCCCCCCTTACCCTTCAGAGGAAGGGAAACAGTGGAGTCTTCTGTATGGATAGACTAAGAGTAATTGTTTTTCTAAGAACTATGGGTGTTTGGGGGAGGTCATGTATTCAGACAGTCTATAAAATACACGTCTTTTTTGGCTTCTAGATAAAACTGGTAATTCTTCCCATATAACCCCCAGCATAGATCTTTCCACCATTAACCAAAGACTGGCCCCCAAGCCCCACAGCCAAACCTTTGCCGCTCAGTCTTGTTTGTCTTCTCCGTTAGAGACGTTCTCTTCTATCCCAGCTCGCCTCCACCCGAAACCATGAGCTCCTGGAACATATGGTCAGCTTAATACTCAAGCATGGCAGGAAGAAGAAACTCCATCTGACGTCTGTTCTGCCGAGAACTAGTGAGTGGCTGTGGCAGGGGAAGCTGTTCTGAGACCCCCTATTCTTTGCAAAGACTTACACTTGCTTGTCCTCCTCAGCGAAGGTGGTGCGGCCTGGCCGATGGGAACGTCGCGGCTGTTCACGGTCATGGGCCCGCAAGGGTTCCTGCTCTCGGGGGTGCCATTCCCGTTTCCTGTCAGGAGTCCCACCCCGGCTGCGGGAGCTCCAGAAAGTGCACTCCCTGGATGGAAGCAGGGCGGGGGTTGCAGGGGAGAAGCTTATGTGTGATTAGATGGTAAGGCAACAAATGTGATTTTAAATGGCCTCATGGGAAATGCTGAAACCTGAGGAAGCAAAGAAGCTGCACTTAGATAACGATGCCTCCCGCGTCCCTAGCAGACTGGCCCCCGTCTGGAGCAAGGCTGCCTTGGACAGCCGGACAGGCAGCAGCTCCGTACCATTGGCCCATTCTCAGGGGGCCTTCTTGGTATCTGGGTCCTCATGTTTGTTCAAATGGTTTTCTTCCCCTTCACAACCAAAACGTAAATTGTTTATTTTTTGCCTTTTGGAAAAATTTAATTGAAAAACATATCAGAGTACTTTTCATGCTCCTCATGCATACTCAGTAATAGGTCGGGTCTTATGAAATGAAATTACCAAAAAAAAAAGTGCTAAAACCTCAGATGTGATAGAAGAAAAGAGCAGGAAAAAATAACCTGTCCTCGTGGCCACAGGACCCAAAGGGAGGGGGAAGTGATGCAGAGGGTTCACGACCCATCCCCACACCTCGGGGGCTGTGTGGTTCACTCTGGGCTGGCAGGCGGAGTTTATCGTGCAGAAAGCTGGCTGGATGCTTTATAGCCTGACGGCTCATTTTTTTCAAAACCTCCCAAATCAAACAAAAAACCGCTTCTTCAGGTCAGGACTCAGTTCTTAGGCTGTACTGGCCTCTCTCTATTGGGACCCCAACTTCCGAAGGGTCGGGCTGAGGTGGGCCAGCATGCCTGCTCCCGGACAAAGCGCTGGAGAGGGGGTATGGGCCTCAGGAAAGCTCCGTGGGGGTGAGGCGGGGGGTGCTGGGAAGGAATGCAGTGCGTCTTCCAGTACACTCTGCACACAGCGGCTACAGCGCTCCTACAACAGACACCTATCTGATCAGAAAACACCTCTGCTGGCCAGCTGCCCATCACTGTGACAGCGGAGGCCCAGATCCCAACAGCAGCTGGTGAGCTCTCTCGAAGTCTCGAAGTCTCGAATTCTCGGCTGCATGGTGACTGCCCCAACCCCGCCCCCTCCACTTCTGAGACCCAGTGATGCTGCTCTACCCTCAGATGCTTGAACACGCCACGCTGTCCTCCCATGCGCAGACCTTGAAGGTGTTATTCTTTCTTGTTTTCTTATGTGCCATTTCCTCCCCTCCCCTTCACTTAATTTCTAGTCATCCTTCCTTTTTCCAGACTCAACATCACTCCCTTGAGAATACCTTCCCTGTTCCTCCAGACCATGGTAGATACTCATGTTATACCCACATATAAATTAATTTTGTCATTCACTCCACGCATAAAGAGTGGGGCAAAAGTGGGTTTACAGTTGCTCGAGTGGAAAATAATACAATAATTAATAGACGATAACATAAGAATGAACTGTGTTTTGCATACTCACAACTGTAAACCTCCTTTTGCCCCGCCCTGTACTTATTGAACACCATCTATGTGCCAAGAGCCCACGTGCTAGTCAGAGAGACAGACACTGAACAAATAATCCTGAGAATGACCATGGTCCTGTGTCTTGTGATGACGGACCCCAGAGTAATGCAAATTCAGACAGACAGCCATCAGCGACTGGCTCTCATCCCTGACACCTGCTCACCCCGTCACCTCACGAGCCACATGATAATGCAGAGAGCTTTCTACAGGACTGAACTCACTGGGTCTCACTTAAGGCACTGTGGCAGGATTTTGCTGTGCAATCAGTCACAATAGGAAAAATAAAGGGAATGAAGAGCTTGTGATACTGAGGATATCAAGCAGCTCTCCAAGTCATTAGTTTAAGTCTTCTCTACTCTATATTCATTTAACTCATGCTTACTATGAACCTGCTACGTGTCTCTGCTGAGCGCCAAGGCTACAGAAAGAAAAGATAAAAGTCTGTTCTCATGGAGCTTACATTCTTGAAGGGGAGGTAGGAAATCAGCAGTTAAAAAATGCACTAATATTCCTTGTCCTTGTTCCTGGCATGGAGCTCCTAAAACCCTTGAAATTTCTTGTGAAGAACAAAATAAAAGTGTCTCTTGTTATGCGAATGAGGTGACTTTTGGACCACACCTGAGGATGGGGGTTGATTGCCAGGAGAACTGACCATGTGATTAGAGGGTTGCAACTTTCTGTTACCTCCACCCCCACCCCCTCTGGGGAGTTGGGGTGTTGGGGCAGGGTGGAGGCAGTGGTGCTGGAGGTTGGATCAATTCCTCAGCGCCAATGATTTAATGAACCATGCTGATGTAATAAAACCTCCATAAAACCCCAAAAGGACCAGATTGGGGGCTTCCAGGTTGGTGAACACGTGGAGATTTGGGGAGAATGGTGTGCTTGGAGAGGGTCTGGAAGCTCAGTGCCATTTCCGCATACCCTGCCTTCCACATCTCTTTCACCTGACTGTTCCTGACTTATGTCCTCTAATAAACCCATAATCCAGAGAGTAAATGGGTTCCCTGAGTTCTGTGAGCCACTGTAGCAAATTAATCAAACCTCTCATTTATAGCCAGTTGGTCAGAAGCATGGGTCACGACCTGGGCTTGCGAGTGGCATCTGAAATAGAGGACAATCTTGTGGGTCTGAGCCCTTAACTTATGGAATCAGTGAGTGTCAGAGAATTGCTGGTTGGATGTGAGGGCACGCCCTCTCCCCAGCCTACACATTTTGGAATTGGGTGCTCAGGACACTTTTAGTATATATACTACAGGGAAAGAGTTTTTTTCCCATGCAGCAACATATTTCACAAAGATTTCTTTTGCTCCAAATTTTATGACACAGACCAATTTTCACCCCCTTTGACTCAACCTCCTCTTTTCACGCTTCCTCCCAGGAAGCTTCCTGTCATGAGGGAAAACACCCATTCAAGCTCTTCCCCAGTAAGTTACAACCTTCCTTCTGTGGTTGGTAGATGCACGTCTTGTGTTCATCTCCCTAAGAGTTGTGACTGTGCTCCTTGAGAAAAGTGGGGCCTACTAGACAACCCAGTAGGTCAACAAAGAGGCCTTTCTGAGGCTGTAGTCTCTCTAGGGCAGGGTGTGTGATTCTTCCTGGGTCTCCAGTCCCCGACACCAAGCCTGTCTAGATAGGAAGGTACTGAGCTAAGCCTTATTGAAGGGATAAAGCAATTATTCCTTTTAATCCATCAGTGGTTTGTTGTGCCTGGATTCATGGAATTCTTTGGAATACAGATGATGCTTTCAGCTTGCTAGAGTAATTCCTTTTAAGTATATGGGCTTTATAGCTTGCACTTTTCCCTTGAATGATGACACCCGATACCTGTCTGGTGGATGACGTACATGGTCCTTATTTTCTATGTGGGGAAATGGTGAGGTTTAGTGACGTTGAGAGTCTTCGCCAGTGACACCAGCTATGACATATGAGGACAAGGATGAGAACTCCAGATTTCTTCCTCCAAGGCTCTTGACACCACAAGTGTCCCCAGGACCCATGGCAGATGAGGTAGAAGGGAGAGAATCGTTGCCAGTTCCTCGGCCCCTCTGCTTTTCCTGCCCCTCTGAGCCTGTCATCCATTTCTGTGCCTACCAGGTGGCCCGGATGCAAGCTGAGAGGGCGAAGGGGTCCCCAGAGGCAAGGGTGCCTTGTGGAGTCTGACCTCCCTGTCAGAACCCTGAGCACCAGGGAGGGTGAGGAGCTCGGTTTCCACAGCAACCTGCCCACCCAGTCGGCCCCTGCAGCTGCAGACCCTCTTGGGCCCCTGAGGTGGAGGCTGCGTGTGACCCGAGCCAGCCCCGTGCCCACATCGGCCCCCGCTGGGTTCCGGCCCGAGGCAGGCTGCTCATTCTGAGCTGGATCTCTGCCTGCCACGGTTCCCATGGGGACGGCTGTGGGCACACGCTGCCTGTGGTCAGATCCCCAGATCCAATCTGCCCTGCAATGTAGGCGGCTCCTCTCGGGCTCAGAGCCTTTGGAAGAAAGACAGAGTTTCAGGTGTCCTAGTCCATCATCCTCTCACTCCCAAACCAAAGGTAGATTTAAGAACTTGGGACTGTAAGGCTTTCTGGGCATGCCCTCTGTGCCAGGGTCCAGGGACACCAACATCACTGAGGCACAGTCCCTTAACCCTGAAGGAGGAGAGTGAGGAGGACAGACTGAGAATGGATAATTACAGTGCAGCACGGCCCAGCAGCGGTGGGACTTGGAGTAAGAGACAGGAAGGATTGATCCACTCCAGGGAAGTTTCTCCGGGCAGAATGGCCTCCTTTCTCATCACAGCTTTCAGAGCTGCGCCAGAGGCCTGCGTTATAGGAAGAGCTGGGGGATGAATATGGGACCAACATGGAAGCGTGGGTCTGCAAACAGGGTGTCTCTGCTGCCAGGAGCCCCAGGGGTGAGGCTGGCAGTGCCCTCCTCCCCCCGCACCCTCTGCCTACTTAATCAACCAAGTCTAGGACCTGGGACTGTCCTCAGGGCCTCAAGGCTGGAGTGGTGACACATAAAAGACACCACCATCTGTCTGGAGAAATGTACCCGTCCGGTTTGTAAGCGGAATTCCTCTCAGTGAAGATGGGGGAGAGATGGGGAGCTGAGCTCTAGGGCCTGAAGGGTAATTCGCTTGGCAAGTCTTCCTCCAGTGCCACCATCCCCTTCACTCCCCCCGTAAGTACTGTCAGGAGGCGGACTCTGTTTCTCCCTCTCCACCCCCTGACAGCTGATGCCTTAGCAAGGTGCTTACCTCCATTCACTGGGCAGCCGGGACCTGCCAGCGTGTGCCAGGACCTCATCTCACTCCCTCAACAGCCTGGGGGACAGGTGTGGTCATCTCCCTTGGTCCCTCTAGTCCTCTGTGAAATGGGGGTCATCTCCCATTTCACAGAGGAGTAGAGTCTCAAATGCATTCAGTCATGGGCCTGGATCACAGAGCCATCGTGGGGCCAGACTTGAATTACAGTAGTCTTTCGGCACAAGCATGATGTTAGGGGATTGAGAGAAAGTCCAGCAAATGGGCAGTAGGAAAGGGGGAAATCACTCAGAGCCAGAGGTTGTGGTGGGGCTGGTGTTCTGGAAGCCAATGGCAAGGGGAGCTACTGAAGCAAAGTCTTGAGAGGGAAACTGGAGCTGTGGAGAAGAGCAGTGTTGTGTCTGGGTCTCAGAGTTCCTTGGTGCAAAAATGGCTGGAGCGGGGGAAGGTGAGATCCAATGGTTTAGAGCAGTGTGCCTTAGATTCCCCTGGTGAGCTTGTTAACTCAGATTCCTGGGTCCCACCCTCGGACTCTGACTCCAGTGGTTCCTGACGTGTTCAGGGAACACAGGTGCTGCAGGTCCCCAACTGTGCTGGGAGGAGCACGGGGTCATGGCCTCTTCGAGCCTCTCCCCCGCTGCATCTCAGCTATCCAAAGCCTCGAGATCAGCTTCCCTAGCAGAGCCCCAGTCTTAGCGATGGGCACTGCTGACCGAGGCAGGGCAGACGGGATCCCTGCAGCCCCAGGACCCATGACTGAGAATGGCCACCACTCTTCCTCTGCTTTCTGTGCCACCTTTACAGATAATAAACCTGGAGATCAGAGAGGTGATCCAAGGGGTTAAAGCTAATAAGTGCTAGAGCCAAGACTAAATCCAGGAGCTCAGCCAGGACCTGAGGGGATGAGGCCTAACTGCGAAGGGGACGCACTTGAGATCCTTCAGGACCTGGACTGCCCGCTGCTCTGTGGGAAGCCACAACAGGGTGTTTGCTGGGGAGGCCCGGAGCTCTGTAGGTGTGAGATTCATAAACCACCTCTCACCCCAAACTCTTGAAACAGGAAGTTTCACTGGAATGAGAGATGGGCATTCTGCTTAAGGGACCAAAAGTCATCTGGCAGAACATGGATTCATACTAAGACTTTTTCCCTTGTGGTTCCAGCTGACCAGGCGATGGACCACACGGTGAACATCATTGGGATTCTTGAACTTTGCACGAGCAGGCGGCACGAGGAAAGAAAGACACCCTTACAGAGAATAGAACGGAGCTTAGAGTTACATGAATTTGAATACTAAAGGAGATAGGATTTTGTTCTCTACCTCAAGCTCCTACAAAAGGATCGGATGGGGGTGGTGCTGGCAGAAGGCATGCACTATTGCTCGCATTCTCTTTTAAATAGATTTCCTTCATTTAAATGACAATTGTTTTAGAGTCATAACTGATACCCGTTTTCATAACTTCAAAGTAAGAGAAAAAAACAAGTCAAAGAAAAGATGCCTAATTCAGCACTGGCAGTGAGATCTGAAGGTGCCAAGCTAGGCAACACCTTCCATTTTTCAGAGTGCTAGTTGAAAGGAAAATGCATGGCCTGATATGGATTCAGTAGAAACTGGGCAAAGGGATTTTTATAAGAAGAGAAAGCATTTGGGATCTCAAACCTCTTAGGCCTGGGCTGAAGGAAAAGCTCAGAGATGGCTGAACGAGGGCAGGGTGGGAGCTAAGAGCTGTGCCAGGCCCAGGAGAATCAGGCGCTCAGAATACAATTTCATCTAAATGGACAAAGGAAATACGGAATGGCTGTTAATGGACATTTCAATCCAAGATGAAATACGAGCCCAAGGAGCATTTCAATATAATATATATTTAATTGAAATCAACATGTAGTTCCATGCAGAGTGAGAATTGCTCTGGGACCTTTATTTTCTCCCTCTCTCATGCTTATTTTAGGAGAGAACTGTCAGCTCAAGTAGTTACTGAAGAATTGAATGAATGAATGAAGTTGAAATTGGAAGAGGAGGTTTTTGAAAATACACTTTTAACAATGCAGTTCATTTCCTGTGCTTCCTGGGTTTTCTACAATGAGATATTGTTTTGATAATTAGCAGAAGATTGGAACTAGGTGGGGGACTGGTTAGGCATCTGTTGTCTTGAGGGAGAGGCTCTAGAGGTGGGCTGTGAGATACCCACTCTTCCTCGCCAGAAATGGTACCTTCCTGACCCCTGAACCAACCCTGGGGTAAAGGATGAAGGCAGATGCTGGGCAGCGAGGCTGGGGCTGTGCACCCGCTGGGACGGAGTCTCTCTGTATCAGGAATGTTGTGTGGAGCTGGCATTCCAGCGGAGGGCCTTCAGATGGCCTCTCCCTCAACAAGCTCACGGCTGGGGATGTGGAGGTTCATGCACTTGGCACGTGTAATTCCAGAACAACCTGTCTGTGCCTGTGGCTGGTAAAAATGGCAGTGCCAGAGCCGAGCTGAAGGACAGCTGGCAGATGGGTGGAAGCTGTGTCTACTGAGAGACTGCAATGGGTACAAAGAGATGTGTGTCCTGGCCCACAACCCCTCTCACTGGTCAGAAGACTGGAACGGGACAAACCATCTCAGATCTCCCTGGGCATGCTTCCTGAAGCCAGAGCAGAAAATTTATCTCAGGATTTCACTGGGTGGAGGGTTTGGGCGGTTCAGGGTGGGCTGGAGCTGTATCTGGGCTCCTCCAGATGGGGGGGATGGAGAGGTGGGATGGGGGAAACCCAGCAATAGACAGGCAGAAAGGCAGCCAAAGGTTATTGGCAAGTTATCCTGTCCAGTATCACCTGTGGACCCTCAGGAATTATCTGGGGTGGTCCTAAAATGCATAGTCCAGACCCCTACTTCTTTCTTCTTTTCTTTTGGTAAACCTTGAGTGAATTCCAAGAATCTTCATTTTTCACAAGTACTCTGGACAATTCTGGCAATGGAATGCATTGTATCGCCCTTTGAGGTTGTGACAGAACCACCGTATCAGCTGGAAATTCTCCACAATCACTTGAAACGGGCTCGCTGAAGAGTGGCTTGAAGAGCAGGCAGATCGTTCTCTGCTAACATGACGCTATGTGCAGATATAGGAGGTTCAGAGCTAGCACGGCAAGTCTGTGATCTCACACTCTTCCCATCTCCCCGCTCTGCCCTCCTTAGAATCTGGCTTCTGTTCTTGAGCCTGTCTCTTTGTCACAAGATGGCTATCAGAGGACCAGCATTACATCTGTATTCCAGGCAGAAAGAAGGAAGTGGTGACAAAACCACATTTATCAGCTGATTCGGTTGCCTCCTTTAGAGAGCTTTTCTAGAAGCCTCATCCAGCAATGTCGACTTATAGCTCACTGGCCAGAACTTAACCACAAGTCTCCTCTTTGCCTCAAGAGTGGATTGAAACTGTATTTTCTTTTTAAGTGGGCACTTTGATGCTTCTAATAAAATCAGATTTCTTTTATTAAGGAAGGAAGAGAGTGGATATGGGGTGAGCATCTCACTACCTCTGCCCCGACTTTGGTCCAGTAGCCAAGGACAACCCAGAGAGGCATTTTCAGAGAATAAGCTGTAAGTGGCTTGACCATCAGAAATCTTTTTTTAAAAAGATTTTATTTATTTATTTTTAGAGGAGAAGGGAGGGAGAGAGGGAAAGAAACATCGATGTGTGGTTGCCTCTGGTGCGGCCCCTACTGGGGACCTAGCCCACAACCCAGGAATGTGCCTTGACTGGGTGGGAATTGAACCTGCGACCCTTTAGTTCTCAGACCAGCACTCGATTTAGTGAGCCACACCAGCCAAGGCAACCGTCAGAAATCTTGAGGTGAGTCTAGTCTTGCCCTCAACTCTTTGAATCAGCATTCTCAACACCTGGCCCATCTCTGGGCTGGCCTCAGGTAGGAAAGCACCTATAGGATCGGAGAATAAATGTCTTTGGCTCAGCTCTGCCCCATGGCTACTGTGGGTCTCAGGGGAGCTAATGCACGTGACAGCACCTTGTAAACTATGATGCATGGGGTACATGTCCAGGGCCTCACTATTAAAATGCACCCCAAGAACCAATAGCCTGGGCATCACCCGGGATGAAAAGCTAGCTAGACATGAAAATTCTCAGCCCCACTGCAGCCCTACTGACCCAGAATCTGCAAGGTCCCAGGTGATTCAGGTGCATGTTCAAGTTTAAGAAGCACTTGCCTAAAGAACTGTGGGCCTGCATAAGTGAGGACAGGTGACAGGAGACAGGTGAGCTCACCTGAGACACTTCCTCCAGCCTGACTGAGTATCTTGAAAAAATCATTCTCCCCCTCTGGGCTCAGCCTTCCCACCTGTTAGAGGAAGGATATGCACCAGACCCTCTTAGAAATGCAGAATCTCAGGACTCACCCAGAGTGACCCAGGAAGAGCCTGCATTTTAGCAAACTCTCTGGGTAGTGCACCTGTACATTAGAGTTTGAGAAACCTGTGCTAGACGCTCCATGTGCCCTGAATTGAGAGGAATCAAATGACTTAGGCAACTGGTCCCAGGGTCCAGTGATGGATGGTGGGAGGATGATTTCCTGCAGCTCCATGGGTCGGGTGGGGTGGAGATAAACTCCCTTTGAAAGGGAGCCCAGTGTCAGGAAGAGTGGTGAGCCCCATGGTTGGTCCAATAAGTTCCTGGGTTAAGTCTGGAGCCAAGGTCAGACTGGGAGGATTCCTGCCTGATGCTTCTCCTCGGGGCGATGGACACCTAGAGACAGAAGCAGGAGTTGCGGGGGAGGGGCGGGGGCTGGTGCGCTGGGGATGGCTCTGGACCATCCCACACTATTGAGTTGATGCCGCTGGCTTTCAGCAGCAAGGAGGCAGAGCCTACGTTACCAGTCTTCTTGCCACTGAACACTTGGTTATTAAAAATAATCCTTTAAGACTGGTGTTTTGAATTAAATAAGGCTGCACTCCCACTCCAACTGAGCTTATAATGAAGTCTAATTTTATAAAAAGTCCAATTAACGGCTTTGTAAATATAAAAGAAAGGATCCCTGCTTTTTTTTTTCTTGTCCAAAAGGCCTCAGAAAGTAGTCCTGTAAAAATGTCACATCTCGCTCTAAAGAATGGCAGGATTTCTCTGAGCAGAATAACAGGAAATGACTCACAGAGGGTACCCCGAGGTCACCGGGCTGCACAAAGAGGCCCCCTGCGCAGTAATGTGAGGCTGCTGGCCCACTGCGGGGAGGAAAGTGTCCTGCCCGTGGAGCGGAGCTGTCCCCTCTAGGCTGGGGCTCTCTGTGGGGCCCAGGGACTGCTGGCACGCTGGCTCACGGGGACAGAATTGCCCGCTGAGGCTGGGAGCCCAGCACCGGTAGGATTTGGTGCCTCAAGGAAAACTCGCCTAGAAATCATGCTCCATTAACAACATAAAACTGTATGTCCAGGGACTCCCCCGGGTACCAGATTCTCACTGCCTCTCACCTTGATCCCATTTGGTGGGCAGGTGGAGACCCGGAAGACACCTCTCCTGGTTTCTGGTGGACTAATGTGGGCCTGAATCTTCTGTTCTGCCACCTAGCTCCCTATCAAGTACCCCTCTCACTTCCCTTCTCCCCCCGCCCCGCCACCTCCCCCTTCTCCTAATTTCCCCTCCATCCCTAGGCTTATCCTACCCAAGGCCCTCACTAAGAACAGCAGACCTACGTCAGACCCCAGACCTTCAGGTGATGGATGGGTCAGAAAATACTCACATGGAACATGCCAGCACCACCACAGCCAGCACAGCATTCGTAAGATATTAAACTTTCTTCATGCCACTTGTTAAGTGGATGTTGCCTTGAGCCCCTGTTAGTCAGAAAGCAGAATCCACCTCAGATGGTTCGGGAAATGTGAGTGACAACGATGTGACCCCGTTTACTGAGGTGTGGATGCAATTGTATTCGTTATCTGCTGCTACTGGACACGTTATCCCTACACTTTGCATTTTAAACCAACCAACATTTAGGACCTCACATAGTTTCTGAGGGATGAGAATCTGGGAGTGGCTTAGCTGGGTGGCTGGAAAGTGTCTTTCATGAGGTTGCCCCCAAGCGAGAGGCTGCAGTCCTTTCGAGACTTGCCTGGGGCTAGAGCTACTTCCCAACTCATTCCAGGGATTGCTGGCCAGCCTTGATCCTTATTACAGCCTCCAGCGTTTCACCATGTGGACCTCTCCACAGGGCTGCTCACGACCCAGCAGCCTGCCTTCCCCCAGAGTGAGCGACCAGGAAAAAGCAAGGCAGAAGGAACTAGGGACAGAAGCTGCAGTCTTTGTAACCCAATCCCAATAGTGACATGCCATCATGTCTGCTGCATGCTATTGGTCCTACAAAACAAACCTGGTACAATATAGGAGAGGACAACTCAAGGGAATGAATACCAGAAACCAAAGATGACTAAGAGCTGTCCTGGAGGCAGGTGCCTTCCCATCCCTAGACCAGAAGGGGCCAGGGGAAGCTCGTGTTCCTGGAGCCCAAGGAGAGCTGGACCTCAGCAAAGGTGTGCATAATAGCGGCTGGGGCATCAGCCCCGGGCCAGCAGGAAGCAGGCCTAATACCCTGACTGCTGCCTCTTCCTTCCCTTCAATCTCTGGCTGGTGCCTCCCATTGGTAAACCCAGCTGGAGGTCAGGCAGCAAGTGGGTCCAACTGAAGCAGCCTGGAAGGCTCTGTCCCTCTGGACACCAGTCAAAGACAGAAGGGATCTGAGGTGAGGGTGTGGGACTCTCACCAGTCCCCGCTAATGTTCTCTGGCTGCCCAAGCTGCCCCGGTTCCTTCCCATGCGACCCCCAACCCCAATATGTCCTGTGATCCAACAACTAAAGGTTCACACTGACCATACCTCTAATCCCTCCCTACTACATCCCCTTTGGCACCTTCCAAGGACCCTTTCTGGCCCTCAGTGGCATCCATGCTGTTTGGTCAGTGCCCAAGATTTACCAGATTAAATATTTTGAATACCCTCCCTCGTCAGAATAGACAGCAAAGGAAATGATTGGACCCACAGCAGAGAAAGCTAGTCCGAGGAGAGTTCAGTGAAGGAGTGGTGCCTAGAAAGAGGGAACCCCGGGTTCCCACACTGCTCCACATTTCCAAAGCAGTCCCCGCCAGGGGCAGAAACGGGCTCTGGTGCCCCACGGGGAAGGGCTCCCCTGGGTCAGAAGAGCCGCCTTCTTTTGGATTTGGAGTGAATCTCTCAGGGCCACCAGCATTTTACCTGTGGTTTGTCATGGTGTGTGGGCCCCAGAGGCAGGATGGAGGCAGGGTACAGATCTTGGGACAGCGGACAAAGCCCATGTTCCTAGACAGAGCCTCCTGCACACTGTGTCCAACGGGGCCATGGGATACATGGGGGCTGAGGGAGCGAGGGAATCCTCTACCTTATCTCGGAGTAAAGGTAAGTGGAAAAGCTTCCAGAGCTGCTTTGGGAGGGGACAAGAAGGAGGCGGACATTGCAGTGGAGGGAACTGGAGAGAAGAGGATGCGAGGGCGGGAACCACCGGAAATGCGCAAAGACCAGCCCTGTCACTGGCAGAGGCTGATGGGGAAGCAGTGAGGAGATAGACTGGACGTAAACTGTTCATCACTGGCCAGCCTGGAAGAACTCAGTGACCTTCCTTCTCTCCCTCCCTGGGGCCTGCCCCAGCCCCTAGCCCATGCCTGAAGCCAGCTGTGGCCCATCTGGGGCCAGCTGAGGAAGGGGTGGGATTGTGGGTGCAGCTGGATGCCCTACAGGAAAGGTGGCCAGGTCCCTGTAACCTGGCATGTGTCTTATATAACTCTTTGCATGTCTATTACAATGTGTTTACCTGGTCAGTGAACTAAAAACAGCCCGAAATTTCTCCCCCTTTTACAACTCTGGTTTTTTTCTGTCTTGTTTTTGTTTTTGCTCCTGACCACTCCCTACAGACCTCCCTGTAACCTGGATATGTTCCTGCTCTGCTCCTCCAGAGGGGAGAGGCTGTAAGGATGACCAAGCCCAGAATGTCGTTGGAGGCGGCCCTTCCTTGTGATGAAGGTCAAAGCCAGGCTCACAGAGGGAATGGGCCTTTCTCAAGGTCCCATAGCGCACTGGTGGCAATGCAGGGATCCGGCCCCTGCCACGCGGTGAGGAAGGGCAGGGAGGTTTTCTCGGCTTGGGCTTCGGCTTTGGCTTCGTGCAGAGGGAGCAGGAAGCAGCTGCAGGCCCAAAAGGCCCTGAGAAAAGGCCGTTGTGGGGCTCATCAGAGCATTCTTAAGTGTAATTGACTTTTAGGCATTAAACTTTTACCAGAATGAGCTCACAAGGTCTGTAGGGAGAAGGAAAGTGCCTGGCATTTACTGCCTCTTGGGGCAGCGTCTGGGGTGCAGAAAGCCCATCCTCCAAGCTGCAGGATAGAGCCCTCCCCTGGGAGGGAGAATAGGGGCGAGGCCCCGGGAGGGAACGCAGGCCGGGATACACAGTGTTCGGTGGCCAGCTGGTTCTCACTGATTCCGGAGGTGGGGGCATGGGGGCTAAGGCCACTGTCCCCCCACCCCACACCATGACTGCCCTCAAGCAGCCCTGCCTTTGCAATGACTGACTCCTGCAGGGGTAGGAAAGGCGGGGCAGAGAAGTCAGTCTTTTCTCATAGCCCCCCGCCCCTCCCCTGACCACGCTCACTCACCATTTTGTCTCTAAGCCCGTCCTACCTATCCTCAACTAGGGAGCTTGTTTCAGTCACTGCCAACCTCTGGGCGTCTGGTTTCATTTCTGTATGAGGGGCTAGGCAAGAGGATGTCTTGAAATTTTTGAGCTTTGTCATCCTTTAAAGAGGGAGGATGTCAAAGCTCAACAATTTATCCCAACTCTCATTCCAAGGGCTTCCTTCCGAACATCGAGGCAGCCACGCCTTCGGGTATCCCTTTGTTTGAGGTGTCTCCCCAGGTAGGTGGGCAGGCACCCTGTCTCAGTTGCCATCCCCGGAGGAGCAGCAGCCTCTCCCTCAGACTTCCGTGCTGTAATAAGAGATCCAGAGCCTTGATGCTTGCATTTAAGAAAAACTCCAGAACTGGGCTTTTTTAAAAAATAGGTGTATTGAAGGTTAACTGACATACCATGAGCTGCACATATTTAAAGTACTCAATTTAAAAATTGTTGGTATATATTATTCACATGGAAAAAATAAAGAAACTACCAGCACAATCAAAACAGTGAACACACTCATCATCCCCAAAAGTTTTCTCATGTCCCTTTATTCTTTTTTTAACCCTTCCACAACTCCAGGTCACCATGATTTCCTTTCTGTCACTATACTTTAGTGTACATTTTAGAGGTTTATGTAAATGGAATCATGCGGTATGCACTTGGTTTTATTTTGTTCCTTTTCACTTAGCAGAATTTTTTTAAGAATCATTTATGCCATGGCACGTATCAGTAGTCCATTCCTTTGTACTGAGTAGCGTAGCATTGGATGGATAAGCACAATTTACTTATACACTTGTTACTGGACATTTTTGTTTGCAGTTTTGGCTATTAAAAATAAGGCTGCTCTTCATATTTGTGGATAAGCCTTTGTCTGGGCACATGCTTTCATTTCTGTTTGTTAAACGCCCAGGAGTGAAATGATTGAGTTGTGTTATAGGTATATGTTTAACTTCATAAAAAATAACTAAACTATTTTCCAAAATAGCTGCACCATTTCACACTCAAATTAGCAGTATCTGACTGTTCCAGTTGCTCCACATTCTCACCCAAATTTGGTGTGGTTAGTCTTTTTCTCTTCTCTTTTTTCCCGTTTTTTTTTTATGGCATACTAATAGGCATGTAGTGGTATCTCATTAAGGCTTTAATTTGCATTTGCCTAATGACTAGTGATGCTGAACATCTTGTCATGTACTTGTTTTTTCCATCTATTCAAACCTTTTACTATTTCAAACTTTTTATTAGATTGCTTCCCTTCTTGTGATTGAGCTGAAAGAACCCTTTGTATATTCTAGACAAAGGTCCTTTGTCTGATATATGTTTTGAAAATATTTTCTCCCCATCTGTGGCTTCCTTTTCCTTTTCTTAATAGTGTCTTTTAAGAGTAAATGTTTTAATTTTGAAGTCCAAGAATACTATGCCCAGCAAAACTGGTCTGTAGAAGTGAGAGAGATAAAGACATTCCCAAATAAACAAAAGCTAAAGGAGTTTATTACCAGTAGAACTGCCTACAAGAAATGCTAAAGTGAGTTAGTTCTTCAGGTTGAAATGAAAGGATGCTAAGATCCAACATGAAAACATGAAAGTCTAAAATGCACTGGAAAATATATAGTCAAACTCAGAATACTCTAACACTGTAATGGTGGTGTGTAAAAAACTTTTATCCCTAGTATAAAAGTTAAAAGTCAGTGTTGTTAAAAATAACTATAACTACAAAAATCTGTTAATGGATGCACAATATAAAAAGACATAAAGTGTGACAGCAATATCATAAAATGTAGAGGGAGGAAAAGTGAAATTGTAGAGGTTTTTTTATGTGATTGAAAGTAAGTTGCGATAAAATAGACTGTTATAATTATAAAATGTCTTATGTAAGCCTCAGAGGAGGTACCAAAAAAACCCCTCTAGTAGATACAGAAAATATGTAAAAAAAGGAATTAAAGCATACCACAACCAGAAGTAAACCACAAAGGAAGAAAGCAAGAGAGAGAAAGAACTGAGGAAAGGAACTATATAACAGTCAAAAACCAATCGACAAAATGGCAATGGCAAATCCTTAGCTGTCAATAATTACTTAAGTGTAATTGAATTAGTTCATTAAATTCTCTAATCAAGACGCATTGAGTGGCTGAATGGATTAAGAAAATATCCAAAAAAATTCTGCCTATAAGAAACTCACTTTAACTTTAAGATCACACACAGGCTGAAAGGGATGTAAAAAGATATTCTATGCAAATAGTAACCAAAATAGAAGAGGTGTGGTTATACTTATATCAATAAAATAGACTTTCATCAAAATTGATCACAAGAGACAAAGACGATCACTATATGGTGATAAAATGGTCAACTCATTGAGGGGATATAAAGAGTGTACATAAATATGCACCCAACGTTAGAGCACCTAAATAGTTAAAGCAAATATTAACAGAACTGAAAGGAGAAATATACAGTAATACAATAGCAGTAGGAGATTTTCATACTCCACTTTTAACATTGGATAGATCACCTAGACAGAAAGTCAATAAGGAAACAGGGGACTTACATGACACTATGGAGCCAATAGACCTGACAGACGTATATGGGACATTCTATCCAATAGCAGCAGAATACACATTCTCCTCAAGTATACACAAAACATTATCCAGGATATATTATATGCTGGGACACAAAGCAAGTCTTAACAAATTTAAGAAGATTGAAATCATTTAAAATATCTTTCAAACCATAATGGCTGGAAACTGGAAGTCAATAACAGGAGAAAAATTAGAAAATTCACAATGTGTTTGGAAATTAAACAATACACTCCCAAATAATCAGTGGATCAAATAACAAATCAAAATGGAAATAGAAATTTAACTTGAGACAATAAAAAATGGAAGCACAACCTACCAAAATTTATGAGATGCTGCAAAAGTAGTTCCTTTAGAAAGGATTGAAGAAATAAATGCCTACATTAATTAAAAAAAAAGGAAAGATCTCAAGTAAACAACCTAACATTATACCTCAAAGAACTAGAAAAAGAATAATTAAGCCCAAAGTTAGCAAAAGGAAGGAAATAAAGACTAGGGCAGAAAATAATGAAAAAGCACTAAAAAGGTAATAGAAAATATCACCAAAATTAAGATTTGGTTTGTGAAAAGATAAACAAAATTGACAAACCATTACCTGGATTAACTGAGAAAAAAGGGAAAGGACTCAGATGAAATGAAAGAGGAGACACCAGAAGTTATACTGCAGAAATACAAACCAACCTGAGACTGACTACTGTGAACAATTATACTTCAACAAATTGGATAGCTTAAAAGAAATGGATAAATTCCTAGAAATATGCAACCTACGAAGAAGACTGAATCATAAAGAAACAGAAAATCTCAAGTTAAAGGAGTTCATCATCACCAAGCCCTTATTTTATGATATGTTAAAGGGACTTATCTAAGAAAAAGAAGATAAAAAACATGGATAGTAAAATGACAGCAAACTCACAATTATTAACAACCACACCTGAAACAAAAACAAAAGCAAACTAAGCAAACAGCTAGAACAGGAATAGAACCACAGAAATGGAGATCACATGGAGGGTTAACAACAGGGGAATGGGAGGGGGAGAGAGGGGGAAAAGGTACAGAGAATAAGTAGCATAGATGGTAGGTAGAAAACAGACAGGGGAGGGCAAGAATAGTATGGAAAATGTAGAAGCTAAATAATTTATGACACATGGACATGAACTAAAGGGGGGAAGGTGGGTGGGAGAGGGTGTGCAGGGTAGAAGGGAATGAAGGGGGGAAATGGGACAACTGTAATAGCATAATCAATAAAATTTAAAAAAGAAAAAAATAGAAAATCTGATCAGACTACTAAATAATAGGGAGATTGGGCCAGTAATTAAAAACTTTCCAACAAATAAAAGTCCAGGATCTGGTGAATTATACCAAACATTTAACAAAGAATTAATGTCAATCCTTCTCAAACTCTTCCAAAAATCTGAATTGGTGGGAACCCTTCTAAATTCATTCTACAAAACCAGCACTACTCTGATACCAAAACCAGACAAGGACACTTCAAGAAAATCAAATTACAGGCAAATATCTCCGATGCAAATATCTTAAACAAAGTACTAGCAAACCAAATTCAACAGCACACTAAAAGGATCATACACAATGATCAAGTGGGACTTATCTTTGGGATACAAGAATGGTTCAACATATGTAAATCAATAAATTCATATAGCTCATTAACAAAATGAAGGATAAAAATCCTATAATCATTTCAACAGCTGCAGGAAAAAACACTTGAAAAATTCAACAGCCTTTCATGATAAAAACCCTCAAAAATTAGGTATAGGAGTGTACCTCAAGAAAATAGAGGCCTTATATGACAAGCCTACAGTTAACATCATACTCGATGGTAAAAAGCTGAAAACATTTCCTCCAAGATCAGAAACAAGACAAGGTTTCCCAGTCTTAGCACTTCTATTCAGTATCGGAAATTCTATCCAGAGCAATTAGGCAGGAAAAATAAATAAAAGTCTGCTGGTATATCTCTCCATACCATGCCCCTCTCCTTTCCTGGAGAGTGAACAAAACCTTTATTCTCTACACTTTCTTCTCTTTGTGAATTCTTTCACAGACCACATCACCAACCACCGTAACATTACACATGGACTCACCTACTCAGACTTGCTCCCTCTGAGCTCCAGCACCGGGTGGCAGCCTGAAGGGCACCAGTGGTATACAGGGAGAGACTGAAGTGTCTGGCATTGGGACGAGCAGAGGTCATTGTCCCTTTGCTGAGTCCTCCCCCCATAGATCCAGTAAGCTGGTGCTATATCTGAGAGTCCATCAACCTGGCTAACACTGTGACCCACCTTGGAGATCCATAGAGGCTCTACCCCACCCAATTTACAAGCTCACCCAAGCTACTTTCCCATAAGAATGGCTGGTTGTGGCTCCTAAATCCTATCAAACAAGGAACGGCTGGCTTTAGTGAGCTCTGGAAACAGCCATATCAGAGTCATAGCTTGGTTTCACCTGGGAATCTCCAAGTAACACAAGTAGTAGCCATCTCAGATTGCATCATAGGTCAGGCAGCGTGCCCCAGGCAAAACCCAGGTGGGGGCTGACCTTGGTCTGCACCACTTGGGGAAACCCCAGGGCCAACACACCCAGTGGACAGCTACAGACCATGTTGTAGCACCACCACCCTGCCCCTGCACAGCTGATACTCCATGGAGGGAGGAGGTTGGTGGTCAGTAGTCACAGCCAGTCCTTGCAACTGACTGACCTGGGTAAATCCCTTCTATTGATCTGCCAACAGCAGCCAAGGCTCCATTACAAGAGGAGGATGTACTCAGCCCATGCAAAGAGCTCATCTCAAGTACCCAGCTTGGGTGATAGGGGAAGTTGTGCCATTGGACCCTACAGGACACCTACTACATTAGGCCACACCACCAAGACACAGAGTCAAAGCAACTCTACCTAGTACATAGAAACAAACACAGGGAGGCTGCCAAAATGAGGAGACAAAGAAACATGGCCCAAATGAAAGAACAGATCAAAACTCTGGAAATAGAGCTAAACGAAATGGAGATAAGCAATCTATCAGATGCACAGTTCAAAACACTGTTTATAAGGATGCTCAAGGAACTTAGTGAGGACCTCAGCAGCATAAAAAAGATCCAGTCAGAAACGAAGGATACACTAATTGAAATAAAGAACAATTTACAGGGAAACAACAGTAGAATGGATGAAGCTGAGAATCAAATCAATGATTTGGAACATAAGGAAGCAAAAAACAAAAAGAAAAAAATAATGCAAAAAATGAGGATGATATAAATAGCTTCTGGGATAACTTTAAGAAGCCCAACATTCACCTCATAGGAGTGCCAGAAGGAGAAGAGAAAGAGCAAGAAATTGGAAATCTATCTGACAAAATAGTGAAAGAAAACTTCCCTAATGTGGTGAAGGAGAGTCCCAATTATGATGGATGCAAAGAGGCCCACTCAAAGACACATCATTATTAAAAAGCCAAAGGTTAAAGATAAAGAGACAATCTCAAAAGCAAGAGAAAAGAACTTAGTTACCAGAAGGTTGCCAGATAGGAGGAGGTATGGGGAGGATGGATGAAGAGGTGAGATTAAGTACAAATAGTTACAGAATGGCCACGGGGATGTAAAGTACAGTATAGGAAATGGAGTAGCCAAAGAACTTATATGCCTGACCTATGGACATGAATAATAGTCAGGGGATTGCCTGAGGGAGTGGGGGTTGCTGGGTGCAAGGGGGCAAAAGGGAAAAATTAGGACAACTGTAATAGCATAATGAATAAAATATAATTTTAAAAATTCTAATAAGTAAATAAATAAATGTCATCGAAGTCAGAAAGGAAGAAGTTAAATTGCCTCTCTTTGCACATGACATGATCTTACATATAGAAAATCCTAAATACTTCGCCAAGAAACTGTTAGAACTAACAGATGAATTCAGTAAAGTTGCAGGATACAAAGTTAACATAGTAAAATCTGTTGTGTTCCCATCCACTAATGACAAACTCCCCAGAAAAGAAATTAAGAAAATTTCATTTATAATATTAAGAAATACTTAGGAATAAATCTAACAAAGGAGATGAAAGAACCGTACACTAAAAATGTATTAGACATTGATGCAATAAATAGAAGAAAACACAACTAGATAAAAAATTATCCTGTGTTTTCAGATTGGAAGAATTAATATTGTGAAAATGTCCACACTACCCAAGGCAGTCTACGGATTCAATGAAATCCCTATCAAAATTCCAATGGCATTGTTTTCACAGAAACATAAAGAATAAGATTAGAGTCACTTAAAATTTGTGTGAAACCACAAGAGACTCCAAGTAGCCAAAGCAATCTTGAGAAAGAACAACAAAGTTGGAGGCATAACACTTCCCATTTTCAAATTATATTACAAATTTATAGTAACTAAAACAGTATGGTACTGACATAAAAATGGCCACATAGACCAATAGAAGAGAATCTAGAGTCCAGAAATAAACCCATACATTTTCAGTCAATTGCTCTGACAAGGGCGCCTCTGACAAGGTACACAATGGAGAGAATGTAGTCACTTCAATAAATTGTTTGGGGAAAACGGAATGTCCACATGCAAAAGAATGATGTTAGAACCTTATTGCACACCATATACAAACAAGTAACTCAAGATAGATCAAGGACTTAAACATAAGACTGGAAACCATAAAACTCTGAAAAGGAAACATAGAGGGAAAGCTTTGACATCGGCCTTGGCAATGATACCAAAAGCAAAGGCAACAAAAAAAATAAACAGATGGCAAACAAAATTTGTATTTATCATTTATACCTCAATGAAGTTGGACAAAAGCAGAGTAGGAGCCATCAGTGTGATTTGCCTCCAGAAGTGGTTTTAAAACACAGAGCCCAGAGCATGCCCAGGAGGGAGGGGACCTGGGGCTGCAAGGGGCACAGCAGGCACAAGGGTTTAGTTACACTGTGCGCCCGTTCAGGGTGGCCTGGGTTGGGCGACTGATGGAGATTAAGGAAAACTGAATCAGCACCCCCAGGATACCCCTGGGTGTCGCCTGTGTCAGACTAGCGTGCTTGGAGTCTGCATCGGTAGATGTGTATGGTCCGAAATGAGGAGGAGACCCTCCAGCCCTGTGGGCACCAGGTGCTAGAGGAGAAAGATGAACCAGAGTTTGCCTGGAGAAGGAGGGGTGGGTGGTAAAAGGATAGAAACGGCGTCAAAATATTAGGGAATTGAGTCTGCTGACAGCCCGGAGGATGTTAAACTTGGAGGCGGAGCGCAGCGTCTCCGCCGGCAGAGGACGTCTCCACAAGGTCGGAACTCTGAAGCCTTATCTCCCGCGGAGAAGAAATGGGTGGTGAAGGTTCGCAGGGATTACCGGGGAAACTCGCACCCTCTCCTCAACTTCAGTTGCACCAGCCCTTTTGGCCCTTGGGCAGGCAGTGTGTCGCAGTGCTTGAGAACTTGAGCTCTGAAGCTAGGTGACTGGAGTTCCAGTCTTGGGGACCATTTATTGGCTCTGTGGCCTGGGACAAGCCTGTTTCCACTATATGCCTCAGTTTTCTCATCAGAATTATGAAGATTAAACATAATTTATCTTTAACAGAGCCGTTGTAAAGATGAAAGGAGATAATGCCGGTGAAGTGGCTACCGAGCCCAGAGTAAGTGCTCAATAAATGCGAGCACTTGTTTTCTCACCGCCTCTTTGATTACTCCTTGTGCAGCGAGAGACAGGATTGCCCACTGAATGACCCTGGAGGTTCTTTCGGGGTTGCCAGGCAACAAGCTATCTGGGACCAGTGGCTCCCCCTCCTTGAGCAAGAGAAGCTGTAGAGGCTTTCAACTTCACTGGGCTCTGGTAGCTGACATTCCAAGACAGCTCCTGGAACGGCTGCCTCCGGAGCCTGGCTTGTTTATATGAGGAGCTCCCATGCTGGCTCAATCCAAAGGGAGAGGAGCGGGCAGTTGGAACACAACCACGCCTGGCTCCTTTCATGCTTCTTGGTGCAAGGATGAAGAGGTGGGACCATGTATCTCACCACGTTGGCTGTGAATGTCTTGTGAAACCTGCTCTCTGCCCATCACACGCAGTGTGGCGTTTACCGTCACCTGTGTCCCCACACCCTGCCCTAAACTGTCTTACTCCTTGTCTTTATTCTCCCAGAGTGTGTCCCCTGGGCGAGTCCTCTGCCCCCTTCTAGATCTGGCTATGCTTCTCTCTCATGATTTCATCTGCTGCTGGGGATTCAAGTGACACCCTCGTGCTGAGGACTCCTGTCCATGCCTTGTCCTCAAGTTCTAGGCCTGGTTGGACATTGCTGAATTAAGTTTTAAAATATCTTTTCCCTTAGCCATGAAAATATATAGAAAGAGAGAAAGAAAGGAAAGAAGAATGAAAATGAGAAAGAAGAAGAGAGAGAGAGAGAGAGAGAGAGAGAGAGAGAGAGAGAGAGAGAGAGAGAAAGAAAGAAAGAAAGAAAGAAAGAAAGAAAGAAAGAAAGAAAGAAAGAAAGAAAGAAAGAAAGAAAGAAAAAGAAAGAGCGAGCAAGCCTTGTCCTTATTTGTCACGCTGGCCAGACACCCTAAGGTCCCCCTAGACTCCTCCCCTGCGGCCAGTCATTGGGCACAAGCGTCCTAGTGGCAGCGCATTGCCCCTGCCTCCCTCCTCACTCCGCGCCCCTTCCCCACCAGGACCAGTGAGTGGTCTGGTCTCTTTCTCCTCGATTCTACCCTACATACTCTGTCTGGTTAATTTTCCTCCACTGCCCAAACACCATCCGTGGCTCCCTATTACCTAAATGTCTTATAACTCCTCACCCGGCTTTTTGGGCTCTCTGAAAAGTAGTCCCTGGCTAAGACTCAGCTGCTGCCGGTCCGCTGTCTACAGTCCACACCCAGTCACTTGGGAACTCATACTTCCTCCCCTTTCTACACTCCTTCCACTCCATGGTGCTGCCTGAGCCGTCTCCTCCATTTCAGACAGCCTCCCGAACCATCTCGCCATCACAGTCCTCCACCTCTACCACGCTCATCTCGGATGTCCCCTCTCTCTGGGGAAGGCGTGCTGGGAGCCTGCCTGCTTTCACACTCTCACAGCAGAGGTGTGTGCTCGGTACTATCATCCCATGAACGCTGGTCTAATTCTCCCAGTCTCGTATGTGCCCTTGAGGTAAGGGCCCGTTTTCACACGGTGATACCGCACCGGCCCCCAGGGCACGTCTGCTGATTGAACTGAGCAGGGGCGGATTTGCCTGGAGAAGACTCAGAGGAGAAGGGGACTGGCCACAGGTGCCTGTGGGGCTTTTGGGCACAGTCCTAGCAGGACAGAGCTCAGACCAGCCGCTCTGCCTCTCGGGGGTATCCTGGGTCCTCACGCAGTGAGTGCAATCTCCGGCGAGTATGAGCTTTCTAGCACCCATTCAGGGTTTGGAAAAATCATTTCCTGCCTGGGCTCTCCTTATCCCTCTGGCTCTTTGAAAGCCGGGCTCCCACACACAGGCTGTGTAGCCATCAGAAAAAAAAACATGTCGGGCATTTGCCGCCATCTAGTGGACAAAGCTGGCTCAGCTGCTTGCAAAAGCCAAACAGACCCTGCGCTCTCCCCAGGAGCTGGCTCCGGGAGTACAGCCCGCCCCAGGAAAGGGGATCCCCTGGGGGGAACAGGTGTCTGTGGGAAGGGCCAAAGCTTCGGCACACAACAGGTCATATCTGAGCCCCTAAATTGTAATCTGGAAAGGGCAAAACCAGATCCTCCCAGATCCTCCCCTACCTCCACTCAGGAGGTATCCCTACTGGAATGATGGCCAGCCATCTTTTTCAGAAAACTTGGTAGGGATCTGTAAAACATCCAGAGTTCATCACCAGAGGCATCTCTTATGGAAGACATAGCTCAAGCAGAACTGACCATGACATTAGAACTGGAACAGACCCTTGCAGCCCTGCGTGGGAGCCCCCGTGGGCCCGTATCTCAAAGATTTACGGCTGCTGGGACACCCACTCTCCCCCGCCCCCTGCCCTAGCATGGCACAAAGGCTCAGGCTCCACCAGGCGCGTGACGGTGCACTCACTGGGAAACTGAGAGGTACAAATGAGATTATTCACCACAAATGCTCAGCCGGTGCCTGAACTCAGCAACCACTAAGTAAAAATTAGATATTGACGATGATTAGATAATGATATTATTACTCTTGCCAATGCTCCAGAACACAAAGCTGCCTACAAGCCTCCGGAAACTCAGGCCCTGGGCATGAACACATTGAGTCATGGTTAGATCTTGTAATACACGAAAATAATTGCTCCTCAGGGCGCCGCAGTGTCCGGCACTGGCCTTCCCTCCACTGGACAGTCAGGAGCAGTCAGAGGGTCAGCCCTGGGACTCCAGGCTGGTGACAGAAACATCAGCTGCCCCAGTCTATCTGAGGTGCAGGGTTCGGGGGCTATTTCTGCAGCACTTTCTACACTTAGATGATCACAATGTGGGTTCTTTGCCCCCAGTCCAGTCTCTTTGGGAAATGGCAGCCTAATGTCTTGTTTGGCCTCCGGGCATGTCCAGTTCTCAGGGAGGCCCTAGGCAACTGCTGGGGCCAGGCCCTCTCAATGCGCCTGGGTTGTTCTCTGGGCTGCATTTCACCCAGACGTCCGGCCAGAACAAGCGTAGGGCTCATCAAATGGCTAAGATGCCCCACTCACCACTATGTCCTACGGTGTCCCCGCCCTGGGTCCAGGAGCTGCTAAGAGGCTGCTTTCTCCATCAAAGGTGCCCACTACAGATTTTTAACCAGAGTCAAGTGAGACCTTCTTCTTGGTTCCGGCCAGTGGTATGCTGGAGCCAGTGGTGTGCGGGCCAGCTCACGAAACCTGATGGCGAACATTTCTTCCCAACTCCATGTTCCAAAACATCATGTCGGTAGCTTGAAATCAGCCATGATGGAAGCAGTCACCACAGAGATCAGGAAATGCCACAAATCCTGGCTCTCTCTCTTTTGTTTCTAAAGAGGCAACTGTAACACTGATCAGTGCAACCCTTGCTTCCACCTTTAATCCCAAGCAAAGCACCACACTTAAACCGCTACGTCCCCAACCGTGGAGCAAGAGGCTTCTTGGTGTACTATCTGAATAAAATGCAAAGCCAAAGTCTCATTTGTTTATTTCCTTATTTATTTATTTATCCAAATGTATGTAACAGAGATTGTAGCTGGTGAAAGACAGGGTGGTAACTGACAATCAAGATCATGCTTTTAGGTTTGAAATAAATCCCAGATATTTAACGTTGGCAAAAATATCCGCAATGAGCTATTTCTTTATTGGCAGGTTTTGAGTTTTTACTGAGCGTGCAAAAGAGCTATATGTGATAACCCACACACTTGCAGTGGGGAAGACATTAAACAAAGGTATTGGATAACGTACCTCAAACCATATAGAAAAACAATTTAAAATTTTAAAGTGTTTTTTTGTTTCTTATTCTGTTTTGACATCATTTGAACTGTTTCAACCCTAACGTTAGTGTTCCTCTACAGCCCTTTCTAGTGTCTGCTTTCTTGTTAAACCAGTACCAGCGGGCACAGCCAGGCGGCCTTATCTTACAGTACTGTAAAAACCATTTGAAGTGAACCTTGAAATACCACTTCTTTTAGCCAGAAAAAGAACAAACAAACAATGGAATGGCTAATTCAGTGAGTCCCCTGTTCGTTCACACACTGAGCTGTGGGTCCCTGGAGCGCAGAGGCTGGGGGCGAGGCTGTGAGGCTGTGAGGTGCAGGTGACAGTGAGGGGCTCAGTCGTAGTGGACCTTGCCCTCGGCCACCATGCAGCCTGACAAGTCTCCTGTGAGGAGCGTCTGGAGTGGTGAGCGAGGCCTGTCCTCCAAGGCGCACTTGGTCGCCCTCACCATGTACTTTCGAAAGGCCTTTTGGATAACAGCAGCACATCGCTCCTCTTCCATCCTCTTGGTGGTGGTGACTATGGGTTCATATAACTTCTTGAAGGGGTTGGCTTCCATGAACTTCTCCTCCATCATTGCCTTCATGCTGTCCAGGCCGGTGGAGTTACCGAGCACCCGAGTGGTGAAAGCGAAGAGAATATCCAGACAGTGAAGGCGATCCCCGCTCACCATGGGCAAGTCCATTACTAGAAACTGACACTTATTTGGCTTTGCCACCCGCAAAGGCTCGGGAAGGGCATCGGCAAAGTCCGAAAGGACAGAATATTTGATAAACTGCGTGGCTCCCGGGTCGAACTTTTCCCAGACTTCATAGAACATTTCAAAGTCATCTTCACCCAAAGGGTCCTCACTTTCTTCGGTGGCTATATTGAAGTTTTCTAAAATCACAGCGATGTACATGTTGACGACAATGAGAAAGGAGATGATGATGTAGCTGACAAAGTAGGTGATGGCTATGGTAGACAAGTAGCAGTTCTGTTTGTCGGAGTTGCAGGAGCCTTCCGACTGCAGCATGGGGTGGAGGAGGGCGTCCCAGCCTGCTGAGGTGGTTATCTGGAAGAGACAGAGCAGGCTGCCTACAAAAGTCTGGAAGTTGAATATGTCGTCAATTCCAGCGCTTGGCTTTACTCTGCAAAACAAGTTCATGCCAAAAATGGCATAAATAAACATAACCAGGAAGAGGAGAAGACCGATGTTGAACAAAGAGGGAAGGGACATCATCAAAGCAAAAAGGAGAGTCCTGATTCCTCGTGCTGCCCGAACAAGCCTCAGGATTCTGCCGATCCGGGCCAAGCGGACGATTCGGAAGAGTGTCGGAGGGAAAGGAATGCTATTCTCGTTTTCTATGGCGGAAATCATTGCACCTTGGCGGAAGGAGAAGAGAACATCAGTTTCCAGCGGGCGCACCAGGTTCAGACCCAGACTGGCTCTCTTGCCTCAGAATCTTAGTGGGACCAACTTTTATCAATGCCTTTTACTTTATGCACAAAATTAAGAAGTTTCTTTACCCATATAAGAGAAAATACCTATCTATGCATTAACTTGGAAAATAATTTCTAAGGGCCATACAGTTTTAGATGGGATAAGATATCTAAAACAGTAAAGACCCAAGGAAAGAAAAAGAAAATGCAGCTTGTGGAAGGCTATTTTGTGAGTTATCCCATGCACTTGAAGTATATTATCTATGTTGGGCATTTAAAGTCATTCATGGGGTAATAATATGGTAGTGTTCTACATTTATTGAACGTACAGAACATAAAACAGATAAACTACAGATGGAGTCTTTTAGATTAGAGTGCAAAGGGAAATTTCTTCTAACGAAGGTTGGCCTGAGCCTAAACTATCAGTGGAAATTGTAGAATCCCTAACCTCAAAGTTCCTTAAGGGACGGGTTCTTATTTGTATACAGGGATTTGAACCCAGCCTGCCACAGGTGAGGTCGGGGCTGGAGGAAGACGGTGGTGTTAGGATGCTCATCTCTGGGCTAAAGCTCCCATGGGTCTCTCATATTTGCTAACATGTTAATTCCAAGGACTCCTGAAGTGCAAAGTCAAAAAGTTTAAGGGACTAAACTGGAGATACATTCTCTGTTGTTGTAGACACCTCAGAAATGGCATCTCAAACAGAGGTTTCTGCAAACTGCCTAATACTTGGCCTAAACTGTCACTCTGTTCTCTTATTGCCCACACTGCAGGCAAGTGAAACAAAGATTTAAAACAACTCACACTTTGGCCCAAATAGTAATACTATAGAAAGGTTAAAACATGCTTGCCTTGGGTAGACATGGCCTTGCTCTGGCAGTCCTCTGAGGCGGGGGTCCCCAAACTCCCTCCTCCCCATCCCTGGATATGGTTCGCATTGCAGCCTGAGCCTCTCACCCTGTCTCCACCCCCCAACCCTGGTCCATGGAAGAACTGTCTTTCACGAAACAGGTCCCAGGTGCCAAAAAGGTTGGGGACCGCTGCCCTAAGGTCTTTAAGAGTGAAGGGCAGCCAACACTATCTGCCATCACCTAATGACTAAAGAGAACTAATTGATGACATACTTCAATGACTGCCCAATTGTGCCAAAGAAGTTTAATTCACATGTTAATTGGGCAGCCAACTCTGGTGAGATGTGGAATTTATTAAGTCCCAATTCAGCAACAACTGGAGGAGACCCATTCTTTAAGGTCAACCTCCTCCCTGAGTAGTTCTTTGAGTAATCGAGTCCACAGTAATCTCTCCCATCTCTGAGCTCAGTTCGTCTGTGTACCATGTAATTTGGTGTTCAACTGACTTCCCTATCTTTTCTGCCTTTCTGAGGTGAGTAGGTCTAGCACTGGACAGGGAGCTCAGTTAGTTAGAGCACTGTCCCGATGCACCAAGGCTGCAGGTTTGCAGGGCACATACAGGGAGCAACAAATGAAGGCATGAATGCATGAAATAAAATCTCTCTCTCCTCCTTCCTCTCTCTCTCTAAAATCAATAAATAAAATTTTTTTTTTAAATTTTAAGGTGAGTATGTCTTAATACCTCAACTGGATTGTTAACTCCTAGAGAGAGAGATTCACTTTGACCCACTCATTTTGTATTTCTCTAGAAGCTTAGGAAAGAGCGTGAGGAAGTGTAGAGGCTACGTGTTGAATGGCAGACCTACTGGCAAAGGCATGTAAAATGCTGAACACATTGGTGAGCAGGGTTTGCCTCAATGAGCATATTTGCTCAGCCATCAGAGCAAAATGCTATCCAGTGCTATGCACTGTAACTGCAACTGCCTAACATTTGTTCAAAGGACAGAAGTCAGGCATATTTCCCCCGACTGTACAACACCTGGCACTGCCTAGATGGAGCTCAATAAACAGTGGAATGAATGAGCTGCTCTCTGCACATTGCGGGAGGGCTCCAGAAGCTCCTGGAGGGCTGCCCCAGACTCATCCTGCCCCCGTTTTCTAGCTCAGTTGCTTCTGTCAGTTTCAGCAGAATTTAAATTGACTAATAAAGATTAAAGGTCTGTTTAACTGTAAGCACATGGAAGGATCTATTAGTAAACTTTACAAAAGGTTCCTGGCCTAGAAACCAGAACAGCCTCTGGACTGTGCGATTTTCATGCTCCCTGAAAAACTCCATTGCTGCTGTAGTGATAGGCACCAAAATATTTTGATCCAACATCTCTGTTTAAGGTATCCTTTCTGAAATAGCACAAAAGCTTCCACCTGTGAAATCAGTTGTTATTGCCTTCACTGCTTTTTGAACTACTGGGCAGTTTCACACAATTACAAAAAGTCAAATCATTGGTTTAGCTAAAAGAAGACTTAAAAAAAAAACAGAGTAAACACTATGGTTTAGCCATGAAGAATAAAGAATATAGCACTAACTCTCTTTCCCCTCCTTTCTTCTTTACAAGCCTTATAGTTAATCCTGCCCATGGTTAGGGAAATTCTACGCTGATGATAGAGTGAGGCTGGCTGGTGAATGGGGCTCCAAGCAGATGATACAAGCATAGTGCACACCTTGGTTGAAGTTAGTACAGGATACAGAGTAAAGGGAAAGTACTGCTCGGCCTTGTGGAACCCCAGTCTAGGATGGGTTATAGAGGTCTCATACAGGGGGTTAGGGAAGGCCTGATGATGTTACAAGGGCATAGTAATTGTGATCTGACATCCACATGGATTCTGAACTAAAAAAAAACATGGAAACTAAATGCCAAATCCTTAAAATTATAAAATGTTCATTAGGGCTAACAGTTGCATAGGAAAGGTAGAATGTTGAATCAATTACCTGGAGAAACCAGGTATCCCCACAGAAACTTTTAAGTCACCTTAACTTTGTCTATCTCCATTGAATAAATGACCCATACTATTATTTAACTCTCCATCTCAAGTGTGCAGACAGTCAGAGGAATGGAAATTACTCTGTGCCTCCTAGCAATTTCCCAGCAAAGAATGGCATTAGCACACGTATGTTTTCAGAAATCACATTAAGCCTAATTTACTGCTTTGTGAATAATAAGATTTACAAGTTTACTTCTGGCTCTTAGATTGAAACCTTCCTGGCTCATCGTTTTACTTACTAACGACAGAAAGAACCACGATCACACAATCGAATAAATTCCAGCCATTGGAGAAGTAGTATTGCCTCAAAGCAAAGATTTTGATGAGACACTCAATTGTAAAGATGGCCACAAAGGCCAGGTTGAGATACTCAAGGATGACTTTCTTCTTGTAAGGCTGCTTATTCAATTCAGCCTCATCGGGATGCTCGTACGATTCAGCCATCATGCTGACCATGTTGAGGAGAATGAGGATGATGATGATGCCATCAAAGACCTGGCTCGTGACCAGGTCAAACACGAGACCCTGGCATTTGTTCTGAGGAAAATAAAGAAAAGGAATCACAAATCACTTGGAGTTTTAAGGATGAAATCACATGAAAAAAAAGCACACATAAAACAGAATTTATTCCCCTACAATTAAAGCAGTTTTTTGAAAAAAATGCACAGGCTCTTTATAAAGGGCAAAAAAACTCTTGTATACCTATTTTCATTTAAATTTAATTGAACAACTGGTTTTTAAGCTGTAGGCTTATAGCTTTAATTTTCTTTTAAAACAAAAAGGATAAATAAGAAATTCTTAGTAACAATATAACTTTGATGTGATGGATGATGTTTTGCTAAAATAAAACAGCTCGTGTTGGATTTAATAATAAAAAGATAAACCCTGGTCTCCATGGTTTATCTGTTTCTATGTTTTGAACTTCAATGATATTAATGCAGAGAACACCCGCTCACATAATTATGTTGGACAAAACGGAATTATCATCTCCACATCTCCATTTGTCAGTTCAGAATAATCAAACCTTTACTTAGCTAAAACAATGTTCTAATTCTTGCTTACTTGAAGATAAGGCTAGATAAATGGGATTCTGATCCAATGATTACTAAAAAAGGCAACAGAAAAGCTGATTATTTCATGTTATTACCGACGGTGAACGTGCATATCGGTTTGTACGTAGAAAGCCACACTGCTCACAAAACGAGCATGTGCTAATCGCTCTGTATACACTCAAGCTTGCATGCCCACTCTACCACGTGCAGCGAAATGACTACCTGCTCCACTGTTTTCTTCAACCACTGTGAAGCACCACTTTGTTTTTTACTTAGTGGAAAAATTGTTCTTAAACACAAACTGAGGACACTGATATTATATGTCATTCTTGGCTATACATTGGTTGTTTTACAATATATTGTTTATATTAATTATATTATATTATATTATAATCATTTAATCAAAATATACAGATACTATTCTATCTAGAGATCTCATAGACACCTAAGAATTCATCTTTAGAACCCCAGGCATCTGTTATGGTAATCTGGGCAAAAGATGATGCTGGTTTGTGGTGGTAATAGTGTAAAAAGAGAGAAACATTTGGTTTAAGACCTAATGAAGTCCGAGAAAGTCTGAAAGACAGCTGAAGCTATCCTTTCTGGTTGGTGCAGCCATTCGACCAGCCAGAGAACAGAGGATAAGGAATTCTGGAAGGGGATGATGTGTTTTGAGCATGTTGAGTGTGAGGTCCCAGTGGGCATCCAGGGGCCACGAGCTAGAAGAGGTATGGGTTTGGAGCTCAGTCAGAGTGGTGGGATGCAGATGTGAAGTTTATTGGCATCAGTGTTGTTATGAATTAAAACCAAGAGAGGGAGTGATATCGGCAGGAAGAGCGAAGACGGTGAGAAGGAAGAGGGTAGGGACAGCATTGGAAGGATACTACATTTAAGTTGGTGTCTTTCAAACTTTGCACCAGGAACCCTAAAGCTTTTTAGCAAGAAGTCTGGAGAAGAAACTTGAAAGTCAAGTGCACTTCCTATGTGAGAAAGCACCCAGGAAGTGAGAAAGGACCTGGAGAAAAAATACTTTTAAGGGTGCTCTTCAGCAATGCAGAATGAGGAGTGAGAATAAACGTGAGTGAGGGAAGGCATTTGGCCTTACAGTTGAACCCCAATATTTGGACCAATGGAGTAGATTAAGAGTATAAGTTACCTAAAGTGGTAGAGAGTCAAAAATCATTCTTTGTATGGTTTTTAAACCCCATAATAAAGCCACCATGTGGGGGATGCTTCTGGAAGAACCAGAAATGATTCCAGATCCCTTGCTCTACTGCTGGAAATGAAATCCATCATGACCCAGGTGTAAACAGCTGTGTTCACCCACCCCGCACCCCTATGCAATTGCTATTCATTTGTTCCAAAGGTCAAAAGATAATATTTAGATTTTAGAGATTAAAAATGATTGTGTGGCAAGGTAAAATTGTGAGTAAAGAGCTAACAGCTGATGTTAAGTTTTAGATCCAGCTCAGGGACATCTGGGGATATGATATTAGATTTATCTCACGCAACCCTGCTCTCTGGGATGCAGAAATTAAGATAAATATGCAGTGCTCATGGGTGAGATTGTCCTCGGTTGTGGGAATCACTCATTGTGAAGCCTTGACTGGTGACCTATAGCTGCGCTGGGAGGGCTGTGGCCTGGCACCTACTCCCAGATGAGCCGCATGACAAACATACTATAAAAGACAGTTAAGGAATGGAGGGCGGCCGCTTCGCCCCTGTAAATAGTCCACACCCACTCTGAGTTCATCTTCTGCAGCCTCACATGTCCAGCACAGTGGAGAGGCCTAGAAGCTGCATCTGTGTCCTTGAAACTTCTGTTTGGCTGTGTGATACATTGCTGGGTTCACATCCTTCATGAAATAAACTGCTCAATATGGGGAGACATATTGTGTCTTATGAGTCTTAGTTAACTTCAAATCTGGGATCAACTGACGTTGAGTTAGTGGCTGCATAGCATACACAAGTAAATAAAAATTCTCTTTGTCTTTTGTGTTGGCTTAAGTTCAGATAAGAATTTCAAAGTGAAATTAGTCCTAGAAAGTGAGATCAGTACTTAAAACTAGATTTGAGTTAGATAAATTGAAGTTCCACCCACCATTGACAGATTAAACATCCCAAATACAATTTTATCATTAACTCCGTAGTCAAAAATTCTGTACTGTACAAACCCTGGACACTTGCCCCTGACATTTACAAACATTTTCAGTGCAACACAAACACTTCACCCTCGGGGGATGGACTCTGCGCATGCCCTGAAACATTCTTTCATTCAACCAAAAAATGGAGAGGGCACACTCGATGCCGGGCTCTATTCTGAGTGCTGGGAATAGCAGTACATTTAACACACTTTTGGTCATTTTGGGTCTTAGCTCAAATGAAAATCTCAAAATCCCCCACATGCTTCAGTTTGCAAGCCCCCCTTCCACACTGCTTTCCCAGGTTTTTCAGCCACCATGGACAACGCCCCCACCCTGCCCCCTAGAAAGTCTTCAAACTCACTTGTCAGAGCGACCAACAGTGCTTATTTTATTACTTTATAATCTAATGCTCTGAAACGCCAGCTCTCCAGTTAGGCTGTAAGCACAGAGCAGCACTCTCACACCTGGGAAAGCAGAGTTCACAGACAGCAGGGTCAGCAAACTTCAGCCCACAGGCTAAATCTACCACCTGTTTTTGTAGAGCCTGGGGGCTCAGAATGGGTCTTCCATTTTCAAATGTTTGGGGAAAACAGAAGAGAAGAATAAAGTTCTGACATATGGAAATTACATGAAATCTACACTCTCGTGTCTTTAAATCAGGCGGCACTGGCACACAGCCAGGCACACTCGCTCTCTATTGTCCGTCCGTGGCTGCTTTTGTGCTGCAATGGCCCAGGGGAGCAACAGCAGCAGTGGAGATCATGTGGCCCGCAAAGCCTAAAATATTTACTGCCTGGCCTTTCACAGAAAAAGTTTGCCAGTGCCCAACATAGAAAGTTTATCAGCCCTGGCTGGTGTGGCTCAGTGGACTGAGCGTGGGCCTGCGAACCGAAGAGTCGCCAGTTGGATTCCCAGTCAGGGCATGTGCCTGGGTTGCAGGCCAGGTCCTTAGTGGGGGGTGCACAAGACACAACCACACACTGATGTTTCTCTCTCTGTCTTTCTCCCTCGACCTTCTCCTCTCTTTGAAAGTAAATCAATAAAATCTTTTTTTTAAGTAAGTTTATCATAAACATGGATGAAGTGGAGGTGAGTATGCATGACCTCATCTTCACAGCAGAAACATCTGACAAATGATGATACAAATACGTTTTAAACTGGTCAAGATAAAAAGTCTGCCAAGTTCCTGTCATCGTAATGAGCATGCACTAAGCACCTACTGTGTGCTCACTAAAAAGCAAATCAAAGTTTTGCTCAGACTCTTACTATTGAATATGAGAGTCTAATTTTCCTAAGGACTTAAGCCGTACATCAGTATATCTGGGCCTTTATTGAGTTCTTGGATAATATCTGTAAATTTTAAAAATTAAAAAAGAACAGTAGTGTAGACATCTGAGTTCCTCATAACCCCTTAATGGATCTATATATTTAAAATCAATTGTTCTCACCAGAGGCCTTGGAATAGGCTTTTGAGGTTTTTTGGATCCTAGTTTTTTCATTGCATTATAGTATTTCTTCTGTTCATCTGTCAAAAAAATGTCTTGGCCACCTAAGTATATGAAGAAGATGAAAGCTAATTATTAACAGATTTTTAAAAACAAATTCTGAATTGTCAGAAATAGATTCAAAGTTATATTATACTTCTACCAATAATTCCTAAAATACCAGTGGCAGGCAAAAGAGGCTGGACCCTAAGGGAGGGCTGAAAGAGAAGCGTGTTTAAGTTGAGGAACAAGGGAGCAAGGTCACTGTTATCAGTTACACTCCACTTTTAGAATCTAAACAAAGATTACAAATTCTTTGCAAACACCTACAGAATCTTTACAAAACTGGATATATTTCAGGTTGCATAAATCAAACCACAATTCAACAAAAATATTTAAAATTTTAAACAAAAAAATCCCACAAAGTTACAATTAAAATTCTTCTAAATAAATGAGCGCATAGATCACTACTAATAAAATTTCACAGAATCTGTCCAGAACCATTCTCAAAAAAAAAATTGGCTTTAAATGTTTTCAATGCTGAGCAAGAAAGAATAGAAAAATGAACTAGGATTTTCATTCCTGGAGTTTTGGGGGAAGTACAATATCTAGAAATCCTGGAGAAAACAGAACAGAAATCCTTTCAAGTGTGTAGCTGAACTTGCACAGAAGCAAGGAACATCTCGAGGTCTGAACATCAAGAGAGATCAGGAAGACAGAGCAGTAAACTAATTTTAAAGCCACAGTTTTTCCAAGAGCATTTGCTAATCTTTGTAAAAACTAGAATCTTGGGCTTTAATAACTACAAATGGTCTTGAGAAGAAAAGGCAGGGGGCTTAGGCCAAGGTCCCTGCATGAATCTGGGACTCTCCAAGTGCTGCCAACGAAAAGGTGACGAAAACAGAATTTGGTGGCAATGAAAGACAACGAGGAAACTGTCTCAGTCTGTTCTATGGGTAAAAACACAGTCTTTCCTGATGATTTGTGAATCCAGGCCTGCTGGATAAGGGTGTGGGGTTTGAATTTACACCACCAGTATGGGCCAAAAACATACAGCCCTAGGTCAGTCTTTTCAAAGACTGGGAAAGCTAGTGCTGGGAAAACTGGATACTCACATGTAAAAGAATAAAGGTGAAGCCGCACCTAACTCCGTATATAAAAATGAACTCAAAATGGATCAAAGACACAAATATAAAATCAAAAGCAACAAAACTCTAAGAAAAAAAAACAGAAGATAAAAGCTTCAAGACATTGGATTTGGCAATAATTTCTTGGGTATGACACCAAAGGCAGAAGAAAAAATAGACAAACTGGACTTCATAAAAATTTAGTGCATCCTTGAAGGACACTGAGGTTGTTTCCATGTCTTGGCCACTGTGAATAATGCTGCAATGAACATAGGGGCGCATAACTCTTTATGAACAACTGTTTCCAAATTATTTGAGTAGATACTCAGAAGAGGGATTGCTGGTCATCTGGTAGCTCTATTCTTGAATTTTTGAGGAACCTCCATACTGTTTCCAGAGTGGCTGCACCAGTTTATATTCTTTCAATGGATGATCGGGTAAAGATATTATACATATATACAATGGATTATTACTCAGCCATACAAAAAGATGAAATACAGCCATTTGTGACAAGATGGATGGATCTTGAGAATATCATTCTAAGAGAAATGAGTCAGATGGAAAAAGTCAAGAACCATATGTGAATATAAAACAGAAAGCAACAAATGAATAAATAAGACAAAGAAAATGAACTTGAGGACATTATGCTAAATGAAATAAGCCAGTCACAGAAGACAAATACTGTATGATTTCACTTAGATGAGACACTCAGAGTAGTCAAATTCATAGAGTAGAAGGGTGGTTGCCAAGGAGTGGGGGTGAGGAACAATGGGGGTTATTGTTTAACGCATACAGCGTTTCAGTCTTACAACACGAAAAGAGTTATGGACACGGATGTTAGTGGCGCCACTGTGAATGCACTGAATGCCACTGCACTGTACACTAAGGTGGTAAATTTTGTGTTAAATGTATTGTACCACAGCAAAAAAAAATTGAAAAAAAAAAATAGAGCCCTGGAAGTTAACCAGGTTGTTTCAGGATGCCTGGCAGACACAAGTGGCTCGGTAATCATATGCATTATGATAGTATTGATACTACTTTTCTGAGACTGTCCTATCTGTGTGTTGTGGGATAAAGAAAATCAGCAATTATGGAAAATGTCGATGCTATCCTCTCCTGTGCCCATGGGAACCAGGTTTCTCAGTGTAGAAAGAGATACAAATGTATAGATTAAACGAAAACCTCAGAGTCTGGAATGTGAATGATCAGCATTCATATTTCCACATATATCTTTCCCAGTAATCCTAAATTTGAAGTGGCTCTGTCCACTGAAAAAGCCTCAAAAAATGAAAATGAGCATTCCTGATTGTGGTCTTGGACCATCATTTCATGCAGCAAAACCAGCACTCCTCAGACAGGAGGCTGAGACAGGAGGGGTCTGACCTCGGCTTGGAGCATCGCCCTGGTTCTCTGAGCAAGAAAGCTGTCAAATGGGCGGGCCTTATTTGAATCCTGATTTGAAAAGAAACAAACTTTAACATCAATTAATTAATTGATGAAAGAATAAATAGATAACTACATATTTTAAGAAAATGAAAGACTGGAGGAAATTTGAACATAGAGGGGGTATTTGACAAATTTAAAGAATTTGTATTAGCCTTTTTTAGGTGCGATAATAGAATTGTGGCTACGGTTAAAAAGAGAGATGTTCTGCCCCGGCCGGTGTGGCTCAGTTGGTTGCATACTGCAAATGGAAAGGTCACCGGCGCCATTCCTGGTCAGGGTGCACGCCTGGGTTGCAAGTTTGGTCCCCAGTCGGGGTGTGTGCAAGAGGCAAATGATCGATGTTTTTCTCTCACATCAATGTTTCTCTCCCTTTTTTTCTCCCTCCCTCACATATCTGTGGGTGAAATGATATGATGTCTGTGATTTGTTCTATTTTTAAAAATCTGGTGGCAGGATTGGGTGAAGTCATAGATAGCATAAGGATGTTCTTCAATCAATAAATGCTGTGATGGGTATTTTGGGTTCGTTTTAGCATATACTCTTTTGCATGTTTAAAATTTTCTGTAATAAAAATAAGACAAAACAAAATTGCTATGGACTGATCAAAACAGTGATTTTAAATGTTAGCTGAAACCTAAGATCCCAAGACCAGACATCCAAATTGCAGGTATTGATTGCAATCAAGCTGCATATTACAGAGGTGACTCCACATGACACACTCCGAAGTACACTGGTACCTCGTTACTCATCATTATTTCATTTCAGAACTCATGACGAGTGCCGAAACTGACAACTAGTGTTTTCTCTTGCAGTGTCATGACTCATAGAAGTTCTAGCAAGTGCAAAGAGTCCCATCTCAAGCAAGCACCAAGGGCTGAAACATTTTTTTCTCATCAAAATGCAACACGTACAGGGTTTGATGAGTTCTGAAGCTGAGGTCTAACGGGGTATGGCTGCAACAGCACGGATGTAGTTGTGGAAGGACAGTGAGTGGTTCTCCCTGCAGACACTGGGAGGGTTCATCAGTTTCAAGATACATTTTGATGGGTTAAAAGATTCAACAGAAAACTAAACAAAACAAAACAAAACAAAAAAATTGGAAAACCAAAGGTGAATAGCTAGTTACCTGGTTTTAGAATTCATAAATACAAGAGAGTTGAAAAGATCAAGACTGGGAGTTTGATTCCATGAAAATGCTAAAGGTCTGTAAGTTAAAAACGTCACTACAAAAATACAAGAAGCAAGTCACGAACTGGACTTACTATATAAAAACATAATAAAAGATGGCAATCTCAATTTTAAAAAGAGACAAGGGCTAAAGCATAATTCTTTGGAGAGAAATGCCCATGGCCACCGTCCTGTGAAACCCTGGATAACCTTACAAATGACCAAATAAATGAATATAAAATAATGAGATAACACTGTTACCCATCAGCTAGAAAAAACTACAAAAATCAGAACGATGAAAAAAGAACAAAGAGGCATTTTCATATCTTATAAAAAGGTTATCCCACACTATTTCTGAAAGGTTATTTGACAATGTCTTTAACACCTTAATTAAGGAAATAATCAGAGATACACAGAGAGAAGTTCAAGCATGTTCGTAGTAGTTTTAGAAGAAGAAGACATCTAGAAATGACCTAAATATCAAAAAAAGGGGGAGGGAGAATGATTAAGATAACGTATGATCTATCCATAATATGGGATGTACTTCAGCCTTGAAAATTCTTACAACAAAGATAATTTCATGACATAGACTCATAACTAATGAGAAGGAGGGGAAGCTATGAAATGAAAAATATCATGCAATCTCAACTGTGTAAAAGGACTACATATTTAAGTAACTAGAAGGGTTTATACCAAAATAATGAGCCTTAATCCAAAATGGTTATCATCTGGTGGTCACCTCATGGGTGATTCAAATTTTCTTTTTATCTTCCTTTATTTTCTACATGAACTATGAATGACAAAATCAGGGGGAAAATCTGTTTATTATAATACATGGGGGGAAATCACCCTAAAAAATATCTGTATCTTCTCCAACTATCTTCTTTCCAAGTTATTTCAATAAATCTGCTGAGGGTTGGGTGGTGGGAAGCATGACACAAGTTTACTGAAGAGGGGAGTTTATTCTTTTTATCCTGGACAACAGTTACACTTGAAAGGTCGTTAAAATATGACTATAGTGTCATAAATACAATCCTGACAATTACTTTTTTACTAAGGTTCAACAATGTCCTTAACGTTGAAGGGTAGAATGGAGAGAAAAAACAATAGTTTAGTAAAACCCAGCTGTTTTTAGTCCCTTTTAAGGGACTCCACGTCTTCACATAGGAGGGCAGGAGGGAAGGGGGGAATGGCGGAAGGAAGGAGAAAGGGACTAGTCAAAGAACATGTATGAATGACTCACGGACGTGGACAATGCAGAGGGGATTAACTGTAGGTGAGAGCGGTGGCCTGGGTGGAAGGGAGCAAAAGGGGAAAAAATTAAAACTGTAATAGAATAAACAATAAAAAAGTAATGAAAAGAAAAAAGAACCTTCTCCAGGTGGCTCCTTCTTTGTTCCCATGCTGATGATAAAGGCTACTTACTTGGCACAACGATCTAGACCAGAATTATGTTTCGCTCAAGTGCTCTGGAGGAGAGAGGTAACATACCAAATAAGGACAACCCCAATACTTATCTTTTTCTGCTGTTGGTTGAAGTTATCAATTATAATGCCAATAAAGAGATTCAGAGTGAAGAATGAGCCAAAGATGATAAAGACTACAAAGTATAGATACATGAGTATGTTCTTCTCGAACTCTGGTGGCTCGCCTTCCTAGGAATTTTTTAAATGAGAAGAAAAGAATTACTGGACAGAAATATGAACTATATTAGCTGCCTTATCTAGAAGACCAGGTCTTTCTCAGCAGCGGCATTAACCCTCAGCCTCCAGGCTGCCATGACGCCTGCAGGCAGCCCCTCCGTTTCCCCTAGCCTGGTGTACGGCCATACAATGGGAGGGAGTCAGGGAGGGCACAGTTACTTTATGAAGCGGTGACTGACTACCAACTTTCATTGAACAATTACATCCTTCCCACACTGTATTTACTCTATGCTTGTGTCTGTCACTCTTGAATCCCTGGTGCCTAGCATACCTGTGACACGTAGCATGCCTTGAGTAAGTGAATGCATGAATGGATAAATGAATGATCAAGCTCCAGAATGGACACAGATGGACTATAACCAAGCTCCTCCAGCATAAGGTATGACCAAAAGCATCAGAGGTTGGGGTAGCATAACCGGACAGAGAGAGGTCTCTCAATCTTTTTTCAATTCTCCTGTGATTTGGACATGGAGTTGACAGCTACTGGCTTGCCACAGTGGGCTTCATAGCAAGCAATGAAGTAGATCACTGGGCCAGGAGACCATGTGTAGAATATAGTGGTGGGTCCGTGTCTGAGTCCAGAAGTTGAGGGAGGAGAAATGTCCATGGTTTAACCACTTATAACTTCAACATTTGAGACCAGCCGTATGCTCTGTGACTACACAGACAAGGGTGATCATGCTGGAAGCCAGCACACATCAGCTACAATGTCCCAAGACCAGCATCAGGACAGGTACCCCCTCCACACACTCCCACCCACAATGCAAGCCACAAACCTTTCCTATCAGGCATTGGCATAAGACTTCCTCCCCATCTCCCAGTTCCACCTCAAGGCAAATGGATGCTCAAGGTAGAACAGGGTGAAGGTCATATATTCAGATTTTAAAAATTAGCACATTAATATTTTAAAATATTTCCTTGGTTATAAATTGCCTCTACTACTCCTATAACACTATTCTTAGCACCTCTACCACTACTACCAGCTCACATGTATCAAATACCTACCATGTGCAGGACATCAACTCTAAGGGCTCGCAAACAGAGCAACACATACAAGAGTGATGATGGGAAAAAGGAAACAATGCTGATTCCACTCCTGATTCAATGACTGGCTCACAGTATGGCTTTGGGTAACAGTCTTCCTTTCTCTTACTTCATCTCCCATTGGGAGATGGAAATAAACTAGATCACTGAGTATTCTTCTAACTTTGGGAATCCATAATCACTTTTTATTTAACTGGAATTCAACGGTTGACAATTGCCAGAAACCCATTTAGTTTCTGGGAAACCTGAAGCCAATTTTAAGGTTTTCCCATGGTCAAGAGCAAGGGCCCTTTGAAAAATGACTTCTTCCTATCCACCCATGTGGAGAAAAGGTGGGAGAAAAGTTGAGAGAAAAAAATCAAGGCATCCTTTGGTTCTGTTGTTGTTTCTGGCTCCATCTTCTATGTGAGTGGTTTCTCCTAGGCCACTATGGAGAAAGGGGACTGGACTTTGCAGTATGCTAGGATGTAGTCATAACATCCTTGATTTGACCCTAGCACGCTAGAGCATGGCGGAACACAAGCTCACCTTCCCCACATCGACAGCTGCATGCATAATATCTGTCCAGCCCTTAAACGTTGCCTGCAACAAAAAGTAGATGAACATGAACACAATTATAGACTTGACATCACCAGGCAGGTGCAAAAGCAAGTCAGGCCAGTAGGAATATATATGTAAGATGATGGCCTGCCCTTCCAGGACAGAATGTCCAGATAAAAGAACAATAGAAGGGAATTCAAGGACGAGTGTCTTTAATTTTTTTCTTCTGAAATTGCACAAAATAAAAACTTTAAAAATGAAAGAAATTTCTGCATTAAAAATTGCGAGAGAAGCTGTGAACCCACTGCTGGAAAGAGCCTGTTGGAGGCTCTTTCCTGATGCCACTTCTGTCTGCACTCTCTGTGCCAGACCTGGCAACCGGGGTTTGACCTGGGACTGACTTTCAATAGGGAACTGTTACTAATGGTGTGGTTTGGCCTCTGAGGCTCCTCTCCTCTCTGACTGGAGCTCTGCAGAACCAGGCACCATACACAGCAGGGTGAGATGGGCAGACCCTATGGGGCCATCACTTGAAGGTTGAGGCTCAGAAGACAATAAAGTTGGAGACACTTAGTGGAGGGCAAGCCCAGAGGGCATTGGCTTTGCATGAGGATTTGGGATTTGATCCCATTATCTCAAGGGAGTCACTGTATTTTCCTCAGTTGAGAGATAATTTATGATTCTTCTAAGAGTGAAAAACAGGCTGACAGCACTCACCACCTGCAGCAGAGCGAGGTAAGCCATTCCCACGTCGTCGAAGTTGACTTTCAGGTTGGACCACGTGAGGTTTCTACTTATACATTGATTTTGGTTTATATAAATCATATTCTTCTGACTTAATGGGGACAAGTTATCTGTTTCATTAAAGCACCGTTGAAATTTTCCAGAAAGCAAGTTTACTCCCAGGATACAAAATATAAGCCAGAAAATGAGGCAGACAAGCAAAACATTCAGAATGGCAGGTATGGCACCAATGAGAGCGTTAACCACCACCTTCAGGAAACAAAGCAGATGGAAAACGTAACGGTTGTGAGAGACTCATCAAGCTCTTGATCATCCAGGAGAGGCCTGAAGTGTGGGGCTGTGTGTCCTAGAGCTCCGTCTCTCCTCTCCACCCCCACCCCCCACCCCAGGACAAGCCCTGCTCTTAGCGCCACAGGTCCTCTCTGTTCCCACTGAGGATCACGGGAGAAGCGTCCTCTGATGATGATGCTGGAGACCTACGGGACACCTGTGTTAGGAGCAAAGGGAAGCCATAGCCCGGATTGCTGTCCCAGAAGCCCTTTTAGGGTGGAGACTTTATCTTACACTTTTCTCCATTTCTCGAATTTTAAGCAGTGGGCTGGCTAGGAAGGAATCCAGGAAGAGCTTGGCAGTTTAAGGGAAGCCCACCCAGCCCAGGGAGGAAAGCTCCGCCTCTCCCTGCCAGCTGAGGAATGTCGCTCCCATCCACCTGAAGAGCATACCTTCATTCCTTCAAACTGGGACAGCGCGCGCAGGGGCCTCAGCGCTCGCAGAATCCGGAAGGGTTTCAACTGCTTTAAGTTGATGAGGCTGGTCACAGACACCTGGTGGGAAGAGAAGCCCCAGGCAGTGCGCCTGACTGGGTGCCCAGCTAAAGGAATGTGGGGCTGGGAGGCAAGGTGGATTATCCAGATCCAGAAACTGCTGGAAGAGGCTCTTTTTCTCCTCCTCTGGCAAAGTCACAGTCCATGCAGGTGAGAACCATGCACTTACATTATTTGTTTAATGAGAGACAAAGAAAGCTGAGAAATTGCTGTGAATTACAGGAAACCAAAGAGACATGTCGATGATATGTCATGTAGGGTCCTGCACTGGATAATGGATTGGGGTGGGGTGTTGGTCGGGGGAGATGGAGATGGGTGGATAGAGAGAATTAACTGTAAAGGACTTCGTTGTAACAACTGACAAAATGAAAATGCACGAGGGTTTTAGTATCGGATCATGTTAAATGTCCTACCTTTCATAATTGCACTGTGACTGTGTAAGACAATATCCTTGTTCACAGAAATAAACACTAAAATACCAAGGGTAAAATGGTATGGTGCCTGCAACTTAATCTCAAGTAGTTCAGAAAAAAAACTGACAAAGCAGATGGGGTGAAATGTTAACCATTGGTGAATCTGGGGAAGGAGTGTAAGGGATTCTTTACACTATTTCTTACAGCTTTTCTGTAAGTCTGAAAGCATACCAAAATTAAATTACAAAGAAATAATAAATTACTTGTTTGGTATTATATCCCCTCACTGCAATAGCTCCTGTTTAGGGAATTAAATGCAATTTTCTCTCCCAATGGTTCAGGACTAAGGATAGGAAAGTTCCATAAATACCCTAAGTTAAAACTTAATACATAACGTTGAGTTTAAGTTGAAGACAGCTCTTGCCAAATCTCCAGCCATTCCTGTTGATTATGCAGAGCCTCAGAGGCTGGCTCAGGAAGTGGATTTTGACACTCCTGACAAGCTGATGTCAAAGTTCACTATTATCTGAAAACATACCCCACTGATCCTACCAATCTCATTGTAGTGGTAAAATATTTGCAAATTGAGAGAAACTAAGTGACTTAATATGACAGAGTAACCAGATTTTAAAATCTGTAATCCATTGTTAAAAAATCACCATTGATTTTATGGTTTTTGGTTTTTTTATAAGTCGGTGTGTTGTTTGTTCTTTTGTCTGTAATAGCATCGCCTGTTGGGGGAGGCACTTAAGCGGCTTTTTCACAAATACTGCACCTTGTCCCTAGGCAGAGAGAAAGGGTGGCAAAACTCAGCAGCTCTTGGCTTTGCCGAAGGACTGTTACCACTGTCGGGGAAGACGGGACGTGCTTCGAGGGTACACCTCTTCACCAGGAACCTCTGCTCGACCTAACTGGGAGGCATCGGTGAGACGCGCACACAGAGCAACACGCTCTTTGCCATTCTACAGCCTTCTTCAGGGCGAAAAGTCGTCTTCTAGTTTTATCTTTTTTTTCTACCTAACTTGCATTTATCACTCTGCACTATGTTGTTGAAGTTACTCATGCTGATATGCATTCTTATAGTTTACTCCTTGTAACTTTTGTGGAAGATTTTATGAATCCATTCCTCCTTGGTGAATAGGTTATTTCCGTGCAAAATGGACAAATGTGTGCATTTCCCTTGGGTACATACACAAGAGTTCTCTTTAGATGTATAACTAGAAGTAGTACTTCTGGACTTCAAATTGGGCTCATTTGTAATTTAATTACAAAACAGCAAAACTTCTCCCCAAAATGACTGCAACCAATTAAATTGTTAGCAGTGATTAGATTCCATTTTTATATAACCTTCTCAGTATTAGATATTATCCAACTTGAAAATTTTTGTAAATCTGACCAATAAAAAGAAGTCTCCCATTTTACCATGTGCTTATGTGCTAGCTGGTGATATAACTAGCGTGTATTTCTTCATCCATTTATTAGTGACTCAAGTTCCAAAAGTTCCGAGTCTGTAAATTGCCTGTTTGCATCCTCCTCCCATTCTTATGCTGGGTTGTGGTGTTGTTGTCCTTGTTGAACTGTGGGGAGTGCCTATATACCGTGGGTAATAATTATCTGTTATGTGTATGGCAAATGCTGTCTCCAGGCTCTGGCCTGTCTTTAATGATAATTATAGTATTGTTAAATAGAAAAACAAAGCAAACAACTAGAACAGGAACAGAACCACAGAAATGGAGATCACATGGAGGGTTAGCAACAGGGGAGTGGGAGGAGGAGAGAGGGGGAAAAGGTATGAAGAATAAGTAGCATGGATGGTAGGTAGAAAATAGACAGAGGGAGGGCAAGAATAGTAGGGGAAATGTAGAAGCTAAAGCACTTATGACACATGGACATGAACTAAAGGGGGGGAATGTGGGTGGGAGAGGGTATGCAGGGTGGAGGGGAATGAAGGGGGGATAATAGGACAACTGTAATAGCATAATCAATAAAATATATTAAAAAAATAAAGAAAGAAAGAACCAATGAGGTTTAAAAAAGAAAAGAAAAACAAAAGTGCTTCATTTTGATATAGTTGAATACACACACACAGGAACATACATACACACACTTTCACCTGGAACCTAGAGGGACACCTTTTCACCTAGAACCTCTGCTCTACCTAATTCTGTGTGTGTTTCTCATTTTTCTACCCCAAAAAGTATAAAGATCACTTTATATTATCCTGATCCACAAGCAACATAAAAGGATTATTCACACACATTCTCTCATTTAATTTGCACGAGAGTGTTCTGAATTAGGCAGCATTATATGTCACCTACCACACCACAGACGAGGAAACCTGAGGCTCAGGGGATCAGCAACTCGTTTCAGGGGGAATTGGGAGTCACACCTTGGTCTGCACGATGCTGCTAAAGCTAATGATAGCAATGCTGGGCCGCACTTACTGAGTGCTTTCTCTGGGATTTATAACGATATATAATTATAATATCACTTCTTATTCTACTCATTTTTTGTTCCATTCACTTGTTATCAAGGTTATACTTGTGTCATTAAATAAGTTTCCAAGCCTCCCCTCTTTTTTGATCTTTTGTAACAATTTGAGTAAGGTTGGGGCTAACTGCTTATCTTGGTTCAGGCTGCTCTAACAGAATACCTTACTTAGACTGGGGGGCTTATAAATAACAGACATGGTTTCTCACAGTCTAGAGGCTGGAAAACCCAAGATCAGAGCACTGGCCGAGTGAGTGTCTGGTTGAGGGCCGACTGCCTGGTTCCTAGGCAGGGGTCCTCTTGCTGTGTCTTCACTGGGTAGAAAGGTGAGGAGGCGCTGCAGGGTCTCTTTTATAAAGTCCCTAACCCCATTCATGAGGGCGCTGCCCTCTGTCCTATGCAGCTCCAAATACCAACACAATGGGGATTAGATTCCCACATAGGAACGCTGTGGGGAGGAAGACAGACACGGACATTCCGTCTACCGCACTGCTCCTTGGAAGCCTGCCAAGACTTGTCTGGAAAACCTTCTGAGCTTGGTGCCCTTTTTTTAACAGTGTGGTATTGGATTATTCTTTTGACATTTTAAATGGTTATTGTTAGACTGGTTTTCCATTTTGCATCTGGTCAAATTGGGGCGATTTAGAGCCCACACTCATTTTTACCACATGAAAACTGATGTCAAAACCGTCAGCACTCTGCTTAAGGTTGTACAGAAAGAGAGCAGCCAAGGGAGCTTTAGGACCCACCTTCTAAGTTCAGGCCAGTAAAGCCCAGGTCCCTACAATGGAGATACAATAACATGCCCACTGTCCTACAGACTCTCCACTACCATCTGATGAAACACTGGGTGCGGAGTGATGTGTACTCTGGACACCGACAGAGAGCTCCACGACAGACATGTGGACATCCCACTGGAGGTCCTATGGCACTAGTGGCTGAACTACGTGACCTACTGCATCCACCAACAAAATTATGGTTCTCCAGTGGGGTGTGCTGAGTGGCTTATGCTTATGCAGTTATCATATCTGCTTCTTTGATAATTCTTAAAATCCTCACCCAAGGATACATTTGCTGAATTTAGAGAGAGGGGGGAACGGAGAGAAAGAAAGAGAGAGAAATATTGATGTGAGAGAGAAACATCAATCGGTTACCTCTCGGACACGCCCCAGCCAGGGATTGAGCCCACAGCCTAGGCATGTGCCCTGACCAGGGATCAAACCTGAGACCTTTTGATTTGCGGAGTGATGCCCAAACCACTGAGCACGCCGTCAAGGCTGGGGCTCTACTTCTTTAAACAGCACGGACAAAAGTCTAACTAATTCAATGATGGTCAAAGGGATACAGATATTAAAATCATCGAGGGCTTTGGAGTGAGACTTACTAGGTTTGCGTCTCATGTTCACCGCTTCTACCCAGACAATCTTGAACGTATTTCTTAGCTTCTCTATAACTCAATTTCTTCCTGTGTATATGGGAAAAACAACAGTACCCCTGCCACACTGAGTGGCTGTGATAACTAAAAGGAAAACTGCAGGTGAAGCATATGGCAGAGTCCCTGGCACAGAGAAAGCACTAAAAAAATGGGATCTACTCTTACTGTTATCGGCCTTAGCCTCATGTAGACCAACAGTGAATTCCAGTTTCACCTGAAACACGTTGCTGGCGGAGGGAGCCTCAGGGCTCCTTGTCTGCAATGCGGTAAGTGATGTATAACTCTGCTGAACTCAGAACACTGTTGTGCAGATTAAGTGAAAGAACATACGTGAATAATCCTCTTATGTTGCTTGGCATTCAAAGTAGAGGCCAGCCCCATCTGTTGGATGCTGACCTGCTTTGAAAAGTCCTGAAAAGAAATGGAAAGTTGAAAGGAAAGGGAAAATGGAGGCTACTCAAAGTTAGTCTGGATCCATATCAGACAACAGCAGTGATTACGGAGAGAAGTGGACAAGCGCCATCGTGGGAAGGGTCGGAGTGACACGCATATGAAGTGCAGGGTATGAGGAGTGGGACCCAGGAAAGGCAGGACTGCTGATAGGTAGGTGACAATGATTCACATGTACTGTGAAGAAAACTGTTTTGGAGAGGCACACAGAAAAAGCAGATCCCATCGGATACCCACCCCCACCCGCAGCCCGAACCCTGCCTGCGTGGGCACAGGTGGTTAACTTACAATCACAATGACGAAATCGAGGCAGCACCAGGCACTGGTGAAATACTTCCCAAAGCCGAAGGCCACCCATTTCAGACCCATCTCCAGGATAAAAATGTATGTGAAAATATTGTCAGTACAATTAAGTAATGTTTCGATGTTGGGTAGATTAGGGAGGTTAATATCTTCAAATATCTGAAATGATAAGACATAGCCATACGGTAGGCTGAATATTCGCACAGGTCTCCTTGCTGACTTTATTTTTTCTTTTCCATCCTTATTTGAATAAATTAGCATCTCTCTTGATAATAAAATTTTGCTCAACAGGTATTAAGGCTGAATTTTCCAGTGGAATCAATTCCTCAAGTAAAACTGGGAGAAGAAAAACCCTACTTCCAGGCTCCTGCTTCCTCTATGTTCCCCAGGCTCTCATCACCGGCCCCTGGAGGCTCAGAACGCTTCCCTAACCCACCACCCCACCATGTCCTGGTATTCCTGGTGTTCTTGTAGCTCTTGCCAACAGTATCCTGCCAACTTTTCTAGAACCACCCAATGGCATACACAACATCTTTTATCCCCCTAGTTACCTTGGTGGCTCTATTCAGTGGCTCTCTGTTGATTATAACATCACATCTAAACACCTTAGCCCACATTCTGGATACTGCCCACCCTGAGGCCCATCATGTTCTACCACAAACAGCCTTACCTCTTTGCCCCAGTGTTCCTTACACACATGACCATTTTGTGCCTGAGCCATGACATGCAGAAGTTTGAGAAGCTATGGGCTAGAACTCCCAGTGTAAACTGCTTTGAACAGTAAAACATTCATTAAACGTGACTATGAAAATGAGACATCTAGCTTTTAGAGAGACCCTTTCTCATGCTACATACAAAATTTTCCTTCATCCAAAGTCTATGTGTGATTCTTCAGGGTCTACAGAACCAGGATATACACTGTCCTTTTGGCCTTAACAGCGTTACTGAGGATGAGAGAAAGGAGAGAAGGGGCACTGACACTAAACCTGCCAAGACACGGAAGGCAGGAGAGAAATCAGCCCTGCTGTTGGGGACTGAGGTAACCTCACCGCTCCATGGGCCTGGGGAAAAACAACGCAAAAGAGTAAGTCTCACGTCCAGCTCCCAAGTGGGCTTGGCGAGAAAAGCCCTTCCATCTCTGCCCCTGCCCCGCTGGCTCCCTGTCAGTCCCTAGATCTCAGACTAGCTGTCTTTTCTATTGGAAACTCTCCTTCTTCCACTGAGACTGGGTTAGCTCCCACCTCACATGGACCCATGTCCCCTACTGCTTCTCTGAGTGTGTCACTATGGTCCTGGTCTAGAATTGCCTGGACTCCATCTGTCCTTCCTACTAGACTCTGAGTCTCTAGAAGTGAGGGGCTTGATCATGAGTTTGCCTCCGGAAGAGAACAAACGTGAATGGCACTGGAGGCTCACTTTCCCTCTCATTTTGGAAACTGAGCAACAAGCTGGCTCAGCAGGTCTGAGTTAGCTCCATGGGAGAGCAAGCTGGTATTAGCAACTGCCCTTTGGAGGCTCCCCCAGTATAATGAGGCCATGCACGAATCCAGGAAGCTCCCGTTATTACACAGTTCCCCAGACCAGAGCTTCTCAGACTCTAATGAGCACCAAATCATCAAGGTTCTGAGTAAGCAGGGTGGCTCAAGGCTGTCTTTTTAACAAGCGTCCATGTGCTAACTAAGGCTGCTGGTCCACACACCATAGGCAATGACAATCAATGAGATGTTTCTTTTCTCTATTTCTCTACAAATGTGCCTAGTGAAACAGGGCCTGGGTCCCTCCTCTGGAACTCTGTGCAGTGTGTGTTCGGTCCCACTCTGCCCAACCTACACCTGCCTCAGCTGAAGGCAGATAAGAACTAGGAGGGTTGTGTGCTCTCTGCTACTTCTCTAAGTTTTCTCAGATGGGGCCACAGGGTAGAGTCTGAGGCCTTTGGACACCACCACTGCTTTCCCACTGACTAGCACAGGGCTTGGTAGACACCAGGTACCATTTGTGGAGTAAATGAAAAACCCCTACCACTCAAATCAGAGTAGACAGCCAGTGACATTGTAACCACCAGAAGACAACAGGGAACCAAAGGCCAAGGATTAGCAATAAAAATTAGTCATGGACATTCTCTTGGACAGTTTTAGAGACAGTTGCTTTTTGGGATGAGGAATAATTGACATCGTGGTAAGTATATAAATGAGGATGTCTGTCGGTCACAGGCTCCTAAGGGCCCCAGTATGTGCTCATCTCCTTTTACCTAGAGATGGCATAGGTGTAAAGCACTAACCAGAAAGTCGGGGGTAAAGAAGTGAGATATTTCCTGGTCCCCTTCTATTTGCTAGCAACTTAACTGAGAAATGTTCTGACTCCAAATCAGAAAGGAGGAACCCAGGGCTCCATTCACCTGATGTAACAAATAGTAAGAAAATTTAGTTCTATATTATGGCCATTTTAAGGGGAGACACAAGATAGAAGGGGAGGGGTGGAGAGAGAGAGAGAGAGAATAAGAGCAAAGGGGCAGGTGAAGAGGAGGCAGGAAGGACCAAAAGTTGAGGAGAGAGAGCAGGAAGGAGTTTGTGACTATGTGGCTATGGAGGCTGATGGATTTAGTTATTTCCAAACCTCACCGGGGCATACCACACCTCAGTTAGGAAGGAGCTGTCATAAAGCAGCATCTCTTTGTCTCTCCTCTTAAGGGATTAAGTGATGGAAAACACCAAGACAATTTATTATATCCTGATCTGGTCCCTGAAGCCTTCTCCTAACATTTTACCTTTTATAAAGCAGCTTTATGGTCTTCAGGAAAAGAGAGGGTAGGAGCACTGCTGTGTAAAGGAGGAAACAGGTAGGACACTGTGAAAATGTCTAGAAATCCTCCAAGACTAATACACAGACCTGGGGTCAAAGGCCAGCTTCAGGAGTCATTTTAGGGTGCCGGTTTGGATCATGCTTCCCTATGGGTAAAGTGCCTTTGGCTCGGGATTTTCCCCTGGAGGCATGACTCCAGGAGCCAAGAACCCACTGCTGCCTCTTCTCCCCATGTTCACAGCCTCATGAGGGGCAAAGTCACAATGTAGCTCCCCCAGCTGCCTTGCTCCCCAGTGTCCCCACAAGACATGACAACTTACCAATGCTCCACTGCTCAGCAGAATCACGAAGATAATAAAGCTCTCAAACCAGCTGTGTTTCACAATCTGGTAGCAGGTTTTCCGTAGGTTCCACCAAATGATCCCGGGGGACTTTCTCTTGTTCACAGCGCAGCACGGGAAGCAGCAACTCAGGCCTGTGAGGAATGAGCAGTCGCACTGTCATAGTGTCTGTAGTAAATTACTTTAATAGCCCAACTCTTCACCTGCCCGTGTATACATGCCCCTTTTGCCACGTGATTTTACAATTTCTCCCACTAAAGAGGTGAATCTTTTTCCAACCCTTTGGATCTGGGCTCAGCCATGCGACTTGACTTGGCCAACAGAGCAGAGTGAGCCAGTTGGGAGCCCAAACCCCAAGAGCCCGTGCATGTTTCCACTTGCTCTCCTGCACCATCTCCCTAAGACAGGTGTATTCGGACCACTGGTTCCAGGAGGTAGATAGACAAGTTACACAGAGCCGCGCTGCACAGTTAAACCCAGGCTGGATCAGCTGACTCCCAGCGTGTACCACTCACATGAATAAAGCCAGCCAAGATCAGCAGAGACAACCGGCCTCCTGAGTTGAATCATATCTACTGTTGTATGCTCCTGAGATTTTGTGGTTGATCACCATGCAGCAATGTGTTCGCCAATAGTAAACAGTGTCCCAAGGACTGCAGCAAATGAGGTAGGGGTGGACACAGACTTTGTCAACCACCCGCGGAAGAATTTAATCAATTGTCAAGATACTTACAAATAGCTGAGCATTTGGTCCCGGCACACACAACCCTTCTGCGTGAATCACATCACCCTTTTTACCAACTCTCCTCCTAAATTCTGTGGATGCTTACTTCATGGTGATTACAACATTCCACTCCTTTTCTCATCATCTTCCTGAATCACTGTGACATCTCGGTCTGCCCCTTACCTCCTTCCATCTTTCAGAACATCAATAAGTTGATTTTCCTAAAAGTCTGTTTCTCTTATCCTACTTCCCCCTTCTCCTGGGACCCTCCCCCGACTCTTGTCTTCATCTCCACTGCTGACATCCTGTGCGCACAAGTCTAAATGTAAGTCAAGAGGATAGTGACCTATTCCCAGCCTGACCTCTGACCCCATGGGCAGCTTCAGTGTTGTCAAACAACCTGGAGTGAGTTTAAAACTCATTCTTCCTGTTCTTTCTGAACCCAGTCTAGTCTCAAACTTATAGAGAATTTTTAAATTTTTAGATTCAGTTATTCATTTGTTAAGTAACTTACTTATATACTTAGCAACATTCATTGAGCCCATAATCTGGGCCAGGTTCTATTCTCACACTAGAGATATATTGATTAAGTTACTGCTTTTGTTTTTAAGAACCTCATGGGGGAAACAGACACAGATAAACTCCCCTCAGTGAATACAGGAAATAATGAAGGCACATCGGGGGAACCACTACACCCCTCAAGGAATCAGGAAGTGCTATATTTACTGATTGCTTATTATGTGCCAGACACTCTTCTAAGTGATTTATATTCATTCATTTCATATTCACAACAACACTTTGCAGCAGGTACTATTATCACACCCATTTTATAAATGAGGCATAGAGAGGCTAATGAAATTAAAGTCACAAGCTAGTAAGTAAAGAGGCCAGAATTTGAGCTCAGAATTTGAAGTCTGGCTCCAGAGACAAAGACCTTAACTACAATGCTATCCTGCTTCCAGAGAAGAATCTTGAGGGATGAGTCAAAGGCCTGGCAGGGGTTCTGGTCAGCCCTAAACTTATAGTAAAGTTTTTTGGTCAGTGATTCAAGTATTAACATATCTTGACAATCGATGCACTAGGGACTATACAAAGTGACAGGCATATTGGCTCAGTGAGCTTTCTAGGAAAGTTTGCTGAACTTTCTACCCTGGTTTTTGGTCTCTGAAAGCTGAGCCTACCCAAATCAAGGATATCCTGAAACCCCCTTTTTCTGGACCTGACAAATGACCCCAAAATCTATGAGTGACCTCTCTTCAATTGTGTCTCCAGTAGAAGTAGAAAGAATGTATATATCAAAACCACAGAGCTTCAAAGAATAACAGAATCCCATCCGAATATTCTTTGAAGTGGACACAGGAACACAGCCACTTACCTTTGGGGAAACATCTGTCTGGTTCCTTGTGGGGGATGCTTTCAGGTACCCACCTGAAGGGATCCTGCAGATCAATGGTGCTACATTCTGAGAGCACACTGACAGAGTCGGACTTCTGCACACCAGAACAAAGGAAAGGGGAGCCATTTATCACCATCCTTTCTCACCGCGTTAGTGCCTAATACCTCAAAAAAGTATGACTTTTAAGGTATGAAAATAATTAGGTATAAGGGGCATCAAGAAAGTATCCCTCTTGTTGGGTCCTTCTAAATGCTCTGCCACGCCCTGACTTCAGGAGAGAATTCTCTAATTTCTCTCCCCTGGTAGAGGAAAGGGAAAGAGTATAAAGACATAGTATCTCAACCTTTTCCTCCCTTCAAATCATACCCTTCATCAGCTCCCTAACCCCAAATAGGGAAACCAGGTGATTAGAAGAAGGCTCCTTTACTGAGACTATAGCTTTCAATATTCAACTGTTTCAACGTCTGGAATAATAAGCTAACACTAGTGGTTCTCAATGATTTTTCCCTCCTAGAGATATTTTAGCAATGTCTAAAGACAGTTTTGAATTTCACAAACTGGGAGATGCTACTGGAATCTAGTGGGTAGAGGCCAACGATGCTGCTAAACATCCTAAAATATGGAGAACAACCCACCACAACAAAGAATTATCCTGCCCCAAAGGTTACTGTGGAGAGGTTGGGAAACTTTGGTATAGACCTTTACTTACTTAAGATGTAACTCCAAGAGTTTTCTCTGCACTAATCTGGATATTTTCCATAGTGCCTGTCTTGGAAAAGGTTTATGGCTGATCATGTCACATGTTCCTTCTGGAAACACCCTAGGAAAATTACCTTTCGGGGATTCTGTGCTGACAGATGAGCAGCATCTTCAGAAAACACCTCAATTTCCACACTTGGAACTCTTGGGCAGGTGGACTTGGCCTCCTGACGGAGCACACAGACCTGACACAGAGAAGCCCAGGGTAGAATTAATATTCCTCCTGGAAACCTCACTTGAGAGGAAACAAGTTTGAATTCTCTTTGGTTTCCTGTTTTTCATAAAATTTTTGACATGAATACTCTTTTTCTTCCTAGTTTTTGAAACTGATCCTGGAAAAACTCAACATAAAACAAATCTAGAGAAACTACTATAGAAAACAGGTACCAAATTTACTCAGAAGTCATATAAGCAAAATAATATGGTTCTGGTACAAAATTCACCAAAAAAAAATCAGAGCTAAAATATATTGTGTCCTTTCAATTCAGTAGCTAAAAAATAAATTGTTTAATAAATGGTACTGGTATAAGTAGCTATCCATGAAAAATGAATAAAATTCCAGCATATAGTAAAAATAAAGTTTATAATTTGATGTAAAAATAGATTGAGTAGAAATGTAAGAAGAAATATTTGGAAAATAATTTTTTATCCTTTGGTGTACAAAGGGTTGGCTTAACAAAATAAAAAGTTAGAGGCATAAAAGAAAATATGAAAATGTATCACTACATAAAAATAAATTTAAATATAAACAAATAAAAATAAATTTTGCCTGATGATTTGCAGGGATATCCAAAAAAGGCTGTGTGAAGTCACACCTTAGGTGAGAGTTTTATCCCAAAATCTATGTGAGTGTCCATGTGGCCCTGACAGTATAAAGCCATGATGTAAGAACACTTCCCCCTTTTTAATACACACAATAACACACACAGACCCATACATAAACATACACATAATAACAGGTAAATACGTCTATGGACCAGACACGGTACAGAAATATAAAGTACTAACAGTTTAAAGTATATAGTAGGTAATGGTGGCTAAAGGTGCCCCGTGTGAGGAAGGGAACCACAGCTGTGTCTGAGGCTGAAACTGTGGGTTGGGTTGAGGTTCTTGCCCTTAAGAAAGAAAGCCAACATAAGCTGTGTCTGATACATGGAATTATGATTATACAAAGCTGTATATCTAGGGAGGCAGAGGAAAAACAGCCTCAGAAATAAAACCTGAGCACAGGTACCCACTGGTTCAGTGACTGGACCTGCAATATGCCTAGTATCACTATTTGACAATAATCTCAAGTTGGCGATGTAAGATTTGATTCTGAAATGGATGACTTAGAAGGGTTCCTTGAAAGGCATCACAGAACTTAGACTGCAAAGACAGTGACAGATCTTCCCACCAAAGATGAGTTTTCAAACTAATACTCCAAAATATATGATGACACAAACATAAATAAGTAGCTGTGCCCCTCCCCCCAAATTAACCACTGGGAGGTGAATTTACTCAAGAAAAATATGAAAGTTATATAATAATCTGAAAGTATCTGTAAAATTTATAAGTTTAGGATTTAATAAAAAATACAAAGAATTTTACTTCTTGGATGTCAGTGTAAGGAGCTCTGTAGACATGCTCCCCAAGTAAATGAGCATAAACGGTGAAAAATATTTTTTCATTTTTTACTTTAATTGTTGTTCAAGTACAGTTTTCTGCCATTAACCCCATGCCAGCCCACCCCCAGTCCTCCCCACCTCCCTCCCGTTTCCACCACCTGCCCCCTTGTTATTGTCCATGTGTCCTTTTACTTATTCCCGCAAACGCTTCCCCTTTTCCCCTGAAATTCCCTCCCCTCTCCCCTCTGGTCACTGTCAGCCTGTTCTCTATTTCAGTGTTTTTGGCTATTTTTTGCTTGTTTGTTTGTTTTGTTGATTAGGTTCCTGTTAAAGGTGAGATCATATGGTATTTGAAAAATATTTTTTAAAAATCATTTAAAATCTGTGGAAACTGTCCTAAGGGCACCAGCAAATGAAAAAAACATTTATTTAAGAAAAGCTGGACTTCTGGCCAAGATAGAGACAAAGGTACACACATTGTGCCTCCTTGCACAATCAAAATAAGAACAACAACAATTTAGAAACAAAATAACAACCAGAACTGACCGAAAATTGAACTGCATGGAAGTTGGACAACCAAGGAGTTAAAATAGACACATTCATCCAAACTGGTGTGACAAGACAGAAAAACAAGTGGCCCAAACAGAAGAACAGATCAAAGCTCCACAGCATTTATAACTAAGCAACCAAGAGATAGTCAACCTATCAGATGCACAGTTCAAAGCACTGGTGATCAGGATGCTCACAGAATTGGTTGAATTTGGTCACAAATTAGATGAAAAAATGAAGGCTACACTAAGTGAAATGAAGGAAAATGCACAGGGAACCAATAGTGATGGGAAGGAAACTGGGACTCAAATCAATGGAGTGGACCAGGAGGAAGAAAGAGACAACCAAACAGAAAAGAATGAAGAAATAAGAATTCAAAAAAAAATGAGGAGAGGCTTAGGAACCTCCAGGACATCTTTAAATGTTCCAACATCTGAATTATAGGGGTACCAGAAGGGGAAGAGGAAGAGCAACAAGTGGAAAGTTATTTGAATAAATAATAAAGGAGAACTTCTCCAATCTGGCAAAGGAAATAGACTCCCAGGTAGTCCAGGAAGCTCAGAGAGTCCCAAAGAAGTTGGACCCAAGGAGGAACACACCAAGGCACATCATAATTACATTAGCCAAGATAAAAATGAAAGAGAGACTCCTAGAAGCAGCAAGAGATAAGGGAACAGTCACCTACAAAGGAGTTCCCATCAGACTGTCAGCTGATTTCTCAAAAGAGACCTTAGAGGCAAGAAGGGGCTGGAAGGAAGTATTCCAAGTCATGAAAGACAAGGACCTGCATCCCAGATTGCTCTATCCAGCAAAGCTTTCATTTAGAATGGAAGGGCAGATCAGGTGCTTCTCAGATAAGGTCAAGTTAAAGGAGTTCATCATCACCAAGCCCTTATTGTATGAAATGTTAAAGGGACTTACCTAAGAAAAAGAAGATAAAAAACATGTACAGTAAAATGACAGCAAACTCACAGTTATTAACAACCACACCTAAAACAAAAACAAACTAAGCAAAATTAACAAAATAAAACGAATTTTTTGTTAAAATTCAACAAGATCAAAAGTTGATTATTTTAAAAGGTCAACAAAATTGACAAAATATTAACAAGACTGACCAAAAGATAAATGTGACAAGATTGAAATTACTAAAATTAGGAATGAAAGATGAGATATTACTATCAACCTCACAGAAATCAAAAGGATTATAAGGCAATACTATGAATAACTGTGTGTCAACAAATTAGATAACTTCAAAGAAACAGACAGATTTCTAGAAATACAAAGCTCTACCACTACAGACCCCAGAAGAAACAGAAAATCTGAACAGCCCTAAAGCAAGCAAAGAGATTGGATTTATAATTGAGAAACTTCCCACAGAGACGACCAGTTTCTAGTCTGACAGGTAAGACACCTGGAGGTTTCCACTCCATCTTAACAAGCAAAAAGCTGGACACACTGGAAGATAAACAGCTCTTTTTAGATCCATGACAGAAGTGAGGTCCAGGGCAAGTGCTACCCCCCAAATTGAAGAGATAGACAGGTAAATACAGAGAATCACAACTTACCAGAGCAGAAAACCAGGAGCAAAACCCTCCATAGGAACCCGTGCCAGGGTGGAGAACCCTGAACTACAATGGACAAATTGCTGGAGGCGAAGTGTGGGTAAGTCTTCAGGGAGACCCATTTGTGTACGAGTTGTACCTCTTGGAGCTCTACCAGGTTCTCACAGTCAGTACTGGAGAAAAATCCCCACACGCTTTTGTCAGGGAGAAGGTAGAAATCATTTTGAAATATATGAGAACATCCTGTTCTTACTAACAAGACCTGCCCTCAAGAGAAACTAGGTAACCAGAGCCTCGCCTGCTGGGGTTTTATCAGGTCCTTACTGACCTGGGGGAAGGGAAATACCAAATTCCAGCCAGTCCTAGATTTCCATGTGCAAGGAGGGCAATACCCAACTCCAGCTCACTCTAGCCATCCTGCTCCACCTAAGGGGAGGGGGACTGAGAAGCACCGTGAAGTTCAGAGTCCAGAGGCACAGGCTCACTAAAGACTGAGACCTAATCATGATGGAAGGAGAGGGAGAAGAGGAGGGAGAGAATCCAACTGCATCCAACAAATTTTGGCATATTGTGTTTTCATTTCCATTTATCTTTAAGTATTTTAAATTTTTGTGATTTCTTCTTTGACTTGTGGGTTATTTAAGAATTTCCCATTTAATTTCCACATATTTGTGAGTTTTTCCCTTTCTCTTCCCCTCTCCAATAAAACTCTTCTGCTCACCTGCACCTCACTAACACATAACTAAAGACCTATTTACAGCAGTTCCATCTACCCAGCAGCACGTCATGTCCAGCTATGAAGAAAAAATTACTAAAATTACAAGGCATTCTAAAAGGCAAAAAAATATAGTTTGAAGAGACAAAGCAGGCTTCAGAACCAGACTCAATATGGCAAAGATGTTTTAATTAATCAGACCAGGAATTTAAAACAACATGATTAAAATGCTAAAGGCTCTAATGGATAAAGTAGACAGCATGCAAGAACACACAGGCAATTTAATCAGACAGATGGAAATTCTAAGAAAGAAAGAAAAACCAGAAATTCTAGAGTCAAAAACACGGTAACAGAAGTGAGGAATGCCATTCGTGGGCTTAGTAGTATACTGGACACAGTTGAGGAAGGGATCTCTGGGCTTGAGGGCATCTCCAAAGAAGCCTCCAAAACTGAAAGGCAAAGAGAAAAATATGGAGGGGAAAAACCCCAAAGAGAACACCGGGGGCCACCAATGGGGAAACAACAAAGGTGCGGCATGTGTGTGACGGGAGCTGACAGCCCTCACCTCCCACCCCTGCTAACGCATGAACCTCACCACCGAGCCCTCCAGAAACTGAGTTTGTCCCTGCTGCTGGTCTCTTCTCCTATGCCGTTCACTTCACTCTCCACACTCTTTCCTCGCCTTTCATCCAATCCAAATTCCTTTAGGGCTTAACCAAAGGCACTTGATTCCCAGGTTGCCCCAGCCCTCTCTGACCTCGCTCCCCTCTGGACCCCTCTGACACCTCCACCTGTGCCACACGTACGGGACCATGATTAGAATAAGCCCTGGGAAGCGCGCATGGTGTTGAGGGGCAACCACCGCATATTATGCCCTCACTGTTCCCGCCTAGTGCAACCAGTGTCCCATGGCAACTCTAGCTCTGTACAACCATTAAGTCTATGTATGAACCTTCCTACCTCTTTTCTAGCCCCTGGTTGTGTGACAGGCTGTGCATTATCTTCATCAAAAAATTCGTCATCTTCTTCCTCTGCAAGTGGTGCCAACTGAGTCTGAGCATGATCAACATTCAAGGGCTTCGGTGCAGAAGTTAGTACACTGAACTCCTGCCAGGTCTTTGGGCCTTTTTTCATCTCTGTGACCAGGGGAATGATGTCTTTGTTCTCTGCAGAAGAGCCTTCTGTCGCCTCTTTTTGCTTTGGTAAGCTTCGCCTCCTGCACTGCTTGCGACAAAATTGGTCCAGAGTATGTATCACAAAACAAAAAGCCCGGTGGAAACGATCCAGGGCTAACTGGACTTTGGTTTTCCTGGACTCTCCTTCCAAGTTTCCATTTCTCTCCTCGTTGCTGAAAGAATTGAGCAGCAAGGCAATGAAGAGGTTGAGTACCTGGGGAGGGGTTGGGATGGGGCCACAAGGAGAATGGAAAATTTAACCAAGGCAAGGATACAGTAGGTTTACAGAACAAATTTTTCCCAAGACTCAAGGTCAAATGAGAGCCCTATGTTCTTCTATCTTCCAAGAAGTTTCATCTATAAAATAAATAAGAGAGGAGATTGAGGAGTAATAGAGATAACAAGATAAGACAAAAGAAAGACTGACGTTAAAGAGTACAAACAGCCAAATTTAGCTTGTCTACATAAAAGCAACACATATGGTAGACTCCAGCCAGGGTACAGCCACATGATGTGCCCATGTGGCACTGACCAAGTGTACTGACCACGTGGCATAGTCAGGTGTGTATATTCCTTGTGAGTCAGCCAGAATCATGAACTTGGACTTTTGTTGGAATTGCCCGCAGGGATGTGGGTGCTCTCCCACTTGCAGAATTTGAGACATGGTGTGCTTTATGCAGGCTCATTGGGCCCCGCTGCCTGAACTGCAATGAGGTATTGGCACTGAGCCAGAGGAATTTGGATCAAATCTGTAACTCTTCTGTTGAAGCACATATCACTTTAAATTCAGATCATCTCCACAGTTCCCTACTTAGGATTTTTGCTTACATTTACATACCCCTAATTCATCTTTACCTCCTCAAACTCCTTTGTTTGTGACTCTCACCAGCTCAAAAATATACAGCCTTCAGGGAGAAGAGTCTTGTGGGTGTGAATGGGTCTAGTCAATCTTCTTCACGGGAATTCCCAACTCCGGATCTTTGCTCAAGTTTTCCTCTATCTGCTAAGTCCTCCTTGTCTCTTAAATGCCATTCTCAGGTACAATACCTTACACAAATCCTTTATGATCCCTTCCCACTCCCATTAGTGATATTCTGCTCTTCTGAAATTTTGTATCACTTACTGTCTTTCTACACCTCTCATTAGAGCCTTAGGATAAAATGACCATGTGCAGATACCTAACTCTGCTGGCACCATGGCCCCAACTCGGTTCTGAAGATCTTTGTGCTCAGGTATCCGTGTGTGCCTCCTGTCTCTTTACACCCTCACTGGCGGACACATAATTAGGCTCTCCACAAATGTCTATGTTTCCAGCTGCAAGTAACAAACTCAAGGTAGCTTACATAATAAGGAAAAGGAATATAAGCGGAAGTCTGCGAATAAAGCAGGAAACTAGTTATGACACGAAGACAGGTGTGGTCCACCTTTTCACTCTGCCTTGCTCAGAGCTGGCTTTGTCTTCGGCTGCTTCTTCATACAGTTGCATAACGTTTGCAGTTCTACCTGGAGCCACGGTCATAAAACAGTCCAGAGGAGGTGAAAGGACCATTTTTCCCCTTGTCCCCTTCTTCTCCTCCTTCTCCTTCTTCTTCAGAATAAGAAACCTTCCTCAGTGGACATTCCTTTACATCTTATTGACCAGGTTAAGTCACAAACCCCTACCTCAGCCAATCACTGGCAAAGAGAATATGATTATCTTAGACTAATCACCTGGAATAGAATACGGTTGGGGCACCAGTCAACACAAGCACCATGTGGCAAGGAGGTCTGGTTGCATGCTTATTATACTTTCCTCAAACCAAATTCAAACACAAATGATTAATATTATGCAGCATCATAATACTACATCTAGAATGAAAATTTCCCTAGTGAAGTGTTGCCAGAGAAGCCAATGCATTTGTTTAGTTCATGTATTTAAAAAAGCAAAAAGCCTAAGACACTCACCACGAGTTTTCCTATCACTGTGATCGACAGAAAGACAGCGATGCACATGTACATGTTAGCTTCTTGCATACACTCCCACATGTTTTCGATCCATTCCCCACAGAGGATGCGGAACACCACCAGAAAGGAGTGGAAGAAATCCCCCATGTGCCAGCGTCGTAAACATGAGAACTCAGAGTCATAGCATTTTACATTGTTTCTTTTATAACCGAATTTAGAGCCAAACAGTTGCATGCCAACCACCGAGAAAATAAAGACCACGATGGCCAGGACCACGGTCAGGTTTCCAAGGGCTCCGACGGAGTGGCCTATGATCTTGATCAGCGTGTTTAAAGTTGGCCAAGATTTGGCTAACTTGAAAACCCTCAGCTGTAGAAACAGACAATGAACAAAAATGGAAGAAAAGCCAGTTAAGGACAAATTCTATCTGTTCAGCCACAAAACAAATGACATGCTCCCAATCAAAGCCATATCCATGCTAAAGGTTGTCACCAACTCCATATCCCTATCTACTACCCATCAGCATCTACTTTTTGTTTTACATACGAAAATATTTTGCAGGAACAAGTATAAACGACACATGGACAATAACAAGGGTGGGGGTGAAAATGGGAGGGAGGTGGGGAGGGTTGGGGGGGGTTTGCTGGGATGGGGGTAAAAGGCAGAAAACTGTACTTGAACAACAGTAAAAATTAAAATAAAATAGAAAAAGAAAATATTTTGTGCTAATTATTTTTAAATGATGAAGACTTTGAGGTTATAATGATGGAGTTGAACATACATGTTTGTTATATAAAATATATGTCAGAGGTCAAAAGCTCAGGTCTGAGGGCCAAATCCATTCCGTTGCCTATTTTTGTATGACCTGAGAGGTAAGAACATTTTTACATTTTTAAATTGTTGGGAAATAATCAAGAGAAGGATATTTTATTACACATGAAAACTGTATGAAGTTCAAATTTCCATGTTTGTACAGTACCAATGGGTATTGGCATGCAGCCACACCCATTCCTTCTCGAATGTCCATGGCTACAGTTGTGTTAGGGTGACAGAGCTGAATGGTTTTGACAGAGACCACGTGACTGGCAAAGCTGAAAATATTTACCATCTGGCTTTCTACAGAAAAAGTGTGCTAACTCCTACACTATGTAATTCAGATCACAAATTTCACCTAAACTTCATGACAGGGATTAGTGTCATCTGATGTTCTATACCCAGGACAGAAAAGGCAATTAGCTATTCCAAACATGCATACTTTATTCCAAAGAGAAATTTTCTCCATGAAACCTTACAGATATTTTAGGAGACAATAACTTTAGAGAAAATACAGCAACTTGTTTCATAGGTTATTTCTTATATTCACTTTCAATGTAAACTACGATTTAAGTCCAAAGTACAATCCTGCTAAGTATCAACTATTTGGGGGTAGAAATATTGCAGGTAAGTACGTCTATGTCCCAAGAGAAAGACCACCACCGTCTACTCAGAGTGGAGCTAGGAGAAACTGTGGTTCTGGTCTCATAAGCAGATAATACCAGAGTTCCTTGCCTAAGCATGTGGCTGTAATAAGCCTAAACTATAGTAAAAATGAATGTAATTTTGCTTACCCGAGCACCCATAAAACCTCAGCTGAGCAGCCTAATAATGCCTGACTTTGACGGTATGCTCTTCTAACATATCCCAAGTATAAAATGCACAATTACTTAGGTGATTGAATCAAATGTCTTACTCTATAGGCTTAGAAATCCTATTCATGATAAGTGAACTTTTGAAAGAGGACAAAAGGCCACCTTTTGTGGTTTCCCTATTTTCTGCTCAGATGTGTTTCTCTAGAACTTTCTATCCATGCCTCCCGTGGGCTTGGTCACACTCTGCTTTGCCTCATGGTCATTTCTGAGCCCATCTTATATCATCCCTGGACTGCAAACCTCCTTGAAGACATTGCTTTCCCCCTCTCCGAGCTTCCCTTAAGTCAGCTGACACCGGGTACTCTGCAAGGCTGCCACAATGCCTCCCATGGTTATGGCACGTGGAATGTAGCACTGGCAGCGTGAGGAGGGACTTGCGAGAAAGCACCTGCCAGCGGCACCCATCCACCTCCTGGGCTCTGTAGTCCAAAGCCCCTTGATGAGCCCCGAAGGGAGGGTGCATGGCTCAGAGCTCAGTGGGGGGGTCACACACAGAGCAAAGAGCAGAGTCCTGACACGGTAAGACACAACTTTGCATCTAGTTATCTAAAGGGTCATTTTGGTAGGGGCAGGGGGGAGTAGGGTTCGGCGGAGAGACTCCCACACCTGGGACTCCCAAGGGTGTGAAGGACCCCAGTGGGAGGAAGAGTGCATTTTGGGTTCTCCAATGGAGGCAAGGTGAGTTCAAGTTTCATCCAAACTAGTCACTGAACTCACTCAAGACTCTTTTTAATCTTGGCTGCTAAGTTATTCAGCAAAAGAAGAAAACAAGTGCCTTACCACTCTTAAGATTCGGAAAGACTGTTGCTGTGTGCTTGTCACATCTACAAGACTCAGAAGGGCAATGATGCTGTCAAAAATGTTCCAGCCTCGGCGGAAGTAGTGGTAGGGATCAAGTGCAATGATTTTTAGGCACATTTCTGCCATAAAAATGCCAGTGAAAACCTACAGTGAGACAGAAAAGTGGGAAAAGGAAGCTGCCTCTTCTTGCATACATTTTTAAGAACAGTCCCAGGGAATTACAGAAGTTACAAAGAAATAATATGTACTCATGAAAAATAAACATTTAACTGCTCTAGCAGGAACCTCACCCCTTCCCACCATGCCCAGTCATGCCCAAAGTTACCAAGCTCACAGACATCTCAGGATGGAGAAAAAAGTATTTCTCATTTTGTTGAAAAACAGGCAAAGCTAGCTTCTTGGTAGATGGAAGAATTATAGGAAATGTCAATCAATTCTTCTGAATTCTTTAAAATACCAATATAAACTCCAAAAGGGGGAACTACACAAGTTTTTTTTTAATTTTATTTATTTATTTTTAGAGAAAGAGGAAGGGAAGGAGAAAGAGAGGAAGAGAAACATCATGTGTGGTTGCCTCTCACGTGGTCCCCACTAGGGACCTGGCCTGCAACCCAGGCATGTGCCCTGACTGGGAATCGAACGGGCAACCCTTTGGTTCGCAGCCCACGCTCAATCCACTGAGCTACACCAGCCAGGGCAAGAACTACACAAGTTTTAAAAATTAAAGATAAATATCCTCCATAAACCAGAATCCAGTAGGGGTTCACCTAACCACTCAATCTTAACACCTTAATCAGGAAAAAAAAATTTAAAAGGGCCCCAGAGCAGAGAACCAGAAAACATCACTAGGGACTGAAAAAGTGTCCTTTTTCCTCACTTAGAGGATAAACCTTAGACTGACTATGGTTGAAAGGAAGATTGGTAACTCGGAATATAATCCTAAAAACTCACTTGGAATACAGGGTTCTTCAATCCAGAAAGAAAGTATCAAAGAATTAAAAGGAGAGGTAGGAGTTACAAAAAGTGCTAAATTATGTCTCTTCCATGGGCAAAAACAGTCTTTGTCTTGTTTTTGATAATTAGGTAAACACAGACTTAAGAAATTTGCAAAATGTAGCTAAATTCAAAACCAAATCTATCTTCTACAGCTCTGAAGATAAATCAAAGCGTTTCCTCATAGCAAATAGCACATTCTGTCACACACATACACAATAAAAATGAGAAAAACACTAGTATGAAAATTATAAGGTAATATACAATAAAAAAAGGGTAAAAGCCTTTAAGAATGTTGTCAGTTAAAAGACTCTCCTCTACAATTCCAGAAGAGAAAAACAATCTGTTAATGACTAAATCTCCCTACTAAAAGTAGCAGATGATCTGTTTTTATAAATAATTCAATTACTTATGACTTATTTTTTAAATGCCTAAAATAAAATGGCGTACGTTAAAATGGATAAAGGATAGGCAAATAAAAAGAAATCAAGGGTGGCCAATAAAATTCAAAGCTTATATCTATCTTTTCCCTTTAAAAATTGCTGTCTACCCCTGGCCAATGCCATACCCAGCACCTAAAGGCAGGCAGTGTCTCCTGTTCCAGTTCACCAGACTGAACCCTGTTCCCTTCGGACACATTTCTCTTCCTCTTGTCTCCTTCAGGCTTTAGATGTCTAGCCCTACAGTCTCCCTGATGCCTTGGGACCATTGGTTTGTGATCCAGTTCCACTGCTGTTTTAGCCTCTTAGGAGCTCAATACGCTCCCCTGATTCAAGCAACCCTAAAGCCTAGAGAGCCCATTTCCAAGTCCAGTCCCATAGAACACCGTAAGCCAGCTCAATCCTCATCCAGCCATCAGAGGAGGGAAGCTTGAATATGTTCTTTGGAACTCAAGGCTCCCAGGCTCCCCTCCATCAGCACCAAAAGGGTGTAACAGATGGAGTAGCTGCTACCCTTGTCTTGTGTGTCTAGAGAATGGTGCACATGGAGTGGAGGCACAGGCTCAGCTCGAACATATTTCTCATCAATTTTCAGGAGTTGGGTGCAGCTGCTGCCTGCGTCCTCAGGGACACCAACAATGTCCCTGTGTGTCCTTCTGCTTCTAGAGAGGGTGAAGAAGAGTCACTTAATTTGTCAGCTTCTGACTGCAAAATGCAGTTTCATCTCTACAGCTAGGGTGCCTCATCAGTGGGAAATCTGAAAGGAGAGCTTTTGTCGTTTCCCACAGTTGGATGAGCTGTTGAAGTGATGGGCAGACCACCTTTGCAAATTCAAAGCCCCGTCCAGGGGTATGACTCTGGGTTCTCTGGGTATTCTCTGGAACTTATCCAATAACTCTAACCACCAGGAGGTGCTGAAAGATGGGTCTGCTGACTTTGCTAAGGCAGGAAGCATGGCTGTGAAGGTACAGGATTCTGTTTCCAAGTGAAACAACACCATCATCCCATTTTTGGAATACCTGAGCAGGAGACAGCGGAATGCACTGGAACCCAGAAGACCTCACCTATCAGAAGGTACGGAGTGTTTTAGGTGTAGCATGCAGCATGGGATCTAATCTAATCCATGCACACCCCACAGGGCACCTCTTCCCAAAGGCAGTGTGGGGAAAGGAACTTGGACACAGACTGTCTGTAAGGAGAACCACCCTGGTCTTGTACTTTAGTCCCCCTATAGCCCTGTCCTCCTGGGAGGGATGTGGGACTGAGCGTGAGAGCTACCCGTCTCCAGTTCCACACCATCCTAAATTTGATGCATAGAAGTAGCTCTGTGAATCAACTCCTGATTCAATAGGTACAGCAGATTCTCATCAAAGTAAAAAAATAAATTAAAAAATACATACGTGCATGCCTGCATGTATGCATCCATCCATCCTGCCTGGTAATATTCAGCAATGCTAAAAATGATTACCTTTGCTAGTAGGACCATAGTAAATGAGTTTCATTATATTTTCCCTTATTTTAAAAAAAATTTTTAAAAAGCATACATTGCTTTAATTGGTAAAATAAAATAAAGCTTTAAGAAGAAAGGACTAGACATTCTGGTAAGATTTTTAGTCCATTAACTCATTAACTAATTAGGGTAGAACATTCAGTGGGTAATTATTTGTTATTTCTGATATTTGGGAGACTAATTTGCCTTTGGGGAAGAAAAATGTCTTCTTTAGGAACCATGAAAAATCTGTTCTCTTATCTTAGTTTTCCCAACTTAACAGAGACTAGATCCATCCAACGAGAAACATATTGAAGCAGGCCCAAGTCTGGAACCCTGCCCCCACTCCACCCCACCAGCTCCGGACACCCCCTTCCTGGAAAGTAACCCCCACTCCACGAGCTGCCTGGCCCTGACTCATCTTTCCAGGGGCACAATACCGAGTAATGGCAGTCACGTCACATTATTTTGTGACAAATGATGTCATCAGTATCACTAGGGACCGTGGTTAATGTTTTCTTAATTATCCCAAACAGTTGACATTTTAAGATGTTACTTGCTTCTGGCTTACCACTGGATGACTCTTTTGTCATTACTAGATGACTAAAAAGGCACTTGAATATGATAGAGAGGCCAACACAGGGTCCCTGAGAAATTAGTGAGCTGGGTAAACACAAAATCCTAAAAGTCATCTTTTTCCGCTACTCCACTTAAGGGGACCAACGACTTAGGTTAGGTTGGGCCACTTAGAAAATGTTTAGACTTTGAAAGAGAGAATTCAAAGTTTGAAATATGTTTTACATTTTTTAAAAGCCCAAAGTTACCAAATTTCCTGTTTTCAACATAGAAGTAAAGCGCTCGGTCATGTTGTAATGCTCCAGGGACATGAAGACCGTGTTGACTATGATGCAGATGGTGATGGCCAGCTCAGTGAAGGGGTCGGTCATCACTGTTCTCAGGGCCTTCTTAAAGCGCACCCACTGGGGGTTACAGTCCCATATGAGGTATTTGGATGCCAGGTTTTTCCCGCATGGGAGGCAAGGCTCCTGGGATTTTTCTTGTTCTAGAGAAGGAGAATGAAAGAGCAGTTGAGAAATTATCTCTGAACCAGTCTGGCTGCTCTCTGCCTCAGCGCACTCCCTCCTCCCTCTTGCCTGGGGTCTCTTGTGATACAACATGATCAGTTAAGAAGGGCACTGACTGTGGAGCCAGAAAGGTTTTCCACATGCAACTTCCATGTCATATAGTCAAGTACTTGTATACAAGTCTTTATACTTATGCTACGAACCCACGAGAGAGACAGAAACAAGCCCACGTTATGTCCCCTCAGGGCAGACCACGCTGACAGCTGCAACGGAGGCACAAGAGGTATCAGGGCTCAGGGCAGGAGAGACATTCAGACAGGAGCATCTGTGCGCGCTGAGACAAACGGCACCCTGCCAGCTGGTTGAGCTCAGGTCAGAAAGCACCTCTGAGCTCCTGCCACCATTTCAGGGACACATGCAGGCCAAATGAGGTGATGAAATAGGCACAAAAGTGCTACGCAACCCATTTGACGCTCTCCTTGCAGGGACCTGAGTCCTTCCCTTGAACACCAACACTTTATTTGGGTCCCTGTTACCTGCTGTTAACCAGGTCCATCAGATGGATCCAGCGTGTCTACACAGGCCTATTGTCCATGCCAGATTCCTAACTCCAACTTCAATGGCAACTGCCACCCACTGGAAGCTTCTATGTCTCCTCTTCTTTGGCTGACCATCATTGTCACTGAGACCTCCTGTGACTGCCTGGCCTAATCAGGAGGTTCCATCTGTGCTCTTGGTCCTATCTAACCAGTTCCCACATTACCCAAGTGCTCAGGGCGGCCTATGTGGAAGACCCACTTCTTCCAAACCACTTTGCTCACATGCTCCAAAAAGGCATGGGAAATTGCTCTTTGCAAGAAGTCCAGTGGGTGGCAGAGGGCTTCTGTGGGGGCTGAAGAGAGGGAGGATGGAAGGACAGAATTGAAGTAGGGCTCTCCCCTGGGCTGGGAGGCAGAACTTACGCTGCATGGTGATGGTGAGGATGCTGACAGCGCTCAGCGCCCTCTGCCTTTGAAAGGGGTCTCCACGCTCTTCAGAGTGGTCCACGGACAGGTTCTGGGACAGCCGTTTGGTTTGCTCTAGGAGGTGTGGCTGGAAGAGAGGACATGGTAGACCTTCTGAGGGAAGAAGCTGCCCCTCCTCAGAACTTCACAGCTACTGAGTTTCAGTGCCACACACGGCAAAGGTGTTCAACATTTTATAGGGGTTGACTCGTTTCAACATCATGGCATGACAAATGTTCAGTTTTCGTACTTCATGCTTAATAAATAAGAGAAAAATGGTTTGACCACTCATGTTTCTTATATATATACATTTCTAGAGGCCTACCTACAGAAATTTTTCTTTCTCTGTGATTTATTCATTGTCAACAAAAGCAAACAAAATTTTACAAAAACAAATGGTTCAGGGCATGAAAGCAATCAAAAGTCTAATTTGGAAGCAATGTTTGCGAGGGGGAGATGAATTTAAAAAGGTGAATTGGGGCAAAAGAGTAAAGCGCGTTGAACAGCTCCCTAAATAGATGTTGAAACAGTAACTGAAAAAAAACCCAGTCAAAATAAATATCACAAAATCTATGTACTAAACCTCAAGCACTCTCTCAGGCTGTGCCCAAGAGCTTATTGACTCTGCCCTACCTACAATTCTAAATTCTCTGGCGATTAAAGGACATAAACTTTCAGCTATCCACGAAACTTGAGTATCCATAATGACTTATTTCCCAAAATTTCTGACCAACCAGAGCCCCAGAGGGAATGACTCCTCTGTGATAAGCTATTCTAAAGGCAACCTGTAATCTTGCTATAGCTATTTCCTGTTCTAATTAAAAGCGAAAGACACTTTACACTAGGTGTCTGGGTCCTTGCCTTTGTGAAACAAGGAGAAACTTCAAAATATAAAAAAGTACTTGCGATGTCTTCCATACGCTGTGGTCTGACAGCAAAGAAGTCTCCCAACCCTGCTGCTCCATCAGAGAACTGCTCCCAGGAGTGGACACAGTCTGTCCACCTACTTCAGCAAAAGGCCCTCAACCCCCTCCCCCTACCCCACCCTCAGGCGTTCACATGCACCTGCTGCCCACTTCATCTCCCTCCTATCTCAGGATTGGCTCTAGCCTTATTCCCTGGCCTGTATCTTCAATGTTTTCCACATTTCTGACTTTGTTCTCCACAAGTAAAACATGTTTAAACATCACCCATTTTAATGATAAGAATAGCTATTTTTTCTACGGCACATCCCCCCATAACTTCATTTCTGCTTATCCAATTGACTATTCAATATCTCTACTTAGATGTCCCATAAGCACCTCAGAATTGACAGTCCAAAACTACTTGCCATTCTCAACATCCCCAGAACAAGTTCCTTTCCTGTTTCAGTCAATTACCCTCCATCAAGCCAACCAAAGCCATAAACTGGCCCTTCATCCCTACCTTCTACATCTAGTCAATTGGTCAACTGCCAAATTTTATCTTCTGTAGGTTACTGTAATGGGTTAACCTCTCTCCATCCTCCCCATTCTAACCATAGTTTAAGCCACTGTCACCTCTTACCTGGATTACTGCAACAACTTCTTAATTGGTTGACTCTAGTCTTGCCCTCCTCCAACCCCCTCTCTTCAATGCAAAACTGTAAATCTGGTCACATCACTCTTTTGCTTAACCCCTTGATCTCAGTGTAAGAGAGTAAACGCCTTAGCTTGGTTTGAAGGCCTGTTGTAAAGGGCTCCCATCTCACCACTACAGCCTGTTGTAACCCACCCTTCCAACCTCATCAAACACGTATAAACACACTTGCAAGTTTCTGCAGGGTCACGTGCTCCCGCTCTCCTTTGCTTCCAGGCCTTGGCCCTTGCACGTGCTGTCCTCTCTTCCTGTAGCATTCAATTCTTCCTTTTGCCACTGCTTCCTCTGGAACTCTTTTCCGACCTACTGCCCTCCCCTCAAACCCCACCAAGTCCTGGTTGGTTACCTGAAGCAGATGCTGTCACTGGCCCCACCCATATGTCTTTGGGCCTTACCTGAGGGCTTTCTCTGGTGAGCCGAATCCCCTCTGCCCTACTGCACAGCAAGTCAGAAATATAGGAAAATTATTCTCTCCTGACCCCAGTAGTCTTAAACCAATAATGGATCAAAGTTGGCATACAAATATTCTAGAACCCCCACTCCAGGAAGGTTAAACTCCAAGTATCTTTAATGGCAACTGGCTTGATAATGCCCTTCAAGTGACCACCCTCTCCTCCAGGTATCACTTCTCTCCTCCCCTCTCAGTGCTTCCTGGCATCACTTTCTAAGTAATCTACTTGCACTCTGATGTCTCAGGGTTTGCTTGGGAGGGAACACCGTTCTCGCAGAGCAGTCATCATGTCAGTCATCACAATGAATAGCAACTGCCTCTTTTTTAGTGTGTCTTCATCATGAGTGGTTTCTCTCGTATATCTCATGCACACCCAGTACCTACCCCAGGGCCAAACAGATAGTAAATACTGTCAACACTTTAAACAGAGGTTTGTAAATAAATGGGTAATTGAATAGACACATAGGTGAAAGAAAGGATGTGCAAATGAGTGGATAAATAAATAAATGAATGAATGAATCCTTTCCATTAGATTGACACCTTGACCTATCATTAATTCCTTGGTCAATACTTACCTGTTTTGGGGAATCTTGGTCCGAATCTGATCCTGGAATCTGTTCTTTCCCAGTCTCTCTGAAAAAGAAGGACTTCCTTCTCTTATTACCAAATAGCTTTCTCTTCTTTGGGGAAAAAGATGACGCTTCAAGGGAATTAAGTGAACTTCTGTCAATTCCCATGGCAACCAGAGCCTTAGAAAATGAACAAAAGTAATTAATGAACAGATTATACCTCCCTATGAAACACTGCAAATCACCTCGACCTTATTGAGCTTTCTCTCCACTTTTCTGGTAGCACTGTACCATGTAGACTGTGCATCACCTAATTAGACTATGCTATCATTGTCATTATATATCTGGGAACATGTCCTGTTTGCCCACAGAAATTGCAGCCCTCAAAGGCAGGGTGGACACTGTCATAGCTCTGTGTCACCAACCCTTGGCACTGTGTTCAGTATGTGCTGGGCACTTAATCAATGTTTGTGCCTGTGACACGGTTATTAAGTGCATACAATAGATTTCCCCCAACAAGACTCTGTGGAAGGTGAGAAGCAGTATAAAACCTGGTCCCTGCCCTGAAAATCTTAGAATTGACCTGCGGAAATGTAAAGATACCAGGAAAACAATGAGAATGGCCTATATATTTGACAAGAATTTCAAGAAGGGAGAGAGAATCATGGCTGTCGTCCCTGGAGCCACCATTACTGACCACATAGCCAGCAATCTGGAATCTGTCCTAGAAGGCCCAAGGTTCAGCAGGTCAAAGAGCAACCAAACAGGGTTCCCTGTTCCCAAGAGCCCTGTGCCTGGACGTCTTAGTGAGCAATAGCAGCAGAGCCAGTCTGCAAGGGGTTTCAATGCTCAGAAAAGCACCAGTAGCAGGGAGCCATGACCAGGCCTCATACAGCAGCCCGAGCTCAGACCCCATGGCTTCTGGAGTACCCCTGAGGAGAGCCCACTCTCCGACCCCAGAAGCCCCTACCTCCTTTTCCTCTTTTAACAGCTGCTGGGCTTCCTGGAACATCTTCTCCTTGGCCTCTGTCTCAGCAGCTACATTCCTGTTCTGTTCCTCATAAGCCATGGTGACAACAGCCAGGGTTAAGTTAATGAGGTAGAAAGAGCCCAGGAAGATGATCACCACAAAGAAGAAGACTGAGAAGAGCCCCGAGGTACGCAAGGTCTGCAAGGGACAGAGCACACACTGGCATTGGAAGCCTTCTGTCACCAGGGGTCACCAGGGGTGACCATCATTTCAAGGAGAAATTCACAGTACAAATTGGTCTTCCCCAGCACTGGTTGGCTCAGCTATCCACAGCATCATCTACAGCACCCCCGGTCACCCAGTGACTCCTGATACCCCGTCTCTCAGGGAGGAGATGCCACCCGTATGTTCCCATGGATGTCTCAGTGAATTTCCAGTAATTTTCTCGAGTATTTGCATTTTTAAATTAAAAAGGCACTGCTTCATGGAAACTGAAGTGCGAGTGGTGGAACCTCAGGCAGGCAGGAATCTGGAAAGATGTCATTTCTAGGAAGGGAGGTGTTTATGCACTATTCTTCCACATATCATGTCCATAATTTTTTTGATGTTTCTAATAGAATTTCTAAAGCATAATCTATTAGTACCACTGTTAAGGATGAGGAATAGATGACAAAGGTGAAGAATAGATGGTAGGTTATAAATAAATGATAGACATATTGAGAGAGTGAGGGGAGGGGAGAGGGAGGGAAGGGGGAGAGAGAGAAAGAATAAAAAAATAACCTGTCGGTAAAGCTTCTCCCAGGAATCTTGGGTCATGAGCCGGAACATGGCAAGTAAAGACCAGCCAAAGTTGTCAAAATTTGTATAGTTATAGTCAGGATTCGTTTTGGTGTTCTTGCATTCAAACTGGGGGGAACAAGCCCTAGACATGGGAAACAAAGGAACAGAGAAAGAACAGCATTCCCTATAGCCCAGCTTTCCTTTCCCCCCGGCGCTGGTTCTTCCAAGGCCCACTGATGCACACCCAGAAGCCCTGTGTGAAGACAGTGTTTGTAGAGGGGTCTCTAGTGAGCTCAGTAAACCCTGTATTACACTAAAACCTACTACATCTTGTGATTTGACCTCATCTGAACCTGTGGTCACCACAAGTGGCATCGGAAAAGCCTTCCCCACTTTCACAAACAGGGTTACATCCCCTGTTATCTCTCTCAGGATCTCAGTATCTTATAACACTCTTAACACTTTCAAGGATTTACTCTACATCCCTCTTCACTGTAAGGTGTCATCTCGAGAGGACAGAGCTCCCTTGTTCACGCTTGTGTTCCTTGGGCCTAACGCAGAGCTTGGCACAACTATAGCCCTCGATACCTATTTGTTATTGAGGAAAGAACATGGTCTACTTCATCAAAGCACTTAGCATGTTACCTTAATTAGACATACACTCAATAAATTTCACCACTAATGTCCTAAAAGAAAGAAGGGCCAGAGAGCTCCCAGCTGCTGGGGTGGTTAAGTACGAGCCCACATACAACTTCATATGCACTTAGAGGCAGTGGCCGCCAACGGATCCGCAAACAGGCAGGCTTGCGTCAGGGTGGTGCCAATGAACGGGAAACAAGACTTTCATGGGGGTCTCCATCGTAACGTCCTCTCCGACCTTTGAAAGCCTTGAACATCCACTCCATAAGAGTCAAAATATTACTCCATGTTCAGCAGGTTTCTGATAAGTTACAAATTCAACATAACTTGGGGGAGAAAGCTGCTCTAAACAGAGATAATTTTTAATTTAATAATGCGCATCTAAACCTGCTCAGATACATGAAACAATCAGCACTGTTTGAGAACGACTATCACCGACTTCCATAAATCACTAGAAGAAGACCGTCTGCCACACCACTTTAAAAGGTCTGGAGTTGCTCTGCTTGAGAGGAAAAGGGAGAACATAAGCTTCTTACCCTTCCGACCAGAGGCTACACAATTTGAACTCGGAACCTTGTTGTTCAAAGCACCAATCTGAGAAGAAAAGAATCACAAATTCAGATAAAAAAGACCACTGAAATGAAAGAGAAGAGCAAATATGCTAGGTTACACTTGAACCAATGGTTCAGGGCCCTCTAAAGTGACAAAGGTGGGTGTCCAGTGAGGAACTGGAGCCTAAGCCATTGGGAGGAGCCAGAGAAAAGGAAGGGGAGGGAAAAGGAAGAGAGAGGAGGAGGAGAAAGCAGTTGCATACCCACCATGTTGCCTTTCAGGACAGAAAACTGAGGTAGAAACCATCCCCCCAAAGGAAGCTGGACACAGACTCAGCCCACGAGAAGCTCATGAACCAAGACAGACATGGAGAAAGTGTAGCCACAGGAGATTCAGCACACATGAAGTTGGTGTAGGGTTGAACTTAGTGTGGAGAAGGTGCAGAGTAGAAAGAGGTGATATCATTGGAGAAAATACTCAGGGCAAGGGGCTGGGTAATTGCTGGTGTGCTTTGGCCAAATCCAGGCATTCTGAAGACTTCTGCAAAACGTCAAAGAAGTGGGCAGAAATCTTTGGAGGAAAGGATGGGAGCTGACACTGTTCTTGTGGGTGTGACTTTGGGCTTTTCTTTCTCCACAGAAACCCAAAGAATGAGGCAATTTCTCTAAGACACGCCTCTGCCCCCATGAGAACCCTGGATGCATGAGGTCCTCCCTTGCTCCTAAGAGACTGCAATGCACACATGTGGACAGTATGAGTGGGGATGAAACAAAGTTAACATTGCACGACCTAAGGAATAAAAGGTGGGGCACTTACCTTCAAAGTCACTGACGTTACTACAGTTCTTGCTGACACATTTGTGGTTCAGATTTCCCATGAAGAGCTGCTGACCTACCAGGGCAAAGATGCTGAGGCAAAAGAGAGTCAGGACCAACACATCAACAAGCTTCTTCACAGAGCGCAGCAAGGCCCCCACAATGACCTTGAGACCTGAGGAGGAGGACAGGTGTGGAGAGGAGCCCCAACTCTCTCTCTCACACACACACACACACACACACACACACGCACACACACACCCCAGGCACCAGACACAGGCAAGGGGCAGACACAAGAGAGGGCAGCCACGGCCTCGGAAGCTGTCTGATTACAGGTTGGAATTGGAAACTGGTCTGGCCTAGGAGTCTGATGCCGTGAGTTCCAGTTCCAACTCTATGCCTTAGAAATTACGCGTCATCAAAGTGTTCCACGTGTCCAGGACTTGGCCCCCTCCACCCGCCCTGTATCTGGCACACGGCAGCTCTGAAGAGCAAGTGAGAAGACTTTGAACAGAAACATGCCACACAGATACAGGAGTAATTTGCGACAGCTTTGCAGGCCTCTCCACAGCTGGGGGCGGGGGGACCACATGTGTCATTAAGGACAGAGTGAAGCCACCCTAGAAAAGGAGCCGCAGTTACATTTAACATTTCGCAGTCACTACCTACTACAAAGGGCATGAAGTGTCATGAGACACAGCTAAATTGTGGGGCAGGAAACTGGAAGGAGGAGCTTTATCTGGACTGAGATAATGAGGATGTCTTAGGAAAAACTCAGATTACTAGTTATAATAGGATTTTTTCTATTCATTCAAGAAATATTTACTAAGTACCTACTGTGTCCATGGCATACTATTAGGCTGCCAAAGTTACAAAAAAAAAAAAAAAAGAACATAATCTTATAGTATGCAAATATTTAAAATCAGGTTCCTGGAGAGGGGGGTGGTGAAGGTTCAGGAAACTCTTCACTTAGAGCATTTACAGAGTTCCTTGTCTGCTGAATTCTGTAGCATAGACTTCTCATCTCTTTGCATGTACTCCCCCTCCCTCAACTGGTTTCAAGCCACCAGCATGATGTCCCTGGATGCAGAGTTGGAAAAAGATGTGCACAGTCTGCTGAGGAGCCAGAACAAGTCAGCCCAGCACACCGCTGAGCCACGGACTCGGCTCTCCTCCCAGCCAGAGAGATGGACCACCAGGGGTGGGCTATAATGTGTGGGATGACGCTGACAAAGTTTCAATTGATCCGTGTAAACCACGAGTGGTAGGCTTGAGAACAAAAGGCAGCGGCAGCCCTCCGTGGATGACCTTCCCACAAAGTGCAATGCCACTGGGGGAGGAGCCTTGAGGCCAAGCTGGGATATTCACTATGTCCCCAGTTGCAGCCAAACAAGAAATTCACACAACCTCATCCAAGGTGTAATCCATATGAGGCTTGAGTCTTCTCTAATGCAAAATTTGAATGAAAGAAGATGGTTGTGATTCCTGAACAGTTTTTACACAGTCCCATAAAAGACTGTACCTTACGCCCTTACTTCCAAAAAGCACCCAGGGATCTCGTGTGTTCATCAGTCAAACGGGAGACTATGTTCGAGATGAAGGAGACACTAAAGTGTCTGACGGCCTGAATGTATAAGAAAGTATGGGGGATTCAGCTCATGCAGAAACCCCCTAAACCCACCTGGGAAACCAGGTCCACCTGGCGAAAGAGGAAGAGAAGGAGGGGGAGAGACAAATTCTATGTAAGTGCCCTCTGACTGCCAGTTCCTTTATTACTGTTTGGTGCTTTTCTGGAGTTTCCAAAAATAACCCACTGCTCTGTTTGAAAGGACCCAAATTGCCTGTAGTTTTGGTATCAGAGCTAAGCCTTTCATAGAAGAGTCTAGAAGGTAAGGGAAGAAGAGAGGTGGGAAAGGACTCCAGAGAGGGAATTTTTTATAAAGAATTTTTTTGTAAAGGATAGAGAGAAAACAGGAAGGAAAGGAAGAGTGTTCCATAACAACCTCATTTTGGATACACTAGAATGTGGATTCACCACCCATACTTGGCTTCATCCTGATCCACAGAGTATCTTCGTGCCTTGGCTTCCAGGAGACCACCTTTGCTTTCCTTCCTCTTCACCGTGGCTCCTCTTCATCTCCTTTCCAGGTTTCTCCTCTTCTCTCCTCCCCGTTAAGGTTGCACGCCCGGGTTCACAGACTTCCGTCATCTTCTATTCTCTGTCTATGCTTGTTCTCTTGGTGACCTCATCAGATTTCATGACTCTCAACATAATCTATGGGCTCATTATTCCAGACTGTTCCCAAGAACTCCCAACTCATATAAAATTGCCCACTCGAAACTCTCATTTGGATGTTTCACAGCTATCTCAAACAGAACAGGTCCAAAACGAACTCCTAATCTGACCTCTAAGACCTTCCATGTCTCAGCCAATGATGACATCATCTTTCCAGTCACTCAGACCAAAAATCTTGACCCATCCTTGACTCTTTTCTTTTGCTCACACTACAGATAATCAACCTATCAGGAAATTCGACTATTTCTACCTTCAAATGTTTACAGAATGTGACCACTTTCCACCACCTTTTCTACTACTGCCTGATCTGGGAGCACCACCATCTCTTGCCTGGATTATGGCAGTGACCCTTTGTGTAGGTTTGGGTTCTTTGAAAAGCACATACTAAGGGACCAGATTGCAAGAGAGTGGTTGGGTGAAATGCCTGTGAAGAATAAGGGAGAAGAGGTAGAGTTGGCAGGGAGAGCCTCAGACTGTGACACAGGGTTGACCCCTGGGAAAGGAGAGCAGGAAGGAAATGGGACTGGACAGGATGAGCCCCCGACTAGTGCTGGAGTGGCAGTCTCAGCCAGGTTTCTGTGGAGTCCCTAAGCCAAAGCCCCCAACAGGGGAGTTCCATATCCTTCAGGAACAGTGTCTCTGACACACAGGGATAGCATGGTCTTGGCATGAATGTGCATGCAGTGGTGAATCCAGACAGGTGGCAGCTGGGACCATTGGTCAACTATGGTTCCTACAGAAGCAGATCTGAAAGGTACATTTCCATGGTAACCACCACGTCTCACATCTGGGCTTCCTGCTTCCACCTTCACTCCCCGGGGTCAGGTCACACGATTCCTCTGCTCCAAGTCCTCACATGGCTCCCATTTCTCTCACAGCAAAGCCCTAGTCCTCCCAGTGCTCACAGGCCTCCCCTTTACCTCCGCGGACCCACCTCCACCACCCGGCTTCTCGCTCTGCCTGCTCTGGCCTCATCTGTACCCCTTTTCTTCCCCAGTCTTTGGACTGATTCCCATCCTCAGAAGACTCTTTACCATCGATCTGCCTTGGCAACTGTCACTGCCTTTATATCTGCTCACACCTCACCTCCTCAACAACGCCCATCTCGACCGCTATTGAAAACTGCAGCCCGTTTCCCCAATTCCTGTGACTTCCAGTAGCCTGCATGCTGCTTACTGTTCCTTTTTGATTTTCATGGCACATATCACTTTCTAACATGCTAGATAATGTACTTATTTATTATAGCTATTGCTTAGGGTCTGTCTGCCCACCCCCCACCTAGAATGTAAATTCCTGGGGGCAGGGATCTTTGTCCGTTGGCTCACGGATATATTATCCCAAGCAGCTAGAATATTGCCTGCACAATACATATTTGTTAAACGATCAAATAGAAAGTAAAAGCAGAGTTTGTTTGTTTTTGGTTTATATGACATTTGGAGAAATTTTAAATATAAAAGAATGCTGGGGTGGGGGGAGTAGTGGGGGGTAAATGCAGACAACTGTACTTGAACGACAATAAAATAATATAAATAAATAAAAGAATGTTCTCTCCCACTAAGAGCCTAAGAGCCCACGTTGAAAGTTACAGTGACTTACCTGAAATTACTGAAATCGCTTTCAGAGCTCTCAACACTCGGAAAGAACGCAGGGATGACAGACCGCTGCCACTGATGGAGCCCTTGGCATACGTCAGAAACCTGTGAGACGAGGCACACGAGAAGCCTGGGCTTGCTCAGTCCTGTGGCTGCACTGCATACCTCCGTGAGGCATTAGTAAGCACAGCCTGGGCCCTGCGTCTACAAAGGTGAAATCCGGGGCCTCGCCTTCCCAAGCCCACCTTCGTCTCAGGGTCTCGTAATATTATTCTCTATCGCTGTGGACCGTAGATTGCACAGGAGGCTGTTCTCAGCTAATCTTCATATCTGGACAAATGTGAGGATTCCTTGAATAATAGTTATGGCTACATCCATGAGTAATATAAATTCATTGAAACAGCCCTGGCTGGTGAGGCTCAGTGAATTGAGTGCCAGTGAACCAAAGGGTCACAGGTTCGATTCCCAGTCAGGGCACATGCCTGAGTTGCAGGCCAGGTCTCCAGTTGGGGGCACGTGAGAGACAACTACACATTGATGTTTCTCTCCTCTCTTTCTCCTTCCCTTCCCCTCTCTCTAAAAATAAATAAATAAAATCTTGAAAAAAAATAAAATAAAATAATTGACACATTTATTGACTGGCCCCAGTGCTCTTCCCTAAGGTCCCACTGTACAGCCAAGCCCGGAATGAACACAGGCGGTTTGTCTCCTGGGCACGCACTATTCACCACTGCACTATACCACCTTTCAATAACCAATAGCACCCTACTGTTGAACTTCAAGTGTAAAACTTTGAAATGAATAGCATCTACTTCAAAGGGCTTTTGTGAATATTAAATAGGACAATATATGTGAGTGCTTAAACTAATGGCTAGCATGACAAATTAATTAATGTTTGGTTTATTATTACTTTGCTGGCAATAGACCATTGCTCTTCCTGCTTTTTATTTTGCTAACTCTGTCTCATCATTCAGATGCCAAATTGATGTCCTTTCCTTTAAGAACTTTAATTCTCACCTCATGTCATATACAAGATACATAATAATGAACTCAAAATGGACCAGGGACTTCAACATAAGAGCCAAAACTATAACAATTCTAGAAGACAGCATGAGAGAAACTGCTTGTGACCTTGTAGTAGCTAAAGGTTTTTTAGAGTTCTTGGTTCCTCCTACCTGCCTTGACAGCCCGATACACGCATAGCTCCTATCCTAACACTCACCCTACCAGATTGTAACGGTCACTAATTATTTCTCTTTCCATCTGGACTGTGAGCTTCAAGAGGGTGAGAATGAGGTGTGTTTGTTTGTTTTTTCATTATCACAACCCCTTACACAGAACCTGGCCCATTACAGGCCAGTGTTTGGTGAATAAATGGCTGAAGGAGTGAGAGCATGAGGATTGGCCTAGAGATAAATTTGCACATGGAGGCCTCTGGCCAATTGCCTACATGGTGCTGTTCAGGGCCAACCAACACTGCACCCGGAGCTCAAGGCATTACTAGACCTCACTTAGCCACACACATGGATTCACACAGAGCCCTGATGGGAGCCAAGGGGCTTCTTTCCAACCCTACGTCTCTTGTATAAAAATCTTGAACATTCTTACGCTGTTGTAATGACAAAAGAGTCCAGCCAGTTCCACGGATCTCGAAGAAAAGAAAACTCATCCAGAATAAAACCTCTTGCCAATATTTTTATCAAAGCTTCAAATATATAAATCCCAGTGAAGACATACCTACAAAGCAAATCATTCAGAACAAGAAGAAATATGGTAAGTGATGTTAAAAAGCAGAGTGCCCACCTGTCTTGTCTGGCCTTGATTAGATTTTATCCACTTCAATAGGACATTTAACATTCTGGTCTTTAGCAAACCAGAGTTAGGAAAGGCAAGCTTCTCAAGCAAGTTCTGGTAGTTAGAATTTCTGAGAAATGGGCCCATGGATAAAATTGTAAAACTGCTTTACAATGCCTAGCTTCACAGCCATAATCTTGAGAGTAGTTTCAGCCAACATGGGGCCCTAAGACTTGGGACTGTAGTTGGTCACTGCTTTTCAGAGTTGTCTCTCTGATGTACATAAGGGGATAATGGCAAAGACATAAAGAAAGTAAATTACAAGGCTAAAACCTGAATCTTTCCACATCCCATGTTCATGGATTGGAAGACAATATTATTAAGGTGTTCACATTACTCAAAGTGAACTACAGATTTAATATAATCCCTATCAAAATCTCAATGACATTTTTGTAGACTGAAATTCATATGGAATTTCAAAGAGCCATAAATAGCCAAAACAATCTTGAAAAAGAACAAAGTTTGAGGTCTCACACTTTGTTATATTAAAACTTATCTCAAAGCTAAAGTAATCAAAACAGTGTGGTGTTGGCAAACAGACAGACATGCAGACCAGTAGAATAGAATAGAAAGCCCAGACATAAGCCCTTACATATATGGTCAAGTGATTTTCAGCAAGAGTGCCAAGACTATTCAATGGAAAAAGAACAGTTTTTTCAATAAACTGTGTTGGGAAAGCTCAATACCCACATGCAAAAGGATGAAGCTGAACTCGTATTTTACACCATGTAAAACAATAAACTCAAAATGGATTAAAGAGATAAATGTAAGACCAGAAAGTATAAACCTTCTAGAATAAAATATTTGCAAGTCATATATCTGATGAGAGGTTAATATCCAGATTATATAAAGAACTACTGTGACTCAACAACAACAACAAAAAATCAAATAATCTGATTTAAAAATGGTCAAACTATATACATGTTCCTTGATGATCCTTCCTTTGTTCCCCCAGTTTTCCCCTCCTCCCTCCTCTCTGGTTACTGTCAGTTTGTTCTGTATTTCAATGTATCTGGTTATATTTTGCTTGCTTGTTTGTTTTGTTGATTAGGTGAGATAATATGGTATTTGGTGAGATCATATAGGTGAGATCATATGGTATTTGTCTTTCACAGCCTGGCTTATTTCACTTAGCATAATGCTCTCCAGATCCATCCATGCTGTCATGAAGGGTAGGAGCTCCTTCTTTCTTTCTGCTGCATAGAATTCCATTGTGTAAATGTACCACAGTTTTTTGCTCCACTCATTTACTGATGGTCACTTAGGTTGCTTCCAACACTTGGCTATTGGTAGCATCAAGGGTAGAAGGTGGGGATGGGTGGGGAGGGAAGGAGTAGTGGGGGCAATGGAGACAACTGTATGTGAACAATAAAAATAATAATAAAATAAGTAATTATAATATAAATGTAATTTGTTAACAGTGTACTCTTAACATGTAGAAGACATGTATGTAAAGGACCCACGGACAAAGACAACAGGGGGAGGACTGAATGTGGAAGGTGGGTGTGGGCAGGGCAGGGGAGAGCAATGCGGGAAAATGGCAACAACTATAATTGAACAACAATAAAAAATGAATTAAAAAATAAAAATTAAAATGGTCAAACTACTCGAATGGACATTTCTTCAAAGATGATATACAAACAGCCAACAAGAATACGAAAAAATGCTCAATATCACTAATCATCAGGCAAGTGTAAATCACAACCACCATGAGATATCACCTTGTAGCCATTAGAATGGATACTTTAAGAAAAAAACAGAAAATAATAAGTGTTGGTGAGGATATGGAGAAATTGGAATCCTTGTACACTATTGGTAGAACTGTAAAATGATGTAACCACCATAAAAAATAACATGGAGGTTCCACAAAAAAAGGAAAATAGAATTGCTACATGGTCCAGCAATCCTACATCTGGGTGTGTATATATATATATATATATATATATATATATATATATACACACACAGAAGAGTTAAAAGCAGAGCCTCAAAGAGATATTTGCACACCCATGTTTATACCAGCACTATTCACAATAGCCAAGACGTGGAAGCAACACAAATGTCCACTGATAGATAAATAGGTCAATAAAATGTGGTACATACAATGGAATATCATTCAACCTTTAAAAGGCAGGAAGTCCTGTGACATGCTACAACATGGATGAACCTTAAGGTCATTATGCTAAGGGAAATAAAGCAGTTACAAAAAGGCAAACACTGTATGATTCTACTTATATGAGGCACCCAGAGTAGTCAAATACCACATAGAGATAGAAGATAGGAGGGTACTTGCCAGGGAATGAAGGGGAGGGCAGAATGGAGAGTTATTGTTTAATGGGTATGAGTTTCGGTTTTGCGAGATGAAAAGAGTTCTGAATATGAATAGTGGTAATGGCTGCCTAGCCACATGAATGTACTTAATACCACTGAACTGTACACTTAAAAATGATTAAGACAGTAAATTTTATGTAATGTTTATTTTGCCACAATTTTTTAAAAACTATTTTTATTTTCTTCCCTGAGTCCCTCATCATGTCTACCCTCTAATTTATTTCCCTTCTTTCCCTTCCTCCCCCTTCAAACAAAACACAATACCCTCATTCTCTCATTAGAAGCCCAGGCTGTCAAAAACACTGGGTCTGTGTGCACACACTGGTTCGGCTTTGGGGACCAACACAATCAGTTCAGACGATCTGTTGGTTCAGATTAAAAGTGGACCTTTTCTGGTAGACTGTCTAGTTATTGTTACCCCTCAAAGCTAAAGAACTGAGGTCTTGAAAACTTGAAAAATTCCAAAGCAGCCAAGTTGAAGAGAAGAAATACTCATAAGGTTGCCACAGGCGGGAACTCCTCTCTCTTCCAGCCCTTTTCTAAGCTGGTCACCTTTTAGGTGACAGATAAACATAGAATATTAATTAATGTCTGCTCTGAAATACCATTTTTTAAAACTCAGGTATAATTTATAAATTTATAGGTATTTTGGAAAAAGGATATAGTTGCAGACTTGTGGGGGGGTTTCAAGTCTTTGTTTAGATCTCAAGCAGAAGAGACAGCAGCCCCTGACTGCCACTCCAGCCTGACCATCCAGCCTCCCACCTCCTACCCACACTGTTCTCTTTTTCAGCAGAAGCCTGGTCCATGGTGGGAGAGGCAGACCAAGATGACATTTGACATGGAATAGAGCCATGTCCACCAGTAGGAAATGGGGCTTAGAAATTCCATTATGAGGAAGCCCCAATCCATCAGGCAGATGAGGCCCTCTGGAGTGGTCACTGAGTTCAAGCATAGTTAGGGCATTCAGGAGGACCACAGTTGGTGTCCAAGGAGGTTAACAGAACACCATCGCCTGGTCCTAGGGGACTTCTGCATTCATTCTCTCAAGAGTTATTAACTTGGATTTAGTTTCCCCATTTAAAAGTTTTCTAACCAAAGACTACTAAAACAACCCCCCCCCCCCGCCATGGGCCTAACTACTCAGCTGCATGCTTTCTTTTATGAGAACATGTTCAACAATCTCTTCCCAGACCTTCTCTCATGCAACCACTACTGGTCCAAATGCCACCACCTCTCCTACCTCAAGCCTCTCTGCTTCCCTGCAGACTAGATAAGGGTTTTTTGGGGGTTTTTTTTTGTTGTTGTTGTTTTCATATGTCTGCCTTATGGGTCTTTTAGTAGTGAAAATGGCCTTGAGCAAATCAGGTTTCAGTTGGGCCACTGCTTCCTGTCAATGGGAAGAAAGGACTCATTACATCTCTCCAGAAGTGCTGGGCAGGGCGAACCACTGCTGTGGGAGCAATGCCATCTCTTGGATCTGTCTCTTCCACGGGCCCCACTCTTTCGACCACGAAGGCCCCAGAGACACTATCGTAAACAACGAGCAGGAGCCCCTGCACTCTCAGTTAGCTCCTCACGTGGAACAGCCAGTTCTCAGAGGGAAAGCCATTTCCCCCAGTAACGCTGCCAGGGTGGTTTCTGTTCCTGGAGGTATCCATTGCCCCCTGTTCCAAGGCACAGCCCCTGAGCTTGCTGCCTTTAACCAGATTCCAGGTTCCACCCAGCAACAGAGAGGGCACAACCACTAAAAAATAGTGCAAAGAAGTAAAGCTAAAAACCCAGCAGAGACTAAAATGAAATACTAGATATACCTGATTAACACAAAAGAAGACAGGAAAGCAGAAACAACAAAAGAGCAAATGAACAAAAAAATGAGAACAATGGAAAAACAGTAGACCTAGATTCAAGCCCATCCAAAATTACATTAAATGCAAGTGAACTAAACATTACATCAAAAAAACCAAACAGTGATTGGATAGACTGCATAAAAAAACAAAATCCAACTGTATGTTCTTTACAAAAGATACACAATAAATACAAAAACACAAAAGGGTTGATAGTAAAGTGACAGAAAAAGATACACCATGCTAACACTGAGCATAAGAAAGCTCAAGTAGTATATTAATATCAGACAAAACAAATATTACAAGGAATATTACTAGAGACAAAGAAGGGCATTTCATAATGATAAAAAATGCATATATCAGGAAGATGTAACAATCATAAATGGTCATGTGCCTGATAATAGTGCTGCAAAATACATGACGCAAAAATTAACAAAAGGAGGAAGAGAAGGGACAAAGCTGTAATCACAGATGGAAATTTCAAGCCTCTCTTCGGTAACTCATAGAAGTGCTAATAGAAGCAGTAAAGGTATAAAAGATCTAAATGACATATGACCACCCGAACCTAACCAACCATTTGCAGAATGTCATCACAACTGCAGAACCCACATTGTTTGCAGGTGCACACGAAACACTCCCAAGGAAGGCCATAAAACAAGTTTCTCTTGGTTTCAAAAGACTGAAATCTTACAGAGTATATTCACTAACCACAACAGAATGAAATTGGAAATCAATAACAGTAAGACAACTGGAAAAGCATAAAATATTTGGAAATTTAAAAACACACTTCCAAATAACACATAGGACAAAGAAGAAATCACAAGAAAAAGCAGGGAATGTTTTGAACTGAAAAGTAATAAAAGCACAATTGTCAAAAACTGTGGGAGGCAGCTAAAGCAATGTTCACGTGGAAATTTATAACTACAATTGTACAAGAAAAGAAGATCTACAGCCAAGTGGTTGTACAAAAAGAACTCATACAACCAAGGTCTACCTTAAGAAGCGAGAAATAGAAGAGTAAATTAAAATCAAAGTAAGTTAATGGAGGAAATTAATAAAGATTTTGAAACTTTCATATGTTGCTGGCAAGAATGTAAAACAGTACAGCCACTTTGGAAAACTATGGCAGCTTCTTACAAACCTAATCATATATTTATCCCAAGACCCAGTAATTATGCCACTGGGTAGTTATCCGAGAGAAATGCAAACATATATCCACAAAAAGACTTTCTACAGAAATATTCATAATGGCTTTATTTGTAGTAGCCAAAAAAACCCAGAAACAACCCAAATGTCCATCAACAGGTGAACTGGAAAACAAATTGTGGTGTACCCATACAACAGAATACAACTCAGCAATGAAAAGAAAAAAAGCTAGTGACACATACAATAGCATAAATGCATCTCAAAACGTTATACAAGTTGGAAGAAGCCGGACACAAAAGTATGGTATCATACAACTATATGATTCCACTTACAAGAAATTCTAGGAAAGGCAAAACCAGTCTAGAGCGACAGAAAGCAGACCAGTATTTGCCTAGGGTTGAGAGTGGTGGGTAGGATGTTGGCTGCAAAGAGGCATGAGGAAACTCTGGGGGGTGGCTAGAAGGTTCTGTACGTTGACTGTGGTAGTTTCTATCACATGGTTAAATGTGTGAGAAAAATGAATGGACTCTTATTATCTATTAAATTTATTATTCAATATATTCCTGAAAGACTAAAGCAGGGAATATGTTAAACCAGAAAAACCAGGACAACATATAAAAGAATATTAATCAAAACATAACTTTCTAAGTTAAAAAAATTAATGTGTATGTCTGAATAACCAATTAAAAAGTACAAGAAGTTAATATTTTAAGTATAAAAAGAACTAACTCAAACTGACCAGGAAAAAACCACAAATGATACATGGGCAAATGGAAATACAAATTCACAAACTAAAACAAAAAAAATTCCAGATAGGAAGTTAAGGAAATGCAAGTATTTTTAACTCCATAAACTGATGAAGTAAAAAATGTAATGCTGGCAAGAATGTAGCACAACTGGTTGTCAGAATATACTGCTGATAGCAAATTAAATTCTTACAAACTTTTTGGAAAATATTTTGTCAATATATATTTTTAAAGCACTAAAGTGTACCTTTTGACCTAGTAGATACATTTCTAAGACTCTATCCTAAGAAAAAAATAATTTTTGAAAAGTAGTTTTATTCAAAAAGTTGCCTATTGCAATGCTATCCATAGTTGCAAAACATTAGAATGGTTAAGTAAGTCATAGTTTATTCACCTGTTAAAATATTATATAGCCATCAAAATAGATTCCTATAAAACTATGTAAGCACAAAGAGAACCACTTAAAACCTAGACATAAAATTTGTATGTGTGTTGCTAATTACCAATGTAATCTTTAAAGGCCTTTAAAAATAATCATATATATATACATATATATGACTTTATATACATATATAAAATTGACTCTGCCAGCATTGTGCTGGGGGATTGAAATTATGGGTGACTTTTTCTTTCTCTATATATCTAAACTAACACACTCTGTCTCTCTATACATACATAAAGGTATAACTTTTTTCTGGGTGCACCTGTTTAAAAACAGGACAGACACTTACTCAGCATAAGTAGCAGGAGTAGCAGAAGTAGCAGAAGTAGAAGTAAAATTGCCTTCCATAGTAATGTTTCCCCTCCCACTAGTGGCCATGAGCACGCAGTTGACAATGACAGTGCAGATGATGACCATGCTGAAGAATGTGACCAAGGTCTATTAAGGCAAGTAACACTGCAGGATGGCATGTGTCATTAGCTGTTACAGTAGAGGCCGTGGGTCCCCTCTGCGCAGGCGCACCTGTCCTCTAACTGTGAGTGCTGACTGAGAACATCCCACAAGCTGCCCCCCCCCCGCCCCCGTCGGGTGGAATGGCGGCCTCCTCACCTGGAGGGCTACAACCCCCTTCCACTAGTCTGACCACCTGAGACTCACAGAAAGCTGGTCCCATGCCTCCAGGTTGTGCGGTTCTGTGGCAGCTCATGCCCCAGAACTCCCTGTGGGCTCAGGCTGACAGGAACTCAGCTGCGACCCAGTCCTGTAGCCTCCTCCTTTTGCTTCACCCTGCTTCCCTTTCTCTTTCTCCAGAGAGCACTCCTCTGTTAAGTTACCAAAATAAAGATCCCTTTTTCAAGCCCTGCTTCTAGGGTACCAAACCTAAAGAGTTATTCCTTCTCTTTCTCTTCAAAACTTCATTCCATCTACCAATCCATGTCTTTTACAACCTTCCCCAGTCTAAAACTGCCTACTGTCTCCTCCAACCCTGCACACACAAGAAATGCTCAGTGATTCCTACTTGTCTCTATCCCTAAGACAAGGATTGCAAACTCAAAGTCTTATGAGCCTGGCCAGTCACATAATGGGGTAAGATGAGCTGATGTTGGGTCACAGGGAGGGGTGAACAAGTGGTGATACAGAGCTTACATGTCCCCTCTAAAAGAGGCTGTACTTTCTCACTATACCGACTTCGCCAGGTAGGAGGAGTGCAGGCCTAGCTTTGACAGAGGCTCCATTTTTTCAAGAGAAGCTGGTAACCTGGATTTTTAACATTAGAGAGTGTTTCCATGGAGTTCTAAACATTGTATAGGTCCAACAAAACACATTTATCAGATAAATATGGTGCACAGGTGGACAGTTTAGAACTCTGGGTCTCATTTGAAACACTCCTTTCTCAGGAAGCCATCCTTGATGCCTCCAAAGCATAGCAGTGCCTCTCCATACTACCACTTCCAGACCCCCCATCTCACTACAGCAATCGGCCTGCCTTTGCCCCAGCTCCTTCTGAGGCCAAGGATCCCAGGGGAAGACCACAGCTTGTTCACACCCAGCACTAGCACATTCCTGCCATGTAGCAGTAGGCCCTTCGCCACTATTGGTTGAAAGAATGAGCTGTTTCCACTCAACAAACATATGAACACCCTGGGGTGCGTGCACTTTTCACAGGACCTGGACTTAGTAAAAGATGCAACAAAAGGATATGAATGGACTGAGATTCTAATGGTTAAACTTCGGATTGAATTGAAAGGCCCAAAAATGAACAAGGCTCGCTTGGCACTGAAGCGGTAGATTGTTCTGTTTTTGTTCAACACCATAAATGTCTGCAAAAGACCAAACACAACAGGAGTTACATGCAGTGAGAAAACAATATTTATCATGAGTTCATTTAGAGAAAATTCAGTGGAACCGTGGACTGAGGTATAGATTGGCTTTAACTACAGCTTCTGATTGGAGAGCTGTCACTCTGAAGCCCGAGGTGACAGCCAACACTGTGACTCTGGAAGCCAACAGGTGTCCCAAGGTGGCCTGGGTCTCACTCAGAACCCCGAGATAAGTGTTGGGCTGTGGCCTGTTCACCTATTGGAACATTCTGGAGGCTGCAGAGATAGAGCACATGGCCCTGCAATAAAGAACACAGGTGTGAGGAGTGACAACCGAGGCAAACAAAGCCCTTCATGCTGTACTCTCTAAGGCAGGGGTGTCAGACCCATTTTCACCTGGGGCCGCATCGGCCTCGAGGTTGCCTTCAGAGGGCCGAATGTAATGTTAGGACTGTGTAAATGTAACTGCTCCTTAACTAGGGGCAAGGAGCTCGGCGCTGCTGTTGGATAGAAACAAGGTGCCAGGCGGATAAAACAAGGTGGAGGGCCGGATTTGGCCCAAGGGTCTTGAGTTTGCCACCGGTGCTCTAAGGTGTTATTCACAGAGACAAGAACTAGCAGAGAAGTGGAAGAGATGTAAGTGGAATGGAACATTCACATTCAGCAGATTATTTTGATTACTAATGAAAACTTTATAATGAATCTTCGAATAGTCAGGGACCTAGAGAGTCCATATTGTTGTGCTTGAGCAGTTCAACAAGAGATAGTCTGCCAATCAATCCTAACCTTAAGGATCTTCAATAAAAAAGCTGTCAAGGTTCCCAGACTTGCTCTTCAATTCCCCCATGGACGCAGAGGCAAATCTGCCTGCGGTTCTCACCTGGCAGGGGAAGCTCCACAGAAGGCATCTGGAAAGGCATGTGGGCATTTTCGGTTATCACAATGACTGGAGGCTCCACTGGCCTTTAGTGGGTAGGTCCAGGGATGCCAAACCCAGGACTGACCTGCCAAATGGTGCATTGTCCCCCTCACAGTGCCCAGCTGGGCCGCACTGAATTGCACCAAACCTGAACCCATTTCCCCCTGGCACACCTTCCTGGGCTCTGGGAACAAAGCAGCTCCCCCAGCACAACACCCCGCACTCAACATTCACACCCAGACCTCCCTCCTTCCATTTCACTGTAATCTACCTGTTCCTTCATGTGTCCATAAGGCTGTTAGTTACAAAAGCCTTCATACAACTAGCATCATTCCTGTCTCCCTGTGTCACTGTCCCTTTCAGACTTGCAAGAAGTACTACATGATATGTAATCCAGCATGTTCTCAGACAGGAAAGACAGGCCTTGATACCAAGGCACAAGACAGCAGGGTGGGTGCTGCCTTAGCTCAAGTACCAGAACTTCAGCTACTGCCAACCATCAACCTTCCTCCACTTAGCTGCCAGAACTTACTTGTCTGCTGACCATCTGGCTGCAGGAAAATGTGTGGACTAGGAGACATTCTGTTACGAAATGAAATGGGCCACTGGGTTCTTTAAAACTCATGAATGCGCTCAGGAGCCCAAGACTCAATTCAGGGGCAGAGAGCAAACCTATGCTTGAGGTGGGTCACCCCAGATTAATAGGTGGCATGACATGGCTCTGTTTCTGTGCCCTTTGATTTTGATATTTTATTAATGCCTCCTCTGACTGCTTTAAATATTTCAACTAATGGTGTATTTAACTACACTTGCCAGGGTTTTAATGATTATAATGATAGGTACCAGCTCCTTCTGCCTGCTTGCTGACACATCTCTACCCCTTTCCCTGTAAGTCTTCAAAATGGAAGCTCCTAAAGAGAGGAAGTGGCCTGCAACTATATAAATCACCCCTGGATTTGAGTCCCAGCTCCACCCCTTACTGTCTGGCCTGGCATAAGCCACTTCCCCATCTAGTCTATGGTTTCCTTACCTGTAAGGTGCAATGTTAACTACCACACATACTTCATATGACTGTTGAGAGTACTGGTCATGTGAGGTCATAGATGAGCAGAGCTCTAAACAAGTATCGTGCCTTCTGATTTGAAGGGAGGACCCAGGCTGAGAAGAGATACTTCTAGAACATCCATCCAGGCGAGAACAGAGCCTGTCCTCCAGGACTGTCTACAACATACCAAGCTGTGCCTGCCTCATGGGTCCCCTATCCAGCCTCGAGGCAGAAGGAGGCCTCCAGCAGTTAATTCACATTCAAAACTCTGCCTCCCAAAAGCCCCTGGAATCTGGGAGGAGAAACATTGGAGTGTTTATGCTCCTTCATTTCTCTTCCCTTTTCTTATCTTTCCCTTTCATACTCTACTTTCCTCTATACACATGGTCCCCATTTTGCTTGGTAACCCCAAATCTATCCCAATTCAAGGACATACAAACCAGTGTTGGGAACTTCCCTGCCTGGTTTCAGAAGCTGTAACTCCCATGACTAAGGCTCAGTAAAGGACCTTGGGACCATAGCCACTAAGGAGACAAAGTTTATCTTCCTGGTAGGGGCGCTGCCTCTGCTCCCTTTAACTTCACCCTGCTTGGCCCTGGGTGGATGACTGGTTAGCCAATGATGGGTAAGATTCCTCAAGGGAGGGATAACCTAAGACAGGCATGATCACAAAGGGGCCCTCAGGGAAGGACTTGGGGAGCTATAGAAAAAGGGGGTAGTGGGCCCTCGCCCCTCGGCTTTTACATAGCCTGAGTCCTCATTCTGTCTGCAAGAAGTCTCCTAACCTCCTGGCTGCCTTACTTCCCCTGCCTGACTTAAGTCTGAAACAATGCCGAAGGGTGGCACAGCCCTGTGCTGGAAAGGGCGGGTCCCCTCTGCGATCAGGCCTAAGAAAGAATGCATAAAATCCTGTGAAACCTACTTTGCTAAGAATATCCTCGATTTTATGATAAGAGTTCAAACATGGAATGAGTTTGTTTCCCAAAGTTTTATAGCCCTTTAGCTAACTGACCCTGACTTTGAAGAAGCCCTCATAGTTCTTTGAATGTTATCTATTGTTTGATCATTACTGCCTGACAATGATGAATGAAGACCTTCCTTTAGGTAATGCTCCCAGAAAAGCAATAAAAGCCTGTCCAGGCAAGGGTCGGGGCTTGCTCTCGCTCTCTCTCTCTCTCTCACGTGATCTCTCTCTCATTCTCTCTCTCTCTCTCTCTCTCTCTCTCTCTCTCTCTCTCTCTCTCTCTCAGAGAGTGGCCATGCCATCCCTTTTTTTCCACAGGACTTCTGCAGTCCATGTGAATTTGTTCGCTGCATCCACAACATACAGACCCCACTGGACGGAGTGTGCATCAAACCAGGCCATTTTTCTCTGGAGAGATGAACTTCTCACGGTTGCTAGGGAAGGATGCTCTCAGCATCCCATGTTTTCCAGGACTTCCCCCAAACTCCCCAGCCTCCTTCCTCCCTGGCCTCAGTCCGGTGAGGTGGGCTTTCTATTCTCAGCTGGACCACACAGTGAGACGATAATGGCAAGGTCTTCTGAGCCCTTCCTGAAAGGGATGGTCTGCAGAGAACTGTCCTCACTGTCCCCCTGGGCTTTCAAACAGCCATCGGAGGAGCACAGTGTTCACATTTCCTCACTCGGGCCCCTTTAACCAACTTTTGCTAGAATTTTCCTCCAAGAACTACATCCAGGCAGATGAAACAGCAAGCCTATCACATACTGGCATGGGGCTTACATGTAATTTGCATGTGTCCACTTGATTACCATATTCTTAGTTTTCATTTACTGAGCTCTGATTATGTGTCAAGTGTTGGTCTAGGGCAGTGATTGTCAACCTTCTTCATCTCATGGCACACCTAAACTAATCACCAAAATTTTGGGCACACCAAAAAAAATGTATTATATTTTTTTCTGATCTGACAAAAACAGGTATAATTCTGATTCATTCACAACAAATGGGAATTGTTGTATTGGCTGTTGTAACTTTTTTATTTGGCCATCTAAGGGAAAAGAAGTTAGACCCCTGAAGAAATAGCCAGGCATTGCATGTTTTAAAGAGTCTCGCAGGCACACCAGTTGCCTCCTGCAGCGTACCAGTGTGCCAAGGTTGAAAATCACTGCTCTAGGGTTTTGACCTTCATAAGACTAATAATAGCCTACAAAGCCTACTGCCTAAAGCCTTTTTAGCAGTAAACTCTAAAAAGCTTTCAGGATAAACTCTTGGTGCTAAACTGGACAATCCTGGACAGCAATATTAATCCTTCACACAGGTACAATGCTTTACAGCTCATAAATTACTTCCATAGCATGTCTACGCTGTAGGGCAGGGGAAACAGGCACTATTCCCATTTTGCAGATGAGAAAAATTAGGATTAGTGAAGCTATTTACCCAAAGTCATAAAGTCAGTCATTGAAATGGCCTACACCCAACTGTTCTGACTGCTAAGCCAGTCCTGTTTCTGACACCATTTTTTGGTCTCTGTTCTTGTCTTGACCTTTCTGCTGTTCCTAGTCTTCATGTTGTTCTCCAAGACACGCATTACAGAGAGAAAATGAGGACTGAATGGAGTTCACAGGATTGTGAAGGCCATGACAAAGGGTAACAGCAAAGGAGAAGTACACCCTGCCACCTGCAAACCCCAAAATCAGCATTTGAAGGTCCTTGTAATATCAGTTACAACTGCACAGTTAAAACGCCCCAGCTCCCCAGGGAAGTACCTTATGATTTCTGTAGAATGGGTCCAAGTCTTCCAGGGGCCTCGCTATCAGCTCATGAGGAATGTCACCATAGAGCTTGGGCAACTTCCTGGATGCCTTTAGGTCAAGCTGAGGTCGAGGCTGGGGTTCTGCCGCTGTCCGGTCTTTGAGCTTCTTTTTCTCCTTTTGGATGGCAATCCGCTTCTCGATTGCGGCCAGAGATTCGGGAGTGAAGGGGCGGAAGTTCCGCGCATCTGGGAAGATCACTGGGTAGCACCAGTCATCCATTTTCACCCTCGGGACAGAGACAGAAAGCAGATCCTTAGACAGCTCTGGGAGGTAGAGTGCACACAACCTGCCCCGGCTTTCCACTCTCCAAGGACAATGTCATGGGGTCTATAAGAGTTGAGACTGAGGTGAGAGGGCCTGGGAGCTTACCGACTGTGGGACAGGTGAGAAGAGGTAACCACCCCTGTCAGTACAGCAGGCACTTTGGACACAGGCAAGATCGAAGCAGGACATCATTCCTGGGGGATCTAGGGATAGGTGGGAAGTTGAATTCGGAACAAGAGGCGGAAGAAGCCTGGTCTCTAAAATTCAGACCCAAGCATAGAGCAAGACAATAAGAACCAACCAGCTGAGCTACTGAAGTAAGGCCTGCAGGAGACAGACAATGGCCAGAGTGTGTGAATAGGAGAGGAAGGAATAGGGAATCAAATGACCTATAGCTATGGGTTGTAAAATCACAACTAAGTGCATGGGTGTTTTCTCACATCTGGTCAGCAAAGTTCTTAAAATGTGATGGAATGGAACAAGGGCATTCACATTTATACTAACATCTATAACCCTATGCCAGCTCTCTACTTCTGACACACAGACCTGGCAGAAGCGAGACCCCAAGAAATCAATAAGGATTTGCCCAAGCTAATATGGTCACTCTATTATAGTACGGCAGCTGTCCTGGCCCCTTCTACAAGGACTTTCTCTTCAGCCCCAGGCTTAAAACTAGACTGAGAAAAAGCAATAGTGTTCAGGTTGAATGCCTTAATTCCCCATGAAGACATCCTCTCCTTTCTTATATACTGAATGCCAACCTCGGATTGACTCTGAAACCACTCCAGATGGTAAAAAAGCACTCCAGGGAATTCTGAAGGGGAATTCAACATAGCATTGGTTTGTTCATTCAACAACCGCGTGCTCAGTGTCTGTGCTAGGCATAGTGCTAGACACCACTGATGAAAAAAACCACAGTTCCTCCTCTTGGTCCTATAGTTATGCCGCCCTGGTGTAATGGAGAAGACAGATCAAGGACAGGGAGTTACAGTAGAGTAAGACAAATGCTACTACAGGGAGGAGTAGAGGGTGCCCCATCTGCGTAGGATAGGCATCTAATTCAGGGAATCAGGGATGGCCTACCAAGGCTTTAATGTCTCAGTTGAGAACTGAAGGAGATATAAGACTCAGACAAGAAAAAGGGAGACAGAGTGTTGCAGGAGGAGCACATGGCATGCACAGGGAGCCCTGAGTGAAAAAGAATATGGTGTCCATCAACAAGTTCTGTTTGCCAGGAAAGGAGAGTTTGGGGAGTAGAATGGCTAGAAAAGGCTCTAGTCAGCATTGCAAGAGCACACAGAGCCTTAAAATCATTAGTAAAGACCAGGGACTTCACCCTGAGGGTAATGGGGAGTTGCTGAACACTGGGTTGTTATTGTTGTTGTTTGTTGTTACAGAGATGCAACACTATCAAGTTGTGTTTTTTAATATCCCTCTAACTGGTGAGAATGAATAGGGCTTGGGACAGGGAGCTGAAGGAATAGGGAGGCTAGAATCAGAGAAATCAACCTGGAAACTATTACAGCAAATGATATTACAGCAAATCACAGCCACTGAGGATGACCCAATGGAGTGGATGGAGTGACAGACAGTTAAGAAACAGCCTTGACAAGTGATCAATGGGAAGGGAAGGAATTGAGGACGGTAAGGAACTAAGGTTCTCTGCTTGAGTGGCTGGGCCAAAGAGTGGTACTACTTACTCAGATAGAAAGCGCCAGAGAAGGAAGAAGCTTTGGGGGAATAAACTCAATTTAAAACACATGAAACTGAAGCTGCCTGTGGGACCTGGAAGTGGAGAGAACCAGGAGACACTTGAATACAGAGAAATCACAGCTTATACATGTCAGGCTCTGAAAATAGCACATAAGAAAAAAAACTGTCAAAACTTCTCTTGACAATCCCTCAGGAGGCACCCTATTGAAAAAACACCCCAACTCATTGGTCAACAAATTCAATACAGTTTTTCTTCCACTGCCAGAACCAATCCCTCTTTCTTCAGTTAATCCCCAGAGAAACTGGATTCGTTTAAGAGACATAATAAAAGCAACATAATATCTTTAAACATACTAAGGGCAATGTGATGTTCACAGTGTGTGAGCCGTATGTCAACTGAAATGAAACAAGTGAACCGTAGACTCACTGCCTTCTGTCCCACTCATCGTTCCAGACTTGTCTGGATGATGGAATTGGCCATACTGCTTAGTCAGTCTCTGTCCCCTCCTGTCCCCTCCCTTCTTCTTTCCTTTCATTCCAATCCTCTGTCTCTCATAAACGTGCATATTGAATTTGTATTAATTAAGTTGGCATATAGTGAGACTCTACTATATTTGGCTGTGGAGCTCATGAAAGATAGGGATTCAAGATAGGGATGAAGTATTTTGCAGTCAAAGGCATATGGATGCTAGTTGATCCAATAAAATGAATGAGCTGAGAAAGACCCTGGATGCAAAAACTGGACCTTTTGCTAAGTTACAGCAAAACTCCAGTGGAGGGCTGCTACCATATAAGGAGACTGCTAAAGAAGAAACTGGACACTCTGGCCTTGCTATTCTGATCCTAGGGATATTTTTCCTGGGTCCTTGAGGGAAAAAGACTTGATAGAAATAAATAACACAAAATAAAACTGACAACCCCTAAAACTTCATACATTAAAGTTTGTCATACATAATGAAATAACTAAAGAACCATATCATAAAAGTAACATTGAATACTGCAAAAACTGACCCAGGAAATAGAGGGCTGTATAAAAAATATCAACTCAAATATATCTGACAAAATAAAATCACATGCAGTATAATTTTCTTAATAACTGAAAAAATTGATAGAAGAATCAAATATTTTTTAAAGATCTTATTTATTTATTTTTAAAGAGAGGGGAAGGGAAGGAGAAAGAAAAGGAGAGAAGTATCAATGTGTGGTTGTCTCTCACACACCCTCTACTGGGGACCTGGCCCACAACCCAGACTTGTGCCCTGACCGGGAATCAAACCAGCGACCCTGCTGTTTGCAGTCCAGCACTCAATCCACTGAGCAACACCAGCCAGGGATTATAGAAGAATCAAATATTTTTGATAAAATAGACTCACAAAAATTGAACTATGGAAATAAAGGCTGCACGTGCAAAATTAATAAATTAATAAAAATCAATATGACATGCAATAATTGGTAAAGTTTGGAATTATTCAAATCTTCATTGTGAAATTCATACCAAAAATACTTACTTTGGAAAATTTCTGTACAGAAAATAGATTGTATTGCATGGAAAACTGAAGAACTAAATTGGCTAAGTGCAATCATTTTCCAAGCCTTGCTAATAATCAAATACAAAGGTAAATGTTTCAGACACTAATGACTCTTCACAAAAACATCATTTGAGTATGTGCTCCCAAACAATGAAAAAATGAAATATGCATGGAATCTAAGACATAGCATACCTAACCCAAGTGCAATAAAAAAATAAAATTCAGGATGACTGCATTTCAATTGGCTTAAAAAGCAATTGATTTGTCTACAACCAGAGGCCACAGAGCTCTCACAAAAATCCTTCAAGAATAAAGTAAAACCATCTGTAACAAAGAATATGATTAAGAAACTGGTTTCTTAGTAGGTAAAAAAGGAAGAAGGGGAAGAGTTAAGTCAAGGTACATGTATAAAGGACCCATGGACAAAGATAAAGTAGGGGAGGACTGACTATGGGAGGTGGTGGGTAGATAGGGCAGGAGAGAGTAATGGGGAGAAAATGGGGCCAACTGTAATTGAACAACAATAAAAAACATTTTTTAAAAAGAAAGGTAATTAGAAATTCTATCAAAACATATTCTTCAGAAAGTTGTGTTTTACATGAAGCCAACTAAAAGGTTTGAGCAGCTGGCACAATATAAACTAGGAAAAAAGAGTCCACTTGACCTTGACACCTAGAACATTCTCCTTCATGCAGCAGATGGTCAGTGACATCAGAGTTCACTCCTTCTCTATGGGTCCAAATATTGTACTTGATTTTAGAGTCTAGTAGTTACAAAATCATTACATCATAAAAATTATATGTTAGTTTTAATTTCAGTGATCATCCTTATAGATAAAGCAGAATCAGTTAGAATTATAGGATAGAATTCAAACGTAATAAATGCTATAAAATTTTATTGCAAGCTGGAGTTAGAAAGAAAAGATAAAGGGAAGGCCAGAGGTACCAACTACTTCATCCTAAAACACTGGGAGAATCAAAACATTCTAAGGAAGGTCTATGGACCAAGGAATGTAAGTGTAAGTCTATTCCTTAAAATTGTGCAGAGAATCAAGTGGGAACCAAATTAAATATATAAGTAGCAAAAAATGGAGGAATCATGAGAACAGCAGAAGAATTACTGTCAGTAAGCTCAATTCCTCATCTCACACAGGAACAATTCAATTACTCATGTTTAAACTTGATAAATCAAGAAACAGAAGTTTTGCCCTGGCTGGTGTGGCTCAGTGGATTGAGAGCCAGACTGTGAACCAAAGGGTCACAGGTTCAATTCCCAGTCAGGGCACATGCCTGGGTTGTGAGTCAGGTCAAAAAAGAAAAAAAAAGAGAAAGAAATAGAAGTTTAAGAGAATTATTTAGAGTAAGCAAGACAATGACTAGAAGACTGAAAAACTGAAATACCATCTAGATAAAAGTGGAGACACTTTACTTTTTATGTTACATCCTTCCCAACATATCTTCCTCCTGAGCTGTTTGATTTAGGGCATGTATGCATTACTTTCATAGGATTGTGGAGGGAATACAGAAATGTTTCAAGGGCTCAAAACACCATCTGATTCAAAATATCAGGTACAGTGACAGGCTCTAAATCTCCTTGAGTCACAAAGGAAGCAAGCATAATCTCAACTTGCCATCCTAAAACTGGAGGTCAGCAACATGTGAATTGTGATCTGACATGGAAAGTCACAGGGACTGGAAGGCCCAGGAGGAGACTCTGCAAGATTTCCGTGACAGGCTGGACTGGGCTTGCAAAGGAGGTGGGTGCCACCTGGCAGAGAGGGTTCTGCTCCTGCTCCTCTGAGGACTGGCCCAGCCGGCTCACAAGCCCACCCTCTTGAATGGACAGAAAACAAACACAGAGGAAAGAGGACCAAGGCCTCACCTCCCTAAGCAGAGTCTCTAAATTCCTCAGAAATTCACCTTCAGTTAAGATTAGGTAGCTCCAGGCCTTACTTCAAATCTATAAATTTTATAGAGGTATCCAGATCTGAGCTCATTCGTGTGCTGGGTGTTGCAGTTGCAAAGTGATATAAAACACCATCCCCAGCCCTCGAGGGTCTTACAGCAGTGTGGGGGGCCAGGTAAGTCAAGGATGGAGGATGAAACCACACGATGAGTTTGGCTGCACCAGGGGGAAGCATTCGGTACTGTGGGAGCCCAGAGGAGGGCGTGGTTATGAAGAATCAAACGTTGTTGAGCTGGGAGGAGAGAGGGAGGAGTACGCATGTGTGGAAACACTGAGGGTAGCAAATGGCTTTTGTTTCTTATTTATGACTTTTCCCACAATTATAAATGTTACATAACCTCACTGTGCTGGACATTTTCAGCTGGCCCTCCAGACCTCTCCTCATCCTTCTGCACCCTGCTCAGTGTCCATGAACTTGACCCACACATAGACTCTCTCTGGGCCTCCTGGAACTCTGGCTTCTGGCTGGGTTTGGCCAGTGGGAGGCACCACAAGAGACCAGAGAATGGTGGAGGGTGATGTCAGGGTTCTCCTCCCCCACTCTCTCACTGCCAACGGCCATGGGCCACAGCGGCTGTCACCCGGCCTAGCCATGCAGCTCTCTCTCCAGGTCCGTAGTACCTCCTTCCCGCTGCCCCTTCAGACATGGGGGAGAAGAGCACCCACTCTCACCACACTTGGGAATTGCACCCCCACTTGTTTCTGTTACTGAGCTCTGCCCGTACCTTTGTAAGGTGCCCCTATAATAAAACATCCTCGAACGCCCAGTTTGATGTACCATCTGTTTCCTGCCAGGGCTCTGACTAATAGAATCACCCATTAGATAAAATTTAGAAGACAAGACAAGGAAATGATTACCCGCAAACCAAAGCCACTCAACACACGCAAGTTTTGACATTTTGGAATATTTCTTTTCTGTCATCTAATTGTGCATAATCTATGTAGCTATCATGATAACACATATGCAATTTTTACCTCATGCACTTTTCAGTTAAAGCTTTATCACAAACATTTTCCCTATGATAGGTATCATTTAACGGCGTCAACCCTGTTTCAGGTACAATTTAATCCTCAGGACAATCTCAAGAGGTAAAGATTATTGTTGGGGCATTTCTAAAAGGAAATGTTCATCTGGAACTAAGGGGAATTATTTGTGACCTTCTCTTAAGAGGTAAAGGTTTAACCTTACACCTTCTAGACTAGTGTTTCTCTGTTGGGAAGGAGCCAGACTGGATAATCTGACACCCCACTTTCCCCTGATGAGTAAGTGAAGTCACTGGAGAAATCACCAAAGGTTTGCAAAGCCACGCCCAGAACATTTCAACATGAACCTGGCCCACACAACTTGAAATGCCAAATGTCCACCCTCAGGTTAGTAAGAGCTATATGCTATGGGCTAAGCACTGTGTTTAATGCTTTAAATGGATTATCTCTCATAATTTCCCAGGAAATCTACAAATGGGCATTATTTTATCATCCACAGTGTACAGAAAAAAAACATTAGGGTTTAGAAAAATTGAGATGCTTACCTACGATCACATACCTAAGTGTTGGAGAATCTCTATCCCAACTTAACACCGTCCTGTAATCCATCTGCCTGCCTAGTTCTTCATACTCAAAGCTAAGACATCCCAAGGAGGTGAGAGAAGGGAGTCAGAAGAAAGACACATAGCTTCCAGCTGGCCTGGGTCTATGGCACCCTCACTGTGTGTGACATGCTTCCCAGGACATTAGCCTCACTGCCACCTTCGCAATCACATGTCACTCCCATAGGCATTCCACTGGCCCCACCACGACACCCTCCGTCCTAACCAAGCCAGACAGCCCAAAGGTAGATGTGCCCTATGCAATGGCCGCTTGTCTGTTTTGGGTGGTGGTCTCACAGCAAGTTCTTAGCTTTGGTGACCATGTTCCTTAAGGTAGGTTACAAGAAATAATATCCCCTTCCTCTTGCTTAGATCCCATAAGAAAATCAGAAAGCAAATGAACATGAACAGACTTTAACACAATTGGGCTCAGTCTAAAACCAATCCCAAGATTAGTTTGCCAGCTCTGCAGAAAAAAAGTATACATTAATTTTTCTGATAAGTTAATTGGCCACAGAGAACTTAGAAACTATTCAGAGGATTTGCACCCTAGGCTCAGATGGAAACAAGACTTGAGCGTGTATTTACTCGAAAAGCCCAATTCCTAACACAAAGTCCAGTGTGGTGAGCACCTATCATGCCAGATGGCCACCTCCTGTCCCCACGCCCCTCGCAGAGCACTTGAAAGAAGGATCACCACCTGATGGACGCTATCACTGAGCCACATATCTTGCACCTGGTCTCTGCCTCTGATTTCAGCAGGAAATGCTCATGAAGGCCTACTCTCCATCCTGATGAACAAAAACAGAGCAAGTTCCATAGCGGCAAGTACAGACTTGAAAGAACAGAACGGGGCTGCCCCCAGCCCAGACTCACCTGCCTTCTGGTAACGTGGCTCCAGACAGCAGCCCCAGTGGCACCTCTCAAAGCTCTCTCCTCGGAGCAAGTCCCTCTCAGAGCCCGAGCGCCTGGTCTTGGCAGTCAGAGCCCTTCTGGGCGGCGCGGCTCAGAAGCTGGGTGGAGAGCACGGAGGAAGGCAAATGGGAAGACAGCCAAAGTGATTTTACAGAATCCTGTAGGAAACCCTGTAACCGGAGAAGTGACTGAGATGGTACTTACATTTATACTTTGGAAGCATCTGCCTTTAATCAGTGCTTAATCTAACTCTGCAGAAAGCATCATTAATAAAGAAACAGGTTGTTTTTTCCCCCCCCTTGGCCTCTTCCAAGTGGGTAGAAGAACACAGAAAAGCTATGAAAGCCATGCTGTGCTTCTGAGTTCAGCCTAGCCTGCAGACCACCTAACGCGGGACTCCAGGGTCTCACCCCCCTCCTGCCCCCGGACCTCCTGAGGCCCGCAGTGTGAAGTTGTTCACCAGGCACCCACTCAGCTCTTCCTCCTTCCTCTTCTCCTGTGCCATCAACATTGGGGGCTGAGACCAATAAAATACATGCTTGTTTATGTGGTTGTCATAAGGGACACCAAGAAGACCCCTTAGGTACCAAAGCATCTCCACAAAAACTCCCCCACATAAGCTTCTGTTTTGTTAATTCTTGGGAGAATTTGGAGCTCTCTGGGAGGTGTCACACCGTAAGCTATTTTCAGTCGCCTTCCAGAGGCAAGCTGACAGCCAACTGTGATAAAGGATACAAGTGGGTGTTTACAAAAAGGAAGGAGGTAGGAAGTAGGTGCTTAAAGGAGTTGGATTGGAATCACAGGCAGATTTCAGTACTGCCAGAAGGGACACTTCATACTAGTCAAAAATCTGGCAGAAGTCACAGCTCCACCACTATAAGCTGCGTGATAGTGAATGGGTCACTCAGTTTCACTGAACCTTAATTTTCTCCCTGTAAAATGGGATAATTCTTTTAAATATCCTCAGTCTCAAGAAGCAAATGTGACAATACCTGTAAAAACACTTTGTAAACACTAGATAAAGTATCTGTTAATTTTTTAAAGATTTTATTTATTTCTTTTTAGAGATAGGGGAAGGGAGGGAGAAAGAAGGAGAGGAATATTGGTGGGGGATAGGCCGCAGCCCAGGCATGTGCCCTGACCCGGAATTGAACTGGTGATCTTTTGTTTTGGGGCAGGAGGACACTCATCCAACTGAGCCATGCTGGTCAGGGCAGTACCTGTTATTTTTTAAGAAGGAAAAGACCTGGTTGCTTTTCTGCCACAGAGAGGAACTGAAATCAGACATGGGGTTAGTACGAGGCCTGGCACAGTGTACACATGACCTGTAAACTGGTCACCAGTGATCAGAAATTCCAAGGCCTTGTCTGATTTCAGGGTGACTCTCAGAATAAGAGAAGACCAAAGAACAGGAGAAACACTCAGAGTTAATAAGCATTTTTTTCACATGGATAAAAACATGTGTGCTTGAAGAGGAAAAAGAGACCTCTAACTCCATTATCTTAAAAGGCCCGGGTCTTTTTAATATAAACTCTTTGCAAACATTATGTTCCTAAGCTATTAAGTCATATTCAGACTTCTCACTCTGAAGTTTCAGAGAACCTTCCTACTTCCATCTTCGAGGTAAATGCCAATGATTCCAAATGTAAGGACTTAAGTGACAAAGAGCAATGCACAAACACAGGTCACCCAAGCAGTATGGGGTCTGCATTCAGGACTTTCCCCAGGCTTGCATCTGACAGACAGAGCACAGCGCCTGTGCGGAGTCCTTCCTCATGATAAGAGAATACTAATGAGCCTGGTACGGTGGCCCAACATTTGCATCCCTGGAGCCGTATAGCATTGTCACCTCCCTCAGTTGCTAACAGGTAGCAAGACCTGCCAGTCTCAGTCCTACCATCTGATACACTGACCAGCTTCAACATCAGTGGCCAAGCAAGGTGTGTCATCCTTCACAGAAGCCACACCTGCCATCCGTTTATTTAGCAAAGATGACACTGAACCTCCACGATTGCAGAGCACCTGGGAATACTGAACCAAGACCGGAGCCCTTGAGTCATGTAGTCCATTGTGTGACAAAGGTATACAAAGAACTCTAAAACAAGAAAGAGACTATCAAAAGGCTGCAAGCAAGAATCGACCAGGGGCCTTCACAGCACGGAACAGGGAGCAGCTCAGTCTGGAAAGACTTCCAAAAAGAGATGGGATTCGAACTGAGGCTCAGAAGATGAGTAAGAACTCAATATGCAGAGCATGTAGAGATGGACTTTCCAGGAAAAGCATGAACAAGGACAGGCAGGCCTAGAAGAACAGGGCATGTGTAGAGAATGTCAAGTGGTCCCATGAGGATGGAATATTGACAAGAAGAGGGTCATGGAAGATGAGGCTATGATGAAGGGATGCTTTGCATGGCATTACATACTACTTGAATACTACTAAGGAATTTGAACTTGAACTTGTATTGGGTAACAGGCATGGACACTGGCACTGTTTGAAGCTTTCAATTACTTATGTGTAACTGTCAAGTCCTCTGTTTCTCTAATGTGCACCACTGCTAATATCCCATTGACAACAAGACATCCGTGTAAATAAGATGTTATTGGGTAGTGCTGAGGGTGCAATGCATGTCACAACAGTTGTGAGCAGCCAAAGTGAACAGAACATTTTGTGGCAGAACTGGCTGTGACTGATTTTAGGGACACAGCTCTGAGGAAGTACAGAATCCACTTCCTAAGAATCACTTGCCTTCAAAGTTGTAAGGGAGATTCCTTGGCAGATCCTTATAGGAAACATGCTCAGTGAGGACACAGTTTCATGATTTTGTTTACTGCTATGGGCCCATTATAACAGTACATATCATTTAACAGGTGCTTAATAATTATTTGTGAATGAATAAAAAAATAGCTAACCACCTCATAATCCTTTCTGAAAACCAGCCCCAGCTCCTCAATCCTCTGTCTGGTTCTGAGAAGGAAGTCCTAGCAGGTCCTCCTTTGTGAGACCTTGTTCTTCACTCTCATCTTTTATTTCCAGCCAGCCTCACCTAGAACAAGCCCTTCTCATTTCTCATCTAGACTGTCACAGTGGTCTTCCCAATGGACAGTCTGCTCCAGCCCCTTCCGGTGGACTTTCCCACATACTGACCACTCCTGCCCCAGCCACATCTAGCTCTCGTCTGTGCCCTGCCCTGCCCAGGCCCTGTGCCCACTCTGAGCATTGCTAAAGCTGCCCTCCTCTTGCTTCTTTTTTCATTGTTTTTCCCAACCTCTCAATAACTTGATTCCTGCTGCTTCCATAAAGCCTTTCCCAGCCGTGCCATCCCTCAACATGTTAGCTCCCCCTACCTAAGTAATTACCAATATTCTAATAGCACACTGTGTCATACGCTTTTAGGATCAGCTCCACACCATTTCAAAATTATGTTAGACATTACCTTTGTGTCTTGGTCTGGGTATCTCCAGAAGCATTGGACAAGCACTTGGGAGTGATCACAGGAAACAGGAGTAAGGGAGAAAGGAATGGAAGTCTAAGAAGCAGGAGAAGCCAAGAAAGGGCATGCACTTAAGATGATTACTGTTATGGTCAACTTGGACTCAGCCTCCTTGGGGAGCCTCTAAGAAACCACGTAGAATGCATTTGAGAATTAGGAGGCTGGGCATTTATCCTCTGGCTTACATTCCCTGTCAACTGAGGGTTGTCCACAGAAGCATTATGGTACCCAGCCTCCAAGATGTCCCCAGTGACCCTTATCTCTGGTATTCAGGTTCTTATGTAGTATCATCCCAAACTGAACAGTTGTAATCAACATGACATTGCAGAAGTGACCATCTGTAACTTCTGAGGCTCAGTCATAAAAGGGAAAGTGGCTTCTTCCTTACTCTTTTGAATTGCCACCCTAGAGGGAGATGGCCACCATGCTGTGAAAATACTCAATTAGTCATAAGGAGATTTCACGTGGAAAGGAAATGACACTTCTCGGAATAGCCAGGACCAATTACCATCCATAAGTCGTCTTGGAAACAGATCCTCCAAATCTCAGTGAGGGGTTAACTTCCCTTCAACCTCCAAATCTCTGGACAATGCTTGCTCATTGGCTGAGAGAGCTTCCAGGGCTTTGGAGAAAGCACTGAGACAGAAAAGCCATGAGAAACAAGGTTAGATGCTGTGAGCATGAAGGAATTGTCCACCACAGCTTTAGTGGAAATCAGAGATAGGCTGAGGGAACGTGACAGGGCTACCAAAAATATCTGCTATACTCGGGAACTTCCCAAAAGGCGGTTCCCGTGTACCCTCTATTCCCTCCAGAGGGTTGTACCAAAGGCGGCACATACATGTAGATACTGAGCGAAGCCTTCTATGCACAGCTCATGAGTTCTCCTGCAACACAACAGTGGAAGCTGCTCCATCCTCTAACGTCCACAGTTCCTTCGTTGAACCTATATATCTAACACTTAGTTCACTCTGCTTCTACTTTCTGCTTTGTATTATTGAGGATTGTTTTGGCTGCAAGTAATCAAAATCCTAACCCTGGTATACAGTATTCACAAAAAAGAGAGAGAGAGAGAGAGAGAGAGACTTTATTGGCAGGAAACAGGGTGTCGTACAGAATCTAAGGAAAGAGAGGCTGCAGACCCTCATGGACTAGAACCAGAAACTGAACAGGGTCAGGAACCTCAAAAACTCCTGTCTCTCCTCGCCTTTTGCTGCTGTTGCCATTCCCCAGCCCCTTTTCTCCCCTGTCTTGCTGTATACCGGCTTCCTCGGGTCCTCACTGACCTGACAGAAAATGGCCGCTCTCCACCACCGTGTCCGTGTGCTGATCCCTTTCATTCTCAGACACAAAACTCCTGGAGAAGGAGCTGAACCCATCAGTGGAGGTCAGGCAGTTCCCGCTGCCAACCTGGGGATGGACTGGGAGGAACAATTCCTGAAGAACTCCCAAATGAGGGCAGAACCATCACATTATTCTTAAAATAAATGAGGCAATAGGCATGAACTTCCCTCTATATACTTTTAAACATTATACAAAGGCACAACCTTACTGTTATTTGGGAACCGATACAGTATAGAAGAAACATTTACACTCACACAGAGGACTTAGAAGCCTTGAATTCCACCTTGTTCTCTGAACCTCAGCTTCTTAACCCATAAATGGCACTGATCACACGTACTGTTCAAAATAGTCATGAGATTTAAATAGTCAAGGACAACACTTCGTAAAGTACAAGCTAAAATAAATGTATGTGATGGTGACGAGGTTAGCATTTACATATATGGTCCCCCAGTAGCAACCATGTCCCTAGCCCACTGAGGGGTACACATACATACACACTCCAAATTCTTTACACCCACCACAGCCTTACTACACTTAAGCTTCAACAAGTAGTAGCTACGGTGGATTGCTGACTTCTCCGTGCAGGGGGCTGGGGGCAGGGATGGTGGGAAGGAACAAGGCAGGCAGAGAGGCATGCAGCCAGCCTGAGGCTGGCATAGGTAGCCAAGTCTATAAGGAAGCTCAGCGGAGGGACTGGCTGGAAGTCAAAAAGGATATAATTAACTTAGGAATCACAATAAACTTGTAGCCACGCTTAATAGGCTTCAAATATTTTCTCAATTTTCCCTGGCTTCATTCTTCTCAGTTTGCCCTCATTGGGGAGGAAGGGAAGGAAAATGACGAGGAAAAGCCTTAAAGGGGCAGCACCACCAGTCTTGTAAAAGAGGAACAGGTGGAGGCTTTGAACAAAACCTCAGTGGCCTGTTGTGACATCAGCTATCTGTGCTGCCACTTGAGAACACACAGAGGAAAGGAGTTCCAACACATCTGCCCTGACTGTGAAGCTGCCTTCCCCAACTCCCCTCCCTGTCCTCTGCCTTGGTCACCCCTTAGAGGCTGAGGGTGGTCCAGGGGCTGTGGTTTAGTGTCCCCTGAAGATAAATGCCCAGTTGTTTGACCATCTCAGCTTTTTTTCTCTGCTCTTTACTCATTAGGTAGAAAATGGATGTTGGTATTTTGGGAGCAAATGTAAATGCCTCTGGAAATGAATTCACAATGTGCACAGAAGATTCTAGAGACACATCTGCTAACTGAGATTCAGATTCGGAAACAGAATGACTAGGTGTCACAGGACAATTGGAGGGCGTTCCTCCTCACTACACTAACTACATGGCCTCAGGTTAACTGCTTCATGCCAAAACCTGGACTTGCCCTGGCTGGTGTGGCTTAGTGGATTGAGCGCAGGCCTGTGAACCAAGAGATCACAGTTCGATTCCCAGTCAGGGCACATGCCTGGGTTGCAGGCCAGGTCCCAGCAGGGAATGCACAGGAAGCAACCATACATTGATATTTCTCTCCCTCTCTCCTCCCCTTCCCCTCTAAAGATAAATAAATAAAATAAAATCTTAAAAAAAAAAAAAAGCATGAGAAGTTACTTTCATAATAAAAAAAAAAACAAAACCTGGACTTGAACTCAGTTCTCTCTCTCAGATCCTGAGCACAAAACCTACCCTGGCTATGGCACAACCAAACCCCCAGGCGTGCTTGACCCTGTGGCCATCTGTCACCATTAAAAGAACGTGTCCTTGTATCTATAGTATAGGTGTTATCTGTAGCATAGGTCCCTCTGTTGCCACCTATATCCACTCTCCTGCCCTAGGGATGGATCTCTCTTGGCCTTCCCCAACCCCATTGGCCCCCCAGTTTTCTATCCACCTCAATTTCCTACCATCTTGCTTCTCAGGAATGAGGCAAATTTCTTTCAACACCTTGAGCATAACGGTTTCAAAGATGCCCCCTCTGTTTTTTCACATGCGTGCCCTGGGGACTTACCCACCTTCTCAAGCAATTCATCTGAGTATTTCTTTCAAATACATAATATGCTCTCCTCAAAAGAAATTTCAGTAAATAAATGTGTCTCCACCTCATTGGAATGCCTTAATTTAGAATTAAAGATCGTATTGTCTTATTTTTATTGTCAATTTTTAATTTAATTTATTTATAAATTAAACCAGACACCAGAAATTGCCACGTCCAGTTCCAGTGCGGCCAACCATGTTGTCTGACAAGGTCCGGACATGGGGGATATGTCTTCAAGGAAGCACATCCTGGCCTAGAAGATGCGTCATTACTTGGGATCTGTATTTTATTTTGTTCTTTCTCTTTTCTGGATTCTGTATTTTTACTGCTTTAATCATCTGGGACCTCTTAGAAATGACCACCACTCTTAGAGTTGACCAGCAGCTGACACAAACAGGATATAATCAGACCCATGTGTCTCTGTTCAACAAGTCCCTAAATGTCTAAAAGTCGTTAGAGTAACAGCCCCTCCTTTACCTTGACTAGGAATCTATATCAATTAGACAGCCATAGAAATAAGAAAAGCTGGTTAGCTATTAAGAATGAAGAAACAGTCACTGTGAAGTCAAAGTTTATAGAATACAGAGAAACATTTTACAAACAGTTATTATGAAGTCAGAGTTTATAGGACACAGAGAAACATTTTAGACAGAAAAGATAGATAGCTAAGTTAGTTATCACAAAGGCCTTATTGCCTCTGCTCAATCTACCATATACTTTTGCCCTATGAACAATTACTGAAAAATTATAATCATCTGATTTATAACTCTCCTGGTTAGAATAATCTTTGTTCACTATAACTGAATCTATAGAAACTTTAGTCAAAACAATCTTTGTTTAATATAATTATATCCATGGAAACTTTCGTACTTTTCCTGGTTACCTTTGTATTGAGTTTTCTGCTTAACTGATCAGGCGATACACCTGCAAATGTTAATCTATGCCAAAAAGGAAAATATAAAATTCCACTTGTACTTGCAATAAACGAATCAGTGCTTCACCTGCCTCTGAGCTGTGTAGTTGCCTGATCTCCACGCGCC
>CM052544.1:9101117-9183257 GCA_028533065.1 Trachops cirrhosus | reverse complement strand
AAGAACTTATGACACATGGACTGAAGTAAAGCGGGGTGATGTGGGTGGGAGAGGGTATTCAGGGTGGAGGGGAATGAAGGGGGATAATAGGACAACTGTAATAGCATAACCAATAAAATATATTTAAAAAATAAGAAAAAAAAATAATAAAAAATAAATAAATAAATAAATAAATAAATAAAAAAATAAAAGATAGTTTAACAAACATCATCAAAAGACATTTGCATAATTACAGAAATAGTAAAAGAGGATTATAAGATATAACACAAGTCTAAGTTTGAAGACCATGTCCCTTTTCCTAAACATGCATTTAAATTAATATTTAATCTTATGATTAAGGACTATTCCCAACCCTCAGTTTTATCACAAGAAATAGCTTTTAATTGCTACACTCCTTTTAGTGAAGCATAAATGTAATCACAAGAGGAAAAACTTTTTCACACCCCTGCTAATTAGAGGCTCGAAGTCTCTCCTTGCATATATATATATAGGCTTAAAGAAGACCCTGGAGTGTCATTTCTATCAGTATAGGAAGTTAGATAGCTTGAGTAATTCTTACAGCTAAAACAATAATGTATTAAAAGATAAAAAATTAAAACACTTAAAAATCTCTGAGGATTCTACAGATAAAGAAAGCAGAAACCCTTGGGTGAAAAAGAGTGTTAGAACCAGCTTTTCCCTAAAGGCCAAGTCTTGGAGACCTTATGTTCCATTGGATAGCTTCATGGGTATGGAGCAAGACAGAAAGCCTGGGACCCATTTGAAGTGGTATGTTTAGCCCTGGATGGTGTTGCCCAGTGGGTTGAATGCTGGCCTGTGAACTAAAAGGTCACCGGTTCCATTCCCAGCTGGGGCACATGCCTGGGTTGCAGGTCCCTGGTTGGTAAGAGGCAACCAATCAATGTTTCACTTGCACATTGATGTTTCTCTCCCTTTCTCTTTCCCTTCCTCTCTCTCTAAAAAAGAAATAAAATCTTTTTTAAAAAAAGGTTAACTATTAAAAATAAATAAAATGGGATGTTTAAGAGAGAGGTCTACTGTGCAAAGCTGGGGCATCAAAGGGCTTACACCCATGATGTAAGGTAAGTAAGAAATAAAATCTGCCTCTACAAGGAGGGTGGCAGAAGCAAACACGAATTCTTTCCAGAGGAATTCCACTCTGATCCAGGGCCAAGCAATGAGGCTTTAACAAAACTTAGCAGTTTATAATCAAAATCACAAAACATACAAGGAAATAAGTCACTGTGAGTAAGAAACCGAAGATAATAAGATTTTACAACAGTAAGATTTTAGGTACTAGAATTATCAGACAGAAAGTTTAAGAGCTAATAGAAAAGCTCAAAAATAAAAGGAATGAGAGACTACAAAGAATGATCTTAGCCAATTTTTAAATGAAACAAATGAATATCTGGAAATTAAAATATTTAGCAACTGCAATTAGAAACATAATACATGAGATTAAACACATATGAAGATTTTTTAATTGGATAATAAATACAACGAAATTAGACCAGAGTGCAGCACAGAAACACAAAATGATGCAAAATAACCAAGAGGGGTTAAGAGACTTGTGGGATAAATTAAGGTCTAAGATAAGTCTAAACTGAACTTCCAAAAAGAAATAATAAAGAAAAAAAGGAAAGACAATATTCAAAATATATTATAATAATGAAGAAATTCCCAGAGTTGTTAGAAAAACATCTATCTTCAAGTCTAAGAAGCTCTATAAATCCAAAGAAAGACAAAAATAATTTTTTTTAATTATAAAAATTTCAGAACCTCAAAAGCAAATAGATTCTGAAAGTTGCCATGGCAAAAAGGCAGATCATATACCAATGAATGACAATTTAATTGATGGCTGGCAACTCAACAGCAATAAAGGAATCCAGAGAGGAAGAGAATAAAGTATCCAGTGTATTGAGAAGGACAAAAAGTCAGTCTAAAATTCTATGTTGACAAAACTACCTTTTAAAAACAACAGTGAATATAGATAATTTCAAACAAAACCTAAGAAAAGTTTATCACCAAAGACTCTCACTAAAGAAAATTCTAACAGTAATACCTCAAGCTGAAGAAAAACGCTCCCGGGTGGGAAGTCTGAGATGCATGAAAGGATGGAGAGTAAACACATGTTAACGTGTGGGTAAAGCTAAGCAAACATTGACTTTAAAATTAGTAACAGTAACAGCAACAATAATGCCTCATTTGAGAGGTGAAAAAGTAGGCTAGAAGTAATGTACTGGATAACAGGGAGCTAAAGCATTCTCAAATCCTGGTATTGTCTAGTTCAGTAGGATTAAAGTGTTGATTAACTTTAAACTAGTGTAGGCATGTCAAACTAACTTGCTAAGAAACAGACATCTGCCATTAGCATGTTACAATTTCAGAGATTATAGCTCATTTTACTCCATAAATTCTTCATCTGCAAAACCTCTAATCTCATCAACTACATGATGACAAGCTGTCTCTGGAGTTGGAAATTCTTTTTTTTTTAATTAAAAGAATATTTTTCACTTATTGATTTTAGAGAAAAAGGAAGGGAGAGAGAAACATCAATTTGTTGTTCCACCTATTTATGCACTCATTGGTTGCTTCTTGTATGTGCCCTGACCAGGGATCGAACCTGAAAACTTGGAGTATTGGGACAACGCTCTAACCAACTGAGCTACCCAGCCAGGGCTGGAGATGGCAATTCTTATAACCCAGGAATGTCACTCCCAACCTGATAGACAGATGCAAAGAGTATGACTATCTGCCTTTGCACCTTAATTATATTTCCAAGAAGTAGTTCAAGAAAACAGACCTGGAAAATGGCTTAGAGTTATCTCTGATATAAATGAGAGCTCGGTCAGCTAAGAGGAATTGAAAACAAGGGGGAGCTAGTGCCTGCTGGGTCCAGCCCTATGGTGGTCAGTGTCTTTAGGGGTCCACCTTCAATTCCTTTTTGTACGCTTCATCCATGGTCTCCAGAAAGGGCAGCGGGCCATCTGACTGATGGCAGATTATTGAAGTCAAGTGTCATAGTGACCGTGTCAAGGTAAAGAATGAGGCCAGCAACAGGGCAGTCTATGGGGGGAACTCCAGTTCAAAACACACAAGGGACAGGGAGTGGCCCCACTGAGTGTCATACCTTCCAGGGAGTGGGATGAATCTGACAGGGAGTGCAGAGTGAGAGAGCATGAACTCAGAACCACGGGAACGAGGGTAAGACAAAGGTGCAGGCCGGGGCGACACCAGGCCGTGTTGGGAGCCGTGAGGAGCAAGGGGCCAGGTGCTCGGGAGGAAACAGTAGCCCTGCTGCCGGCTCTGTTGGAACAATACCTGGACAGCTTGGGATGCAGAATTCCTGGAACTTTTAATGAGTGTAAAGGGCATTTTTCACAGAGCAAGAGGAAATTAGCTTTGCTCCCGACAAAGTGCGCAAATCGTCCTGGCCTGCAAAGGCACCTTTTTCCCTAATGGTTTAATGGGCCAGGGTAAATAGTAGGTGAGCCCCTGACAAATGGAAAAGTCTGAGTTCATGCAGTACAGCCCCACAGAGCTAATAAAGCAAGGCAGGGAGCTCCTTTAAAGCTGCTACTCCTTTATTAACCTAAAGAGAGTTGAAAGAACCCTGTGGATTGTTCTACTGGAACAAACTTTGAAAAAGGTTTCCTTTATTAAGGAGGTTTCTCTGAAAGTAGGGTATCAGCAGAAATACTGCCCGAAAGATACCTACAATGCATCCTGCTACACAGTGAAGGTGGTCGATGGCTCTGGAGAGGGGTGGGGGCAGGAGAGGGAAACGAGGAAGCAAAAACGCTGCCCAGTATCAGGAGCCTGGCTGTCACATGACATCTACCACTCACTGTGGTCTTGGCGGAGCCCACTCTGGGCCTTGGCTTCCACATCTGTGAAGTGTTGTAATAATAATGGCAACCAACACACATTGAGGGCTCTGCCATATGCCAGACACATGTTCCCAGCACTTCATGTGGGCTACTTCATTTAACTGTCACAATAATCTCAGGCAGGAGGTAGGAGAAGGACGTTCAAGAGAAGCCAGAATCTGACAGTGTTGGGCATGAGTCCGACATGGCAGAGCAAGCCAGAACTGAGTAGAAGCAGGGCTGTTTTAGACAGGACCATTAGCTACATACAGCCCTCCCCACTCCTGTTGAACTGCTTATTTTGTTTATGGTACCTGAGTGGTTCTCACAGCTTGTGGGTTTGTGGCTCCTGGATTAGACAGCCTCGGTGATTCCTCCTCCACACCAGAGTGTCGGTATTCTTTGCTCCATGTCACCCTGCCCAGAGTCGTCCAGCCATTCCTCAATATTAAGGCCTCAGGCAAAGGATGCAGGACACTGGGCACTGGGGGAGGGTGCTACTGTGCCCTGTGAAATGGAGCTTCAGTGGGTACTGGGCTTTCTGCAGCCTGCCTTCCCCTGGACCAGGAGGTCGAGTCTCATTTGAATGGGGAAAGAAAGTAGCAAAGGAATGAACAAGGAAATTCTGAAACCCCCTCGGACTGTGCCAGGAGAAATGAGGACCCTCCTAACCTAGAAGCGAGATAGAGTGTGACTCTAAGGCAAGGTTACTCAATCTCTCTGTACCTCTGTTTCCTCATCTACTGGTTAGGAATAGCCCCTACCTCATAGGGAGGTTATGAGAAGCAGAGTAATAATCCCTCTGGGTTGCTAAGGACGCTGAAGTTTCTGGTTCTAGTCTTTTGGCCATCGTGGCAGTCCTGTGGTTTCATGAGAGAATGACCTATCTCTATCGAAAAAAAAAAAAAAACCCTTTCTACTTAAGCTAGCTTGTGTTGGGTTTCACCCACCAGGAAGCAAGAAACAGATGACTTAGAGATAAACTTACTCACTACAAACATCTTCAGTTCTGTGCACTTTTCCAAATGTTCTTTTTCTAAATGGGCCTCTGGTGAAGATAATGATTAGTTCATAGATTTATTCCCAAGAGAATGGGTAAAATAAAGTGCTGCTCATCACAGTTCTAATTCTTTTTAGTCCAGCTGCTTTGGGAAGGTTTCTACAGCAGCCATCCTTCTCCAAGCCCCCTCCCCCACCGCTCAACTGCCAGGCCATGGGAGAAGCCCCAGAGTCTTGCTTTATGGCCAGCATCCTTTTCACTAAGAGCCCTCTCAGACTGCATGCCTCCAAGTTGAGTTTACTCATTCTTCAACTGAGGCCCCTCTACTGGGTCAGCTGGATACCAGCTACCTCTTTCTGCCCTTCAACATCGCCTTCAATCACATGAGCTCCCCCTGTTTTCCCATAATTGCAGAAGGAATTGGTTTCCGTTGATTGCAACCTAAGTACCCTAGCTCCAATAGGTTACCTCAGTGGTAAAGGCAAGGAAGCAGATGGTGAAATGGAGGTGTTTATATTGAGGTGTCAAGGAAGGCCATTCTGAGAAGGTGTGATTTGTGCTGGGCATTCAACAAAGCATGGGAACAAGATGGGCAAAGGTCTGAGGTGGAGCATTCCTGGAAGGTCACAGGAAATGCAAAGACCGTGGGGGGGAGCATAGTCGAGGAGCGGTGATGAAGCCAGTGTGGCCAGAGCCAAGCGGGTAGGAGATAAGAAAGAGTGCCGGGCAGAAGCTGGAGTGTGGGGCACCTCCAGGCTACGCTGACGATTTGGGGCTTTAGGATGGGGCATTTGCCACTGGAAGGCTTGGACAGAGCAGTAACATAGTCTGGGTTTTAAAAAGTATCTTTCATAAGAAATGATGTGAGAGACGTGTAGGAATAGAAATACCAGTGAAGACACTATGTCAGGAGTCCAGGCGAGAGGTGACAGTGGCTTGGTCGCAGTGGAGACAGAGAAGAGCCAACAGATTTGTGACAGTTTTAAGGAGAAGCTGCCTGAAAGGATTTGCTGAAGTGGGGTGTGAGAGGAAGACAGGAATCCAGGTCGAGTCCTGGGTTTTGGACTGAACCATGGAGTAAATGGAGTTGGCAGTTTCTGCGATGGGGAAAACTTTAGGTAAAGAGACTTGTCATTTAAAAGTCTGTCTGAGATGTCTGATAGCTATATAAGAAATGATCACAAAAGTCAGTAGCTTAAAATAACAGTAAACTATTATTACCACACAGTTTCTGTGGGTCAGGAATTCAGGGGTGACTCCCTGGGTGCTTCTGGCTCACAGTACCCCCCAAGGTTGAGGTCAAGATGTAGGCTGGGGCTGGAGGGTCCACTTCCCAAGCAGCCCCCTCACTGGCTGGCAGGCTGTTCTGGCCGTTGGTGGGAAACTTCCACTCCTCACCACCTGCTTGGTTCCACAGCTGACTTGTGTGTCCTCACAACATGGCAGCTGCCTTACTCCAGACAGGTGATCTCAGAGTATGGCAAAAGCCACAATATCCCTTATAACCTCGCCTCAGAAGTCACACTCCGTTATTCCCACGACATCCTGTTGGTTGCACAGGTCAGCTCTATTCAGTGTGAGAGGGAACCAAGCAGGGACATGATACCAGGAGGCAAGGATCACTAGGGGCCACCTTGGGGGCTGGTCCCCACACTGTCCACACAGGTGCCGGAAGGCAGTGCAGACAGAGCCAGCAGGTTGTCAGAGGGCACAGCTAGCAGAAAGGCAGGGGAGAGTAGGCTGGGTTGGAGCAGGATGGTCAGATTATAAGACATACAAACAGGTCACAGGGAGTGATTCCAGATGTGTGCAATGGACTTCAGCTGGGTGTTCCCCATTGAAGGAGGAGCTGGGCTGAACAGACCCTGCTTCTGCCATATTTGTCAAAATTCCCATAGATTTCTTCGTGGGGTTCTGAACATATGGAGGAGCCCACCAGAGTTAATGAATGGGGAAGTGATCAACAGAAGGAAGAGGAAACCCAAGCTGAATATGTAAAAGAAATCAACCAAGGCTACTAGTCAGTGTCAAAATGCAAGCATCTCTCTTCCCTTTCTCTCACTCTCCTCCAAGTGTTGATTGGACATAGGGCTGGGGAAAGAGCATGCGGCCGGACTCAATGGCTCTGAGTCAGGGATGAAGTGTTTTGGAGAGGAGCAAACACAGGACAAGGAGTGACGAAATAACTACCAAATCCGCGCAATTCTGGGGAAAAACTGACTGGAGTCCTAGCAACCCCGTGATAGTTGCATTGTGGTTCAGACTCTCGCTCCAGGTTTGCACTGAGTCTTTAGAAGCTGGGATCAACAGAGCCAAAGGGCATTTCCCAGCTATGGGACCGCTGCCTGCCTGGTGGTCAAGGAGGCATCCTTCCACACCTCCACAAACACTGCAGGGTCAGCAGAAAGGAGACACATCCAGCTGAGAAACACAAGGCTCTGCCCTCCCAGCCCCACCATACAAAACAATTTTAATGTGAAACTACCCATTAAAACATAGAGACTAATGCATGGTAAAGAGAGGCTGGGTGCGTTCCCAGGAGGATGAGAAAATCAGCATCACAGGTATTCATCCATCCTTTCCTCCTCCTCTTCTGTTTTGTCCGCTTCTTCTTCCCCTCTCCTCTCCTTCTCTTCTTTTTCCCTCCCTTCCCCCATCTCTCTCTCTGCCACCCCCCTCCACACACACACCTGTCCTGTCTTTACAGGAGTCGCTGTCACCTTGCAGGGTTGGCTGACAGCACAGGCATGCCTGAGGTCCATATTCTTAGTTTATGGCTTCTTCCACAGTGACAGGTTCTCTCCCAGTACCTGAACCCTCTCTGAGGCTCCCCAAGGAATGTGGGTCAAATAGTGAGGAAGGTAGTGATCTCCCCCAAGACACTCTGAGACCCAAAAGTTGCCTCCCAAGAGCTGACTTCACACACAAGAAGCAGCTTTCTGCCCACGTAATCCTAAGGACTGTAACTCCCCCCGCAAGATGGTCCACCTGTGAAAACTATCAAACTCGGTCTGGGCAGTGACACTTCAGTGAAGGCTAATTGATCAGATTTACTGAGTCTTACCTTAAAAATGCAAAGCCAAGGTGCCCTGTTGCCCCAGGCCCATTCTTGAAATGGAGTTCTCCTAACAAAGGACATGCCCCAGCTCCAAGCACATAGGAAGCCGGCCCTGCCTGCCTGTTATTTCCAAGTCCACAGCCTCGCTGCCCACCTCTGAAATGCATCCAGCCCCAGGCTGAGCCATACAGGACACTGAAGGGAGAAATGCTCTTCCTTCCTCGGCTTATTGTCTCTCTCTCACGTTCTGAGCCTAGGCAATTTCACCTTCCCATCTCCCTGGCCAGGGACATATCCTGTCATCTCCATCATCAAGTTCCCCGACTACTTCATTCCTTCTTACAGTTCTCTTCCTGCCTTGGGCAGCAGTGGCATCCCTGCAGCTTTGGGACACTGCCCTTTGGGATCACCTTCCAGTCTCTTCCTGCCTCAGATAGTCACACCCCCCTCTCACCTCTGTCCACCCCACTCCGTCTCCCCACCATCGTTCTCAATAACGACGGGGACAGCCATTTCTCCCTTCACTGTCCCCAAACTTCTGCCCAGCAAGGGTTCTGCCAACAGCTTGGGACTATTCTAATCCCTTATAATAAATCTCTTTAGAGTTTAATAGGACAGCTACATTAAAGATATTTTATAAGTGACAAAATGTACCTAAAGGTTTATTTATCTTGTAATAAATCATTTTATAAAGGAGAAAACAGAAATGTGGATGAGTTAGATGGTTCCTTCAAGGTCACACAGTTAGTTAGTGGTAAAGAATCCAAGGCAGGATTCTAGCACCTGCCGACCCCAACTACACTTCCTAAAATATTAGGAATCAGACAATACAGTGGTGTTTAAAAACAATGGCTACATATTCTTTGGCACTATTGAGAGGTGGTGCTCTGTATCCCTCCCCTTGAATCTAGGCAGGCTTGGGAATGTTTCAACCAATAGAGGGAGTTGGAAATGATGCTAGGTCGAAAAAGGTCTACCTGGTTCTCTTGGGAAGCTCACTCTGGGGAACGTCAGCCTCCATATACACGTAAGATCACCAAATACCCTGAGCCTGCCGTGCTAGAAAGGCCACATGTGGGGCTCCGGTCAGCAGCCCCAACTGGGCTCCCAGCTGACAGCCAATATTAACTATTTAGCCATGTGGTATGCAATCTGGACATCTAGCCAGGTGGACCCTTAGAAGATGCCAGTCCCCAACTTTTAAGTAACCTTGCTGCATATATGTCCTTCCGAGCTGAGGCTCCAGACATTATGGATCAGAAAAGCCATACTTTTCGTTGCCCTGACTGAATTTCTGACCTGTAGAACCTATAAACATGGTAAAAAGGTTGTTGGAAGACAGTTTTGGGGTGACTTGTTATGCAGCAGCAACTGGAACAGACACATACCACCTCTGCATCTGTTTACGTAATAAATGTCACATGAATTCCTCTAACAGCTTTTCAGAATTAACAGGCCATGAGAAGGTGCCAGTTTTAAAGGAAGTGATTAAAGCGAACAGAACTTTCCCCTCTGTTCACATTCACACTCCTCATTCCAGCCAGGTCTGCTTTCTGAAAAGAAGTAGACAAACTAGGGTTTCGACACCAGAGCCACATTAACCTCCCTGAACTTCAGTTCCTCCTCCATAAAATGAGAGATAGGAAGTAATTCTCACTTCGTGCATCTGACGGGCAGTCCAGGAAAGTCAAGGGGTAAACCTCTTCTGTCTTGGAACTCTTCCACTCGCTCTAAAGATAATTATTAAGGCGCCACCTACAGCCTGTTTCCCCCACCCTGCCCACTCCTCTGCCCCTCCCCTTGCCTTGATGCCCAGCAGATATGGCCTGACTCTGTCGAAATAATCTTCCCAGCCCAAGCCATTAGCTTTACAGAGCCTCATACCACTGTCATCCTTCCCCTCTAGTTTGCACCTTTCCAATAAAAGCATTGCCTCTTTTGATTACAGGAGAATTCTCCACTCTAATTGACTTCCAGGCATTAAAGTTTTACTGAAATGAGCTCAGAGGCTCCCTGGGGACAGAAGTGCCGAGCATTGCCGCCCTTAGGGCTCTGATGCTGGTGGAGTTTCTAAAACTGCTCTAAATTTTGGCAAGGCACCTTCTGGAGATATAAAGAATATTTCAAAGCAAGAGAAGCACTCAATTTCCCTCTCACCCGAGGCATGAGAAGGGAAGAGCAGCTGCGTCCTGGGCTCCCTGCTGTATCTCACTGACCCCTGCCACAGGGGGCAGAGCAGGCCACAGACGTGGAGGCCTGGCACCTGTGTTCCTGCCCCGGCTCTCTTCATGCAAGGCCTCTGCAGAGACATGAAAAAGTGAGAGGTGTGGCGCCTGCCCTCCACGACTGTGCAGTACACCAGCATTAGCAGGTGGGATTAGGGATAATTGAGCAAATTTCCTACCAGAAAGGAAACAAGTGCTAGACCTTTGAGAACAATAATAATAGCAAACACATATACCACTTTCTTTATGCCAAATCCTGCCTAAACCCTTCATAGACTTGAATGTATTCATTCCCCATAACAACTTTGGGGGACAGATTCTACTTTTAATCCCCTCAGACAGATGAGAAAATCGTGGCATGAAAAGGCTGAGTAACTGAGCTAGAAATAGAGCTGGTAATAGATAGATCCGGGATGTGGAGCCAGAAAGTCTGACTCAGGGTCTGTGTTCTTTGTCACTACACTGGGTGGCCTTTCGAGGCATTAGAGGCATTAATGCAAGATGAGGAGGACGAGAAAGGCCTTCTAAGCAGGAGACACTGCAGATGTAAAGCAACAAAGGTGGGCCTCTGCTCTCTGCTTGATGGCCAATCATGTCTTTCCTCTATGCGGGGGGCGGGGCATGCAGGGGGAAGGCAAACATGATGTATATGGTCTTATACGCTTAGAAAATTTCTGAAATGACAGACAGAAAAATGTTATCAGAAATTACCTCTTGGAAATGGAAATGGAGGAGAGTGGAGGGAAGGGAGAGAAACTCTTATTTTTATTTTTACACTCTCCAAACGTTAGAAAATTTTGCCTTGCATCATTTTTAGAATTCCATACTGTAAAACCTGAACAAAGGAAAGACTCTCCTCCCCACAGCCCACCACTGCTCCCCTAAGGGAAACATCTGTCAAGAGGGGGAAGCTGACCAAGCCACACATGGTCCTTGGGCTACAGAAGTGTGCAGGGGAGAAGAGCCTCTGTCTGCATCCTGTCCTCTGCCCAGGGGAAGCTGGGGACCCACCCTCCGGCCAGTCCAAGGGCCCATCCTTCAGGTCCAGCATGCAGACTCACCCCCAACCCCTCTCTTCTCTGAGCTTCCCCAGCTTCCCACTCACCACCATGTGTTTGCAAAGATCACAGAAAGAAAACCACAGACACATCTTTTGCAATTTTTAAAAATTCATTGAGAAGTTACAGACATTGTGAAATTCCATATTAACATCTAGATTTCTTAGTTCTTTTGACCAAACCAAAAGATGTGGGAACGCATTCTCACCAGGCAACTTGGAAACTGGGTTGAGGCCGCCCCTTTTGACAGGACACACACTGCTTCCCTTCATCTTTACTCCCTACACTCCTGCTCACATTAAGGTCAATGCCATTTGTATTGCTTCTGTGCTGCTGCTTTCCTTACAGCTGGTGGGCTTCCTTGGCTACATCACCTGCTGGGTCCTGGTGAGCAGTTGAGTTTGCAGTCTGTGTTTTAGACTGCAAATAATTTCCAGTTGTCTCACAATTCTGCTCTCCCCAAGATCCTCTAGTACAGGAAGAGAGTCCAACACATCCTTTGCATTCCACACATCCTTTATCAGTAAAGCTTTTCACTGGTGCCTGATAAATTGATCCGTCATGGTTAAATCACAGAGGAAAGACCCGGATTTCAATCTATTCAGGACGGGCTGTGGCCAAGTCACCCACGAAGCTCAAGGCTCAATCCTCCTCAAGAGTGCTCTGTGCTTTCATGCCTCGAAACACTCACAGATAACACACTGCTCTCCCCTAGGCTTACAGTTTTACTAAATATAACTGCTGCCTTGTGTTGCCTGTCTTCACAGACAACCTGCATCTCTCTGGCTGATCTGTCTTCCCCTTTTGACAGTCAGCTTCCCATTACACCTTTCTCCTGCTCATGCAAATTATATGAATGACTCATGTCTCAAGAAAAAGGGGAATCCCTTTACCTTCTACCTGATTTATTTTAAAGAGTAAAAATATCCTTGAAGTCAGTGTGTCATGTAAAAATTCTTTCACACCTTTAATCCCATTTAATCCTTACAGCTACACCACCAGAGGGGCACAGTCACTATTTTAGAGATTAGGAAACTGATGCACAGGTAGGTTAAGTGACTTGCCAAGCATCACACAGCCTGTGTGGGGCCTGACTCTACTTCAGTGCTTTTTCTTCATTTTCAAGGACAGGTAGAGTTGACTGATTCTCAGGACCAGTGGTTAATGATGTACATGTCCTATCCAACCTGAGAGAAGGGTTGCAATGAGAAAAGGAAAGAAAAATTCATCTCCCCAGGCACTTCTCTGCCTCGCATCACCTGTGACTGCATTTGTTGGGGGTAGTGGTGACTCCCAAGTGCTTGGGGATCTACTTTTGTGGGGTGGCCATGAGAGCAGAAGAAACCCTTCTGAAGGGCTTTGTGAGGGGCAACAGACCCCAGACCTGGGGCACTCGTAGGAGTCTCACTCATTGAAGAATCCAGAACCAAGGCTACTGAAATCAGCAAAACGAGCCCTCCCAAAAGTGCATCTCAAGTGCCTCTTAGAGGCACTGAGGCAAAACTGTCTCACCTGTTCTCAGCCAGGTCATGCCACATTTAGGTGTCTCCAAGTTACGCTGACTGTTTTAACCAGTTCAGCCTGCTATAACTAACACCACAGAACTGGTGGCTTAAACAATTTATTTCTTACAATTCTGGAGGCTGGGAAATCCAGGATCAAAGTCCTGGCAGATTCAGTGTCTGATGACAGCCCACTTCCTAGTTTGTAGGCAGCCACCCTCTAGCTAAAGGGGGGTTGGTGGTAGGAGTGGGGAGGGAAAGATCTCTGGTCTTTTCTTAAGGGCACTAATCCCCTAATAAAGCCCCACCCCCATGATCTCACCTAAACCAAATTACCTCCCAAAGGCCCCACCTCCGAATACCATCATATTGGCTAGTGGTTAGGGCTTCAATATACTAATTTGGGGGTAGAGAGACAAACAATCAGTCCACAAAGCTGACCTTGGCTCCTTTTCCTCCCTCTAAAAGTATTAGTGTCCAATTAAATACTTTTGTAACAAGGAGGAAAGGAATTAATTTTACTAAAAGAAACAAATCATGCATTAAAACCAGGGCAATAGAAGCTTCTAGTCACTAAATGAGATTTCATTCAATTATAGGGAAGTACTGTAAATCCAGAAGAAACAAAGATCGGAAAAAAACCTATACATTCAAAGAAAGAAAAGCCCAAGTGTAAATACCTCTTAGAATACTGGTAGTTAAACTAATAAGAGTCAACAGGTAAAGGTAGAGATATGTTTGAACAGACGGAATGGCCCCCAGGAGCACAGCTGGAAGAACAGGAGTCCACTGCACCCGCGTTGGTGACACGTGCAGTAGAGAGGAACACAGTCAAAGGGCCACGGGCAGCAGCATCCACGTGGCATTTCCCAGAGCAGGGGGGGCCTAGCAGACAGGATATTTTAATTAGCTTGGAAAGACTGTCCTTTTCAAGGATGGGTGCATCTTGCTGTCAAGCTCCATGACATCAGCCATCAGTTTTCCAATGAACCCCCTTTGTAGGACCCTCAGGCTTCATCGTTATGTGGCTTTCAGGAAACATTTTTCCTAAAGGTAGGCTCTAACAAGCTGCCATAAAGACCCAGTTCTCTTGGCAGCTTTATTGTTCATTGTAAATGAATAAGTCAATATCAGCCTGGTATGGGCTTTCTTCTTTTTTTTATATATATAATTTTTCTTTTTAAAGATTTTATTTATTTATCTTCAGAGGAGAAGGGAAGGAGAGAGGGAGAGAAATATCAATGTATGGTTGCTTCCTGTGCATTCCCTGCTGGGAACTGGCCTGCAACCCAGGCATGTGCCCTGACTGGGAATCGAACCGTGATCTCTTGGTTCATAGGCCTGGGCTTAATCCACCAAGCTACACCAGCCAGGGCCTGGTATGAGCTTTCATACATGAGAACTTACCTTCAGGATAGCTAAAGTACTCATAAGAGAATTTCCCCAGAATGTCACAATTACATCTACCCACCTGTTGGCATCTGTATTCATATTCACTGCCTTCTCTCCTATAGCAAGTTGCAAAAATGGCCACAAATTCTTCCCCTCCCTGAACCCACGTTCCACTGCAATGTAATTATGCAGCTTCTTCCATTAGGAGGTAGAATCTATTTCTCTAATTCCTGAATCTGGGTTTGGCTTTATGACTTGCTTCCACCCTTGCCATCCAATTTACAAAATAAATGCATTAAATATGTATAAATTAGGGATGAAGAGAAAAGGGTTGTCCTAATCTTGTTCCAAAAAAGGAGGGATTCTTTGCTTCAACAACCTCCTCCCATAAAAGAGGGAGTTTCACTGTGATTACTATGAATTTCCCCACTTTTTAAGAATTGATTTGGACTTCTGGCCAAAATGGAGGTGTAGGCAGACACATTATGCCTGCTTGTACAACCAAAAGGACAACAACAAATTTAAAAAACAAAACAAAACCAGAACTGACAGAAAATTGAACTATATGGAAGTCAAGCAACCAAGGAGTTAAAGAAGAAATATTCATCCAGACCGGTAGGAGGGGCAAAGACGGGCAGCTGGGTGGAGAGGACGCACAGCAAGGCAGTGGCTGGTGGACTGGGCGGTCCCACATTCTCCTGTGGATAAACTGGGAGGAACAACTGGAGAGCAAGACAGACCGCACCACCCAGGGTTCCAGCGCCAAGAAATAAAGCCTCAAACCTCTGACTGAAAACACCTGTGGGGGTTGAGGTGCTGGGAGAGACTCCCAGCCTCAAAGGAGAGTTCATTGGAGAGACCCACAGGGTCCTAGAACGTACACAAACCCACCCACCTGGGAATCAGCACCAGAAGGGCCCAGTTTGCTTGTAGGTAGCGGGGTAAGTGACTGAAAACCGGCAGAGAATGGAGCAGGTGGCATTGTTCCCTCTCAACCCCTCCCCCACATACAGTCACAACGCAGCACCACGGGTTGTCCTGCCCTGGTGAACACCTAAGGCTCCGCCCCTCACTACATAACAGGCACACCCGAGAGGAAAAAAAATGGCCCAAATGAAAGAACAAATCAAAGCTCCGAAAAAAATACAACTAAGCAACAAAGAGATAGCCAACCTATCAGATGCACAGTTCAAAACACTGGTAACGAGGATGCTCACAGAACTGATAAGCTCGGTTGCAAAATGAAGGAACAAATGAAGGCTACCCAAAGTGAAGTAAAGCAAAATGTACAGGGAACCAACAGTGATGGGAAGGAAACCAGGACTCAAATCAACAGTTTGAAGCAGAAGGGAGAAAGAAACATTCAACCAGAACAGAATAAATAAACAAGAATTCAAAAAAAATAAGGAGAGGCTTAGGAACCTCCAGGACATCTTTAAACGTTCCAACATCCAAATCATAGGGCTGCCAGAAGGAGAAAAGGAAGAGCAAGAAATTAAAAACTTATTTGAAAAAATAATGAAGGAGAACTCCAATCTGGCAAAGGAAATAGTCTTCCAGGAAGTCCAGGAAGCTCAGAGAGTCCCAAAGAAGTTGGACCCAAGGAGGAACACACCAAGGCACATCATAATTACATTAGCCAAGATTAAAGAGAAGGAGAGAATCCTAAAAGCACCAAGAGAAAAAGGAGACAGTTACCTACAAAGGAGTTCCCATCAGACTGTCAGCTGATTTCTCAAAAGAGACCTTGCAGGCAAGAAGGGGCTGGAAAGAAGTATTCCAAGTCATGAAAGGCAAGGACCTACATCCAAGATTGCTCTATCCAGCAAAGCTTTCATTTAGAATGGAAGGGCCAATAAAGTGCTTCCCAGATAAGGTCAAGTTAACGGAGTTCATCATCACCCAGTCCTTATTATATGAAATGTTAAAGGGTAAAGAAGATCAAAAATATTAACAGTAAAATCACAACAAACTCAGTTATTGACAATCGAACCTAAAACAAAACAAAACAAACTAAGCAAACAACTAGAACAGGAACAGAATCACAGAAATGGAGATCACATGGAGGGTTATCAGTGGGGGAGTGGGAGGAGGAGAAAGTGGGAAAAGGTACAGAGAATAAGTAGCATAAATGGTAGGTAGAAAATAGAGGGCGGGGGAGGAGGTTAAGAATAGTATAGGAAATGTAGAAGCCAAAGAACTTATATGTATGACCCACGGACATGAACAAAAAGGAATGTGGGTGGAAGGGGGTATGCAGGGCGGAGGGGAATAAAGGGGGGAAAATGGGACAACTATAATAGCATAATCAATAAAATATATATTTTTAAAAAAGAATTGATTCACTTTATAAATTGATTCACTTTAAGAAATGTGGCTGCAGTGTTAAAGGAAGGAAGAACAGCCAGTTACATTAGCAGCTGAATTTCTCATGAAGCCCAGAGAGCAGCTTCTGTGAGCCAGCCCAGCATGTCCATGATTCAAGTCTGGGACCAGCAGAGGCAGCTCTCTTAAGGAAACCTCACCCTCTTGTAGGAAGGAGCTGGGCCAGTGATCTGGAGCCAGGTTTGCAATCTCCACTAACCAAAAACTCAGCACCTTTAAAACGCTTCCACCCCTAGTGAGGCCCTATAAGCTCTCATAGGGTAGAATTAAGGAGTGCTTCAGAAAAAAGCTTTTTGAGGATAATGGGTCCTGGGAAAAGGTCACTTTAAGTGAACCCACTTCAATGGGAAGCAAGATTTTATAGTAAAGAGTGGGAGTTAGGGGGAGTGTGAATCAGGGCTTTATCTTCAAAAGAACTAAAAATTATGATAGTAAATTTATTTTATATTTAACTATATTTTGATTATAACCGCAACTATAGACTAATCCTTAGAACAAAAAAGTGAATCATGACCTGTTTTGGGCATGCTCTATTCCGGAAAAAAATTTGTAACATAGCAAAACATGACACATCACTTCTCATTTGACCTTCATAGCAAGGTTTCAAAGAAAGAAGATTTTGCAAAATAATCAAAGGCTTTATCACTTTTCCCCAGGAACCTCTCCTAACTTTCTGAATTTCTGCTCATCGCTTTCTGAAGCCTCCAGCATGTCATCATCTTTGTTGATTTTCTCTTTCTCAGTTGCAACCAAACAAACTCCGCCAGACCTTCATTGCTTGGAGACTTTCTAATAATTATTGAATCAGCCCTCCACCATCCCTTTTATTATCATAGTAAAATCCTAGATCCTTTAAAGACTGGCAATTTCCCTTGGCAACTGGCTGGCACAGCAATCACAGTGAAGAGATCTGACGTTATTGCTGGAGGAAGACGGATGCCAGTGTTAAGCCCCAGGGAGGTGTGCAGGGGGACTAGCCTTATAAGGATGTGTTTGTTCCTGAGCGTTTCATGCTGGGGTGACCTTTATTTTGGGGTGTTCCTAGAGTAAATACTCTGATAATGAGGTTCCCTTGCACTCAAAAACAGTTGGCATTGCAGTTTCTGAGCGAAAGGACTGTACCCGGAGGAGTCCGAATGGTCCACCCCTGCTAAAGGCGGTCAGCTGCAACCTGTGTGATGCTGACTGAGGGACTAAGGCCCATCCAGGCTGCGGGCTCCAGACCCTGTGTGTTTAAACCCTAAGGCTGTGTTCAACCCCTAAACCTAAAGCACTGGGAGGAAAAACCCACAAATATCTACTTTGTGAGCACTGCCATCTAACTAGTGAAGTAAAGCTTCACTTCCAATTTTACTGTTGTTTACATTATAACTGACTTAGGGGGCACTGCAGTTTCTGACTTGGATAGGTCTGTCATTGAGTTTATGCTAATGGAGTGATTTTTAGAAAGCCCCTAGCAGCCTCAGGATGGGGGCTGGTTGCCAGCGACCAACAACCTTGTGATTAGAGAGTTGGAACTTTCGGCCCCACCCTCTGACCTCCAGATAGGGGAGAGAGGCTGGAGTACAGGTCATCACTAATGGCTAAAGATTTAATCAATCATGCCTACATAATGAAGTCTCCATAAAAACTCAAAAGGACAGGGTTCACCCCTGGCTGGTGTGGCTCAGTGGATTGAGTGCCGGCCTGCGAACCAAAGAGTCATGGTTCGATTCTCAGTCAGGGCACATGCCTGGGTTGCAGGTCAGGTCCCCAGCAGGGGGCAAGTGAGAGGCAACCACACATTGATGTTTCTCTCCCTCTCTTTCTCCTTCCTTTCCCCTCTCTATAAAAATAAAAATAAATAAGAAAAAAATTTTAAAGGACAAGGTTCAAAGGGCTTCCAGGTTGTCACCAACCTGGAGGTGCTAGGAAGGCAGTGTACCTGGAGAGCGCATGGAAACTCCACGCCCCTCCCCACACACCTTGTCCTACGCATCTCTTCCGTCTGGCTGTTCCTGAGTTGTATCCTTTATAAACCAGTAACAATAAGTGAATTGTTTTCCTGAGTTCTGTGGGCGGCTCGAGCAAATTAATGGAACCCAAGGAGGGTGCTGAGGGAGCCTTGAATCTATAGCTTATTGGAAGCAAGGGTGACAACTTGGACTTGTGATTGTGGTTTTGTGGGACTGAGCCCTTAACCTATGGGATCTGATGTTATCTCCAGGTAGACAGAGTCAGAAGTGAGTCAAATCACAGGATACCTATTGACATAAGAAGGTGCAAACCTGTAGAAAAATTTTATAAGAATGTATTTGAGCCAAACTGACAACATTGCTAGAAAGCAAGATCTGAAAAATGCTACAGAGCACCGACAGTTTTGCCGTTTCCCATCTATGTTTGGAATTTAGGCGAGCACAAAAGGAAGATTACAGGAAGGTAAGAGAAAGCCGGGCGGGGACTGGATTATAGGATAGTTAACAAGATTTCTCGCTCCCTTGAGGGTGACTGCGCTGGGGACAGGACCAGAGAGAGTTGGCAAAAGAGAGGTACGTAACTCCTCATTTCCTGCAGCAGGAAGTCAACGATAATCACTAACTCTGAAAAGAAGATACAGAAATATAAGCATGTCATTTAGAGATACGGAAGTGAAGAAGTGGAAGTGGTGGCCTCTGGGAAGGGGGAAATGGAGAAGTGGGGGCCAGTGTGTTTCCAGGAAGCCCTGTAGGGCTATTTGACTTTGCTTCTAATCATGTACAATTTTGTTAAAGATAAAAATTGAAAACAGAAAGATATAATACAAGTAGGAGTTTCAGCATTTTTTTTTCTTGACCTCAACTTGGAAAACCTCTGCATGGACAACCAGCTCCTTATGGGTGAGGACCTGTGCCCCTGGGAGCCGTCACAGTGCCTGGGGACATGCTGGGCCTACTGCACAGCTTCGGGAGATGAAGAGATGAATGAAGAGGAACAAACCAAAACAAGGTTTCCTAAGAACAGGCGTTTCAAGTTATCTTTAGATCCGAGCATGTAGGTGTGATCTAATTTGTTCAGGAGAGACATGTAAAAGGTACAGTATTTCCATATCTTATACACCTCTTTTTTCTGTGCAAAAAGAATAGAATCTGCAAAATGGAATTGATTAGTTCATAAGAGAGAGCAGCTTGCTTAGTCTTATGATTTGGAGACCATCATCATAGTACATTTTGGATTTTAAGTTTGTATTTAAGAAGTGGAAGATTCTCAATGGGGGTGGCATAAAAGAGTCACAGGGTAGGACTGCTGGGGAGGAATACATGTGGTTTGAAGAAACACCACTGTTCATTTGAGAACCACTAATATCTATAGGAAGCAAAGAAGGTAGAGTCAAGAAGATGGTTTGTGGTTCTAGGTCTGCCACTTACTCATCCAACACAGCACTTGGTCTCCATTCCCTGTTAAGTAAGAGGGCTGCACTTGACAGTCACCAAGATCACAATTAAATCTGAAAATCCCTGTGTGTGCTACCAATAATATTCTGAATGGCAAAGGTGGGCTGGACTGATCTAGACAAGGTAACTAACTCTTTTATCTTTAAAACAGAAATAAAAACATTTTGGAAATGAAAACATTTGATTCGTTTTTTTAGATTTACAAATTAAATAGTACATAACCCTATTTGTTGAATAAAATTAGTGTACTGGTCCAGTTTCTTTACATGCAAATGCCACGATGTTTTTATTTGGGCTCCCTGCTGACAGCTTCCCTGCTTCATAAATTCTATTTAAGATGCTGCTTTCTCTTCCTGATCTCTATGTGGCTAGAAAAAAAGGAAGTATGCTTAAGTAATAAATGATGATCCTCATCTCTTACTTTTGCTTAGGTTCATTTCTATGGTTTCTACTGCAATTATGTTTCTTTACTAAGGATAGCTAAAAACGTATCTGCGGTAAGAGCTTGTAAATTCAAAGGTAAATGCTTGATTAGCTGCAATTAGAAACACATGAAAATAAGTACCAGGTGACAGTTTTCACTATACATCAAAGAGCATTAATGGAGGTGACAGGAGCATATATTTCTCTTTTAAAAAAATAACCAGGTAACAAAAAGTCATCGATAATGCCACCACTTAGAGAAACCCACCTTTAAGAGACTGCATCATTAATGGTGTCCTCCAATTTTTTTCTTGACAGATACAGCAAATGCAGCAGTTCAAAGACACATTACAAAGGCTTAGCACACACACAAAGTCACACACACAAAACGTTGTATGCACCATAGGTAAACAATGGAGGGAACAGCCCCTGCCAGAGATTCAGCAGAGAGGAAGCAAGGAGGAAGAAGTTCCCTGGCTTCGTCCTTTCTTTTTCTCCAGTCTCCCAGTAGTGCCTCCCATTGGCTGAACCGGCCAGAGCCCAGCAGACAGGAGAGTCTGGAAAATGCAGCCTGCAGGGGCCAAGCCCCAGGCAATCATGGAAGGGATGGGGCGAGGCATAAAGCCCAGGGTCAGCACAGTCCAGCCCTTTTTCTACTCAGCATTTATTCTCATCCTTCAACCTATACCTAACTCTCATAAAGTTACTTTGTGCTTCTACCTAACACGAAACTGTAGTGTGAGTGCCTGACATTAAGCTTTTGATTGCCAAGGCATCCATTTCAAAAGACATCTGTGAACACATTTCTAGCTACGTGACACAGCTACTAGGAAAACAAACAGAAAAGGAATTAGGCCCTCCCCACCTATGAAAGTCCCTCTTTCAGAAAACCCTGGGTAACCTAGATAACTGACTGATTGAATGAACCTGCTTCTCCCTTCCCATCCCCTATTTCCTGCTCTTACGCTTTAAAATAGCCAATAAAGAGTAAACCCACGAAACCCTACACAGCCTACCCTCAGACCATAATAAAGGCAGAGCCCCAGGTCCGCCCCCTCCACCCCCACGTGTGGCGCTCAGATGTGCCACAACATCGGTCCTGTTGGGGGAAATGTGTGTGGGAGTTTGCTGAGAGTACTAGGGCAGGGGGAGTGCCTCAGGCATTCCTAGCTGGTAGCATCACTCTCAATAAACTGGAACAAACACAACAAAAACGTTAGGCAGAAGATATGTCCTACAAATAAAGATGCTCTCACCCTCTCCTCAACAAGGGGAAGCAAATGCTATCTATCATCTTATCCACATCAAGTCTAGGATCTCCAAGGGATACGAAGCACCACTGGGTCTGGGTATGTCTCCTCATAACCTGGTTGCCATTGAATTAAATTATAAAGTTAAGCACCACCAAAGCTCTTTTTGAAAAAAGTACAGGCAAGGGGGGCGTAGCATCACCAATTAAAAACATTAACGTTCTCAACTTCCTATCTGATCACGAGGCCATTGTTGGCATTTCACACATCCTTCTTCCACTGCTACCCGTGTCATGTAACCCTTGCCTCCAATCAGAATCTTGGCTGGTTAAAGTTCTTTGCCCAGTGAGGCAACCCCAACCTTCATTTTTAATGGGTTTCAACCCTTAATAATCCTTCCTTTTGGGGTTGTTATGACCCATCTCCCCCACACTGACCTTTCCCTTTGATCGTGCAAGCATTCAGAGGTGTCTCAGTGAATCCCCGTTCCAGACATAGTGTTATCTGTCTCCACTGTGTAGAAATGCCTCCAGTTCAATGGAACCATTGTTGTGTATCCTGATGGAAGCCTTCCACTCTTGGAAACTAAGACTTCTAGAGAAGAGGAGCCAAGGCTACAAAGATGAGAAGCCAAACTCTGGCAAGCGGGTTATTAGTTGTGAGCAGCCCCTCCTGCTTTCACTCCTTGGTTCTCAGTCTGTGTGCTCTTGCCATGTGAGAAAAGGCAACGTATACGATTTTTGGTTCAAATCATATCCTTTAAGACAGCACTCCAACTTGGCAAGGCGTTACCTCCCAGCTGGTTCTGCAACTGAGTCTTCAGCAGACCATTCCAACATCTTATCAGACCAGCTGCTTCTGAATTCTGGGACACATGGTAAGAATAGGTGGATCTCTTGCTGCATTTATTCATAATAAAATTGGTTCCATGTTTGGAAGCAACATTGTGTGGGATACCTTGATGGTGAATAGGAATGCCATAAATCCATGGATAATGGATTTATGGTGCTGGCAGAAGCTAATGGACAGAGGAAAATAATCCATACCCAGAAAAAAATCAATGAGGACAAAGTACTATCCACTTAATGATGAAGGGGCTCCAATACAGCTGACTTACTACCAGGTGTCTGAGTTTTCCCTCAAGGGAATGATGCCGTATGGGGGCTAAGCACTGGCCTTCACTGTGAGCATACTGTACACTCAACAATGACAATAGCCAGATCAATCTTAGTGTGAAAAAAAGTCCGTATTCTTGTGCCCAAGCCTGACCTGCATTGCTGATGTCATGGCCACTTTATACATGAAGCCATTCAGTGAGCAACAGAGTGGCTTAAAAAAAGGACACCCAACTTACATCCACAGGACGGTCATCTTGATTACTGTTCACCTGATTACTGTGTGGCTCCACTGATATGGATGTCTCTTGGTCAGTATTTATATTGGGTATAAATATCTTTATACTCTGTGCCTCTGCTAGGTCAGGCTTCCCAGAATTAGAGCCTGAGACAGAGGTTTATAGACATATGATTTATTTTTAAAGCTTTCTTAGGAGAATCTGATCAGGAAGTGAGAGAAACAGAGTAGGGAAGAGAAAGGAGCTATGCAAGAATGTGGCTTCAAGTGAAACCTAGCTTTGTCCTGATCCAATGGAAAATTCTGGGAGGTAAATTGTAACAGAATTTTTCCCACCCTGAGCCAAGAGGAAAAGCTTTTGAAGCCCCATCTCATTCAGTCATTGGCTGTGGGCCTCCAGGGTAGTAAAAGCAGCATAATTTCCAGGTACCTCTGGGTAAGACAGCTTCAATTTTTCAAGGGCAATCCTCCTGGGAAAGTTGCAAGTATGAGGCATTGCCTGAGCACCCACATTACTTCAGAGATGTGCACACAAGCTAAGCATTAGAAGATTCCATTTCTGGTGGTCTTTATCACCTTTTGTAGACCCAAATTTCCAACTGGTCATTTTCTTTTAGAATGAGAGACATCCTTTAATATTTATTGTGTGTGATGTAGTACTGATTAATTCTTTCAGCCTTTGCAAGTCGGAAAACATCTTTATTACACATTCATTTTTGACAGATATTTTTATTGGGTATAAAATTTTAGGTTGATAAGAATTTTTTTCTTATTAGTATTTTCAAGATATTGCTCCATTATCTTCTCACTTGCATTGTTTTCAATGAGAAATCTGAAGTCATCCTTACCCTTTTTCCTCAATGTGTAGCATATCTTTTTTTCTCTGGCTATTTTTAAGATTTTTCTCTTTATCATTTGTTTTAAGCAATTTGATTGTGATAAACCTTAGTGTCATATTTCATCAATTTTTTTGGTGCTTGCGTAAATGTGGGACTTCTTAGATATATAGGTTTATATTTTTCCATCAAATTTGGGAAACTTTAAGCTATTATTCATTAAAATATTTTTCTCTTTCCCTTGCTCTCCTCTCCATTGGGAATGCCAACTATACTTATATTAAGCTATTTGAAGTTGTCATACAGTCCATGTACATTTTAAGTTTCATCTCTGAAAGCTTTATTTAAATCTTTGTTTTTACATCTTCCATGTCTCTAAGTTTTTGAACATATGTTTAGAGTTATAATAATTTATTTAATATTCTTGTCTGCTAATTCTAATATCTGTGTCAATCCTAGGTGGTTTCAACCGAATAATCTGTCTCCTCATTACGGATCATATTTTCCTACTTCTTTGCATTGCCTGGCAATTTTTTATTAGATGGCACACATTGTAAAATTTACTTTGTTAGGTGTGGATATTTGTCTTCCTATAAATATTCCTGAACTTTGTTCTGTGATACTGTTAAGTTACTCGGAAAGAGTTTGAACCTTTTGGGTCTTGCTTTTAAGATTTGTTAGGTGGGACTTCAACAGTGCTCATTTAGGGTTAATTATGTCCCATTACCGTGGCAAGACTCTTCTGTGTGCTGTGCTCAGTGCCCTGTGAACCTTCAGGTTTCCCCGTTTGGCTGGTGGGAACAGGCACCACTCCTGGTTCCGTGTGATCACTGGGCAGTGTAACCTCTCACCCTTTGGATACTTCCCCTGACTTCAGGTTGTTTCCTCAAATGCACTCACTGATCATCAGTGTTGTGCTAAATACTTGAGGAGAACCCTCTACAGGTGTCTGGGTTTCTGTCTGTGTGCAGGTCTCCCCTCTGTGCTGGGCTGTCTTGAGAACTCTAGCTTATTTTCTTTCAGACTCTTCCACTTCTCTTCAACTCAAGGAGCCTACCAGTCTCTGTCTGAGTTCCCCTTCCTGTACTATGGCCTGGAAACTCTCTCAAAGTTGGTCTCACATCCCTCATTTCTCACCAGGGATCACTGTCCTTTGTTGCCTATGACTTGGGTGTCTCATTTCATATGCTTTGTCTGGTTTTTGGTTGACTGCATAGGACACATTTAGTTCTGGTTAGCCCATCTGGACCTGAATTGGAAGTCCTCTCTGTCAGCATTCATATAAATCCCTTATTCCATTTCCCAAGGTTAATTTGCTGTTTTCCTAACCTTTTGAGTAAGATTTTTTTTTATTTCTCTTTAGAGAGGGGAAGGGAGGGAGAGAAACATCTATTTGTGAGATACATCAATGTGTGAGAGATACATCGATCGGTTGCCCCTCACATGCCCCCAGCTGGGGACCTGGCCTGCCACCCAGTATGTGCCCTGACTGGGAATTGAACTGGTGACCTTTCAGTTTGCAGGCTGGCACTCAATCTATTTGAGCCACACCATCCAGGGAAGATTTTTAAGTCATATAATATCACTCTTTCTTATTTATAATGATATTCCTTTTCATCATAGTTTTAATCATAACTCATAAACTTTGCCATATAAGGTTTTTCTTATTGCTTTCATTTTCTCAGTAGAGAAATTTTTTAAATCCCCAAATGTGTGGTATTGTTGGATCATTTACACTATTGTTATTATTAACTTGTAGTTTTCCCATGTTATGATTAAAATCTGTTGGGAAGCATACCCCATAGTGGTTAACAGCTTGTATTCTTGAGGCAGGAGGCTGGGATTTAAATCCATGCTTTTTTTTTCTGTTTGTTTCACCTAGGCAGAATATTAAACCTCAGACTCAGTTTCTTCATTTGTGAAATTGAGATATAATAATACCTACCTCAGATGACTGCCCTAAGAATTAAATTAAGATAATATGTATAAACCTTTGGCACACAGTAAGTATTCAGCAAATCTTAGTTAAAATTGATATTTGGAGGAATTTATACAAGATTCTTTGTGGTCAACTTTTGGTGTTCAATTGGCATTGGCAAGAATTCTTTTAAAAACAATCCTCTCTGTAGGTATAAAGTTCAATAGAGCAGCACATGCACTTGATCCCAGCTCTCTACCTCCTCAGCCCTCTCTGAGTTCACCTGCGGCTGCAGGGGACCTAGCATCTCAAGAACATATACATCCCTGCTTCCCTACCTGGAGCTGCCCTGCAGAGTTTCAGACTTAAGCCCCTCAGAAACAATTCTCAACCAGTGAGGGACTGGAGAAAGTAGTTTCCAGCTTTGCTGTTCCTTGAGAGATCAAATCTAAGGTGCATTGCACCTGTTCCGCAGAGAATCCCCAGAGGAACTGAGCTTCAGTTACCCACAGGGGAAACCTACTCATTTATGCATCCTGGGTGGGGTTTTCTCCCTTCCTGCATTGCTCTCCCTGCTCTTTTTCTTGTGCATCCTGAGATTACCTCCTACATAAACCATCTGCACCAAGACGCACCTCAAAATCTGCTTTCTGGAGGAACACAGACTAACTATATTAGATTATCCTTGCAATTGTATTGTTCACATCCTCTAAGCAGTGGTTCTCAAATCTCATTTCATATTATAATAAACTAGAGAAAAATAATATAAAAATTTCTTGGAATTGTCAAGTTTTTAAAAACCCAGATTTAGTAAGGAGTAATAATCTTTGAAAAGATTATTGCAAAGGGGAGAGGGGTGAAAGGGACCATTCCACCAATTCCATCCACTAAGCAGAGGAGGACCCTGCAGTAGGGAGAAGCCCTGCCCATACGTTCTCCTCCGGGGTTAGGCTAAAAGAATTTTTGTTTATAGAGAGGAGTAAATGAGACTAGCGAGAACAAGGGTGACCTGGTAGGACAGTAGATCAGAGAAAGTTTAGCCCTGAGGCCAGCCTTTTCTTAGGAGAGGTTGTTAAGTAGAAGTTAGGTAGTTGTGTGCTGGCTCAGGTTGGCGGGTGGAGGGAGGTCCAACCTCAGGGTCCTGGCAGAAGGTTAATGAGGTTAACAAGCATTTTGTCCTGATTGCTCAGTGGAAACAAGCAGTTCGGCTGATTATTTATGAAGCTGTGTGCATGTGTGTGTTTCTTAACTGTCGCTGTTTTCCAGGAACACCCGGCTCAGGTAAAATTCAACATTGTCAAGATGAAGCCTGGACAACAGTATTTTCTAGAAGCTCTCCAGGTAATGTATAGGTTATAAGAGAGACATATCAAATAATTGAAATGTATTGTCCATATTCAGATTCTAATTCAAAAAGTTCTCTATTTTTAAAGATGGCATTTATGAAACAATTGGAAATTTTACCACTGACTCTTTGATGAAGTTAAGAAATTAGTTATTTTTTAGGTGTGATAATGACATTGTACTAATGAATTTTTTATTTAAAAAATTATCACTGTATTGTGGTTATAGTTTTTAGACAACCCTTAGATTTTAGAGATACTCACTGGAGGAAACACAGATTAAATAATATGATTTCTGGGATGTGCTTCAATATCAATAGGGGGATCGGGGTGGGGAATTAGTTGGTCACAAATTGTTAACTGTTGAAGTTGGACAGAGGGTCCTGTGAGGTCGTCAGACTAGTCTATTTTGCATATGTTTGAAATAAGAGCGCTTTGGGAAAGAAGCTCCCAAACTGTGCTTGATATGCAGATCGTGTTGGGAGCTGCTTTTCACGGCCTTCCTTTTTGTCTGCTCAATTGTCAAAACCGGGAGGAGGTTTGGGTAAGGGCTCTCCCTGCCACGACTGCTACATTTCCACCTGTTTTTCCTTGTATTTTCTGCAATGCTTGATTTATACATTTCGCTAGTTTATTATTTGTCACACGAAGGTTTATGAAAGATCCCCTTTTATTTTTCTTGAACAAATAATATATGCTCATGGCAAAAGTAAAGAAAAAATCGAGCCGTGTACAAAGGCAGACAATGAAACGTAGGTTTCCCTTTCATCTCAGATCCCACTCCCCAGTGCCAGCCACAATTACCCATTTCTTCTGTCCCCATCAAGGGACAGTCGGTGTGTCTGGGAACACATGCATGTACATCTGTACACACACTTGAATGTCCTTTTTCATGTGTCACTGGAACCCCAGGAATGTACAGTCTGTCGGACTCCTTGCACTTAGCACGTAAGTCTTGTACAGAAACTGTTTCGGTCCATGCACAACTCTGCACTGTAGCAGACCCTCATCCTTACTCATCCTTACTCATCCTTTTTCAGTGAGAGCTATTTTATAACTTGGCAAATCACCCATCACAGATACCAGTGCAGAGTACTTCCTGTGAATTCACATGCAGATCAGCTCTGCCAGGTGGAGGGACCGCCTCACCCGCCCAGGGGCAACACCAGTTGGCCCGTTTGCACGCTCAGTTGCTCACTTCCACGTTCCTTTGCTCCACATGAACTGGTGCTTCTTTGACTTCTCCTTTGAATCAGCTGAGACATCCGCCTACTTCCTTCATTACAAGCAAAACAGAAAACCTTTAACTTGTGTTCATTCCATACCTGCATCAGAGTCGTGATTTTACTTCTCTTTCCTTTTTTCGGAACTATCCTTTAACAGTATTTAGCAGTTTGAGCATACAATTCTTTGGTTGTGAGGAAAATCCAACTTTGTTTTTGTCTCTCATTGCCCTGTGTCTGGAAGTATCAGTGACTAATCTGTCCCAGTCATTTTCTTCAACAATGCTTCAATAAATATTGTTTTACTTGTGTTTTCACTCTCCAAAAAGATTATGCCAACTTACCCTCCCACTAAGGGTATAAAATCATGGGTTCTCTCAACACCGCACATGATCAGAGTATTAAAAAATGGAATCTTATTTAAATTAAGTATTTCCTTCATTATGAATGAGATCAAGCATATTAATTTTCTTTTTCTATAAGCTGCCTATTTACGTCCTTTGCCCAATTTTTTTATTGTGTTCGGTATTTGTCACATTCATTCACAAGCTCTCCTACAGTGAGGAAATTGGCCCTTTGTCGGGTGTGTTGCGAATACATTTTCCCACTGTGGGGCCAGGGCAACCACGAAGAAACGGCGCGCGGCAAGCATGCTACAACCCAGTGGGTTCAGAATGTGGCTGCACTGAGAAAGGCTGCATCTCTCACTGCTCCCCTTGCCCTCCAGATGTGATTGCGTTGTTACCTTCTCATTCACAGCAGCTCAGCAATGAAGATCTCACTGGAGTGAGTGCGAGAAAAAGGGTGCATTGACGAGTCACCATGGAAACTGCCCCGCCCACAGCATTTGCCATTCAAAGGCTTCTGCAGGCATTCAAGTACAACAAATTAGCAAAGGAAGATTTCCAGACTCACAACCCTCATTTTGAATGCACTTTGAAGGTGTTTAGAGGCATAAAGAATGCCTGTGGTTTTTGCAGGAGATTATTAGGAAAAGAATTGTCTTCAGCGCCAGCTTCTGTGGAGGATAATTGGTCGAGACGTTAGAGTGTATTTTGTTTTTGCTGCGCTTTTCCTTCCTTGCCCTCCTTGTGCTTATGATTGCCAGTCCATAGTGCTTGCTGATCTCAGGAGTGGTTTGTATTACTGTGCCTTAACCAGAAGCTCTTTAAAGACTACCCCTCCCCTGGCTGGTGTGGCTCAGTGGACAGAGTGCCAGCCTGCAAACCAAAGGGTCACCAGTTCGATTCCCAAGGCACATGCCTGGGTTGTGGGCCAGGTCCCCAGTTGGGGGCATGAAAGAGGCAACCCACTGATGTATCTCTCACACATTGATGTTTCTTTCCCTTTCTTTCTCCCTCCCATGCCCTCTCTCTAAAAATAAATAAGTAAAATCTTAAAAAAGAAATTAAATGCCTTAAAAAAAAGACTAGCCCTGGTCTTGCCTTCAGTGAGAGCCCAAGCTCACTGAAAAAGTTGGAAAAAGTTGAGCTATGAATCTGGGTGGGAAAGGGTGTGCGGGGGACAAATTCTCTTTGTAGGGCAGAGAAGTCAGTGACAGCAGCAGTTTTGCAAGCAGTGGAGGACTGTGACTACTGTTGAAAGCATAAGGTTGGTGACAGAACCTGGCCAATGATGGCAGGTGATCTTAGGAGGCTTGAACCCTGGATAGTGGGATTTCTGGCTGTAACAACAAAAAAAAGCCCAGTCCTAATGGAAAGACTAGAAGCCTGTTCACTTTCAAAGGACACTGGGCATCTCAGCCCCAACCTTTGTTGCGTGAGGATTGCTGGTTCTCGGTGTATGACCCCTGGGATCTGTGAGTAACCTTACAGTGGGTTAGGGGGGCCAGGGGACCCTTTGTAATAACTGAGATTGACTTCCATCATTTTGGCTGGCTGGGAGTTCAAATCATGAATTTAATTTTGATAATCTAACATGATATCTTTAAATATCAGAGTTTGTGGAATAAGATTCACACCCCCTGTACTTTTTTAGCCTAGAATTTAGGAAGCCTCAGCCAGTTCAGCTCCTATATTAAAGTCCCACCAAAAACATTACATTTGTGATGGAGTTTTAATCCTTTTTCCCCACTTAGTCAATGTTCATAAATGTATAGATTTTGCTTTATTTTCTTTTGTTTTCACAGTCTGTTATAGATTTTTACGGTATCAAATAGGTTTCCTGAAAAGGCCTCTGATCATGACATTTTATCAGCGGGAAATAAGCATTTTAAGGTCTGACTGGTCATCTTACAGCCAGAAAGGTCCAAAATCAGGGATGGACTAAATGGTTCTCTACTGCCCTCCAGTGGATATGATAGACAAAGGTGAAAACATTTTTGGAATGGAAAAGAGACGTTTACATTTCTAATAAAAATATAGACAGAAAGAGATAGAAAGAATTAAAGGCTATTTTTCCCAGTGTGTTAAAAAGTAAATGCACTGTTGAATGATGAGTCATTTAGTACCATGCCTTCTAAGAGTGTATTTAAACCTGAGGACTTGCTGATAAGACAAAATAGCACACAACTTTTGACATCTTAAGCATTCTGTGTCTCCATATTTACATATAAATACTGTTTTACTTCTGCATTCTTATTTAATTATAATTGTGTAGTCTGTTACATGTCATAACACCCTTCTCAGTAGAGAATCACTAAAGAGTTGTAAGGAAATGACGCAGCTTCTCAGTTTCCCCATGAGCCTGATAGCTGCCATGACCAGCTTGCATGGAAGTTTATTTAGCACTTCTACCTCACCAACATGAGGCTTAAAATTCTACTCTTTTTAAAGTTGATCTTTAAAGTATCCAAATTGATGCATCAATCACTAGCAGACAGTAGCAGTTGCAAACCAAGCCTCTACATGATTTCGTGTTTTTAAACACATTTTTAAAACATGTCAGTTCCTCTAAACAATTAAAACAAAGAAACTGAAACATCCATGTCTCCCCCATCCCCCCAGTGATGGCAAGTCTGTAAGGACATACCTGGTTACCTTCACTTTGTTCAGTAAAGGGCTGGATCATGGAGCCAGAAAGTATGTGTTTGAGCGTGAGGACAATCTATATAAAGGCCTGATTGTAAATCTTTTCCCAGGCTGTGGAGAAAAAGAGAGAAGGCAAGAACAAAAATGAAATTTCAAACTCATCTGAAAACTTTAAAAAGTGATAGAGCCAGGCAGAAAACTGTACTTGAACAACAATAAAAAAAATGTTAAAAAAAATAAAATGCTAAATAAAAAAAAAGAAAAGAAAGGAAAAAGTGATAAAGCCTATATTACATGAAACTGAAAAGAGAACCTGTCCTAGGAAATTACAGCACTTTGGCAATATTTCCTGAGCAAGATGATGATTAAAAATAGTATCTAAAATATACTGAAGATTTCCTAAATACCAGGAATTATGCTAAGATTATTTCATTTACCTTGAGAAGAACCACATGAGATAGTGTTGTTATTCTACTTTACAAATAAGGAAACTGACCAACCTCCAGAGCAAAATGTAATGAGAACAAATGTGGTTTATTTGGAAGCAGACACCTTCTAGAACTCTTACTTACTTTTAAATTTTACTGCATTTTCATTTCGTGTGTGTGGATCTCTTTTCAGGATGCCAAAGGTTGCATGTTGTCTAGGATGTTAAGTAAAGGTCTCGAAATCTGAGAACAATATAATAAGTGTCAAGCCTTCTTACATTTCGAATAGAGATGCCAATCTTCCTATGCAGGAAATACCAAGACATTGATGAAGGAATTCTACACAGGAGAAAACAAAGAATTAAATGGAGATTGATGAGGCTGATGGTGAGAATATCTTTGCAGAGTTGTGAAGGGGCTCTGACATTTCCCCTCTTCGCAGAGAGGGGAGGATGTCTTCGTTATCTATTGCAGCATAACAAATTACCTCACCGGCAGGACACTTCAGACAGCACATTGATTGTCGCACACGCGTCCTGCAGATCAGGAATTTGGGAGCAGTTTAGCTGAATGGTCCCGGTTCAGAGTTTCTCATAAACACTCAAGATGTCATTCAATTAATCAAGGTCACATGCACACACTCTTGCTGTAAGGTTAAAAAAAAGAAGTGGGTAACTGTCTTTCTCATTTTCTGTAAGCAGTGCTCACCACCACCAAGGCACACAGTGGGGAATTCCTCAGACACAGAAAAAGAACTGAGATGATGCCCAGCAAAATAAAACCACAGAAACGTCCAATGTAAAGCCTTGCCTTTGGCTGCTCGACACCAATATAACCACAGCTTTCAATGCTTATGTGTCAAAACCAGTTGTCACTGAAAATACTGCGACTATCTTTCATACAATCAAAGATGTACTCAACTCTGTCACCCTCCAAGGGAGTCAATCCAAAGTTCCATCAGTTACCATATCCATCCACCCCTTTCTAAGTCTGGAACTTCAAGCTGATACCCATTCCTCTGCAACTTACGGACTAAATAATGAAATTCACCAATAGCACACCCTACAAACAATAGTGAAAAAAGGGTAAAGAATGAAAATAAGTGAAAACATCAAAGGAAACACGATACATCAACAAAGGAAATACAAATAAAGATGTCAGCTCTCATTTCCTCCCTGATCCTGAGGATTTCCCCTGCACTATGACTTAGTGTCTTTTCCAGCCCTTCTGTGTTCCCGAGCCTCCAACCAATACCTTCATTTCTAAGACACCTGGGTGTGTGCTGGACCCACCTGTCTATGTGTGCCAGCAAACCCATTCCTGCGCACCAGGGTTAATTACTCCCACCAATGCCGTGACCTTGCTCTTCTCCTCCTTCTCTCGACTGTCCAATGACACAAGACATGCAACATGGTTAGACAGCAGCCTCGGCTTCAAGTCAAGGGAACCACTGTTAAGCCTTTGTTTGAGGAATTCCTTTCTTTGATGACAAACCTCTAAACCAGCAAAGCCCAGAATGTCAAAGAAAGGCCACTAACATTTTTTTAAGTGGGGGTCATTAGGCATAAAATTTCTTTGTTCCTAAATCCATCAAGTTTTGCTTATGGAACTGTGGAGGTTTTAAAAACATATCCACAAATTCTTTGACACTTTTCCTATAAAAGGAGTCTCCTTAGATAAAACCAGCCTTATATCAAAGGAAGTAGCACTTCAGGACTTCCATTGTTTAGAAAAGGCATTAATTACAGTTTCCACCCAAATCTCTCTTTTCTGGGATGCTTGCTCCTAGGTTGTAAGGAACCAAACAGCACTGTGGAAAGGCCATGGGTAGGTGTCCTGGTACAGATTCAGCATCAGCCACTACACAGATGAAGGAGAGAGAGGGCTATTAGATGATACCAGCCCCCCCAATTTTTAGCTGTCCCAATGGAATCAAGTGAAAAGTGGAACAGAGATAAACTGTCCCTGTTGAGCCCCACACAAATCACATTACAGATCTGTAAGCAAAATACATGTTGTCATTATTTTAAATCACTAGGTTTTGGGGTGGTTAAACAGCAATATTGGAACAGGAATAAAGAGTGCCAAATATTGGACGCTAGTTCAAAGCATATACTGCATCCCATAGGGCAGCATCAAAAACGGTTATTATCTCCCAGAAGGCACCGTAACCAAGGCTTCAATAATACCAGGTGCTTCTTGGTGATAGAATATACAATTAGACCAATACATTCCATGGGCATTAGCCCATGGTATTGCTTCTCTCATTGCAGAGTGAGTTTCTTGGTCAGAAGCGGTGTGCTGTCAGACACAATGACACAGTAGGAAGCATTCTGTAAGTCCCCAGAGGGTGCTGCCGACAGAAGCACAGCAAGCAAAGAAAGCAAATCTAAATCTACAGTAAGTGTGCTTCAGAGAGCACAAATAACTATTCCCTCAATGATCTGGAAGGACCGATGGGGTCAACTTGCCTCCAAGTGATTGGCTGATCCTCCTGGAGCATGGGGTGTATTGCCAACTCCGGACTGGTCACTGCTGCTGGCAGCCTGAACACTCAGCAACGGCTTGGTCATCCCAAGCATAACTCCAATCCCGTTATTGTAGCCACTTTATTCACAACTCCACTGGGCAAGCACTGAGCCTGGGAAAGAAGGCTGAATTTCATCCACAGAGACGTTCGTGTTGTCTATATCATTCTTAAGATTTATTCTGCAAGGTCCAGAACATCCCTTCCCAAGTCTTCCTTATCACCACTTCTCCAATCTTTCTCTTTCCATGTCCTTGACCAACCGGCCAAACACTCAGCCTTCAATCAGGAATGACTACCCAAGGTCATCTCCCCTTTCAGGCAGAGTGAACTTCAAGACATACTGCTGGACATTCTGCCCATTAAAAGAACTTCACACCTTCAATGTTCTTCAGGTCCAAAGTGGGACCACAGCCGCCTAACGATCCATTTCTGGCAAGTACAAGCATATTGTGCAAACTCATACACCTGCACGGTGCCTAGCACATCTTGGGTGCTCAAATAGGTGTTTTCTGAGTAATTTTTTAAATGCAGATTATGTCCCTCCCCTGCTTACTTTCAATAGCTTCCCATCAATCTAAAAGACCCTGCTGGGTGTGGCCAATGTATACGCCTTCCCCTTGTTCTCTGTACTCTAAGCCTTGGTCCCTAATTCCTGGACTGTTCCAAGCTCCCTCCTGCCACAAGATCTTTGCTCAGAATGTCCCCCCTCTTTGCCTAGCTAAGTCCATCCTCAGAGCTGGACTCAAGGATCACTTCCTGTCTTTTAACCACCTTCCTTCACTGTACTTATCTCCATATTCATTTATGTTTAATTAATTGTGGTCTTACTCTAGGACTCTACGACTATGTGCACTTAACAGTGAGCCCCGCACCTAATATGGTGCTTGGTACTTAAGAGGTGCTAAAAAATTTGTTGAATAGATGAATGAATGTGTCTGTAATAAAATGCAGTATAGGTAATTTTTCTACAAATTATCACTGCCAGTTTTGCTTAAGAAGCTTTCTGCCATTAGTTTCCACTCCTGATTCACATTTTATTAATTAAAAAAACACTTGTCTAGACTTTCCTAAGCATTATTTCTATGCTAGCACATGCAAAAAAAAATGATTACATATGAAACTGTAAATACACTAAGAGCCACATTGTAAAAAGTAAAAAATTAATCTTAGTATCTTACTTAACCCAATATATCCAAAATATTGTTTCAACATGTAAGCAATATGGATACTATTGAGGTATTTTACATTCTTTTCTTCATACTAAGTTTCTGAAATTTGGAGGGCAATTTAGTTTCATCAAATCTCAGTTTGAGCTAGCTCTGTTTCAAGTGCTCACCAGCCGCACGTGCCTAGTGGAGGCTGCATGGGACAATGCAGTTCTATGGGATTCACTTTCACAAGCCTGACAGCCCTCAGCACTTGTAATTAGTGTAAGCAGAACTCCGAGTCAACCCCCCAGAAGGGTCTGTCACAGTATAACGGGTGACTTAAACCCTATTCTAGAGTGAGCCCACCTTCTTCAGCATTTGCAACTTAAAACGTTATTGCAACAATGAAAAAAAAGAAATATGCATAATCGATGTTGCAATGGTGTAAAAACATGTATATTTTTCAATAAATGAAACCCCCGTTTATATTTCAACTTAAAAAAACTGTCTCTGAGAACAGTTTTATTAGTGCGCATTTTCCACCTTCCTAACATCCTTTTATGTCTTCTTTAAACAGACACTTTGCTCCTTCTTAAGAAGGGAGCCACACCTCCTTTGCAATCTTCCCCTTCGAGGCCAGTCCATAATTCTCCGCATTTCGGGGTGTGTCATGGCAAATCTGTCGGTTCTCTTGACTGTCCAGAAAATTTCGGGGAAGGGTGTCTGCCCAAGCCAACCCTCATTCATCCTTTCAGCGTTTTCCTTATGCCTGCTGGGGCTTCTGGAATTGGCCGTCCGAAAAGCAGCAGAGGCCGGAGTTCACAGGCACACACAGCTGAATACGGACTGCTCCCTCGGCTCAGACCAGCTCTCTCCACCAGCGTTCTATGCACGCGACAACTTTTCGGTACTTCTACCTCACCTCAGGGCCACTGGCCACGGCGACCCACAGCCCTCGTGGAACTACCAACAGCCTAACCTGCGCCACACCACCTGCCCCTCGCCAAAGGGTTAGAGGCGCGACTTCCGCCTGGACGGAGACACTTCCGGAAGTGACGTAGGAGTGTCAACATGCAAGATGGCGGCCCATCACCGGCAGAACACGGCAGGACGGAGGAAAGTGCAGGTATGGGAGCTTGGCTCCTCTACCTCTCGGATGTGGCTGCCAGCCCTGGCCCACCTCCAGCGAGCAGATGTCTCTGGCCGCGATCGGCCAGGGCAGCGGCTTGGGGCGAGTAGGATGGGGTGCGGCCGGCGGCGAGGGGTGGGGCCGCGGCTTTAATGGTTGAGGAAGGGGCGGGGGGCGGCCGACCTCGGCCCAGTGCCGGAACTATTGGATGCTCGGTTCGGATCCTGGGGTTGTCTGTTGTCCGCTTTCTCGTGGGCTTGGGCTTGCGAGGTCGGAATAGGCTCCTTCACCGCCCACCTGCCTCCCCCTTCCCTTGTCTTTCTCCAAAGCCCTCTGCACTAGCCGCCTCGGAGCGGAGGCCTCCGGGGGCTTCCCCTGCTGGCTGGCGGGGACTGAGTGAGTGGACCTGTGTGGGGGCGTGGCGGGGCGGCAGGTCGCAGGCCCTGCCGCCGGTTTTCTGCGTTTTGTGCTGGCGTTCTCTCCCTGGTGAGATGGAAACGACGGCGGAGTGAGCTGTGTTGGGGGGCGAAATACAGTTTTTACTGTTTTGGAATTTAATTTCGTCTTCATCTTTTCTTCATCTTCAGTGTTCATCCTTGAAGCTTTTGTTTCTATGTAAGGGTAAAGCGTTATCTAACCCTTCCGTATGTGCTTTATGCTTTCGTGAACCCACTTTTGTTTTATGGGTACATTTGAGAGTTATTGTTAACCTGTTTTCAGAGATGGGAGAAGTGAAAGCCTTGGTACAGGTATTTGCTGCAGGTATAGTGTATGCAGTAGTGACGGTATGGTGCCCTTTTCCATTAAATCTTACTGAGCACTTAGTTTAGGCCCCAAAATGTGCAAACAATGGAGAGAGTATAGGAATAAATAACACGCAGGCGGTCTTTATAAAACGGGATTATATGTGGTTCTACAGGTTGAAATCAGTGAGTGTTCCTTCAGTAACTTGACCCCAGAAAATTGCTGTAAGCCATAAAGTCCTCTGGGCAGTTAACTTTTTTGTCTCATTGATCTCATAGGTGAGTACCATATCCCTACGCACTCAGTAGATGTTGTATTGAGAGAAACATAAAAGTCTCAAATAGTGTACCAGTTAGGCAGTTTTTAAGTGCATCAGTGACAGAATTTAAGTAACCTCAGCGTGCAGTCTACGTGGGGAGAATGTCTGCTTTTGACTAAAATGTAACTCAAAATTGTAACTTGATTGTATGCTAGACATTAGAATGGTGCACTCTTCAGGGCAGTCAGGAGAGTTAATCAGGCCTCTCAGTTTCTTGCATTTACACTTAAGAGGCAATAGAGAAGTATAGGATGGGGAAATGTAAACCTGCAGTGTGTGGGAAACGGAGTGTTTTAATAAGATGAGTGTGAGCCACTGTGTGCTGAATGACAGTGGTGACGATTCCACTCTTCTCTGATTGGAGTGCAGAACGAGAGTTTGAGGTTCAGCGCTTCCCACCTTCTTCTGAATAGGTGTAGCAATCAGATTGATAAAGTGGCTGTTTCCCCTGGAGAGCATTCAGAAGAACTTAGTCTGCTGAAGGGAAGATTCAATGAGTCTTGTTAGCTGCTTTCACAATTTTTCCCCAGGGTCTACAACCAATGTGAAAAGTCACAGAAATTGATTTTATCTCAACATGAGGGAGAACGTTTTGTTTATGGAAATGTTTTTAAAACAAGTACATGTTCACTGCAAAAAAAAAAAAAAACCACAACAATACAAAAGTATAAATGATAACTATTCTGCGCTCTTCAAAGAAAACTGGAGACATTGTGATATATAATCCTAGACCAGGGTTTTTCGGCCTGTTATTGACACCTTGGGTTACATAATTCTTTATTGGGGTGGTGGGGGGAGGTGTTGGCCTATGCAATGCAAGTTTTGCATGATCCTGGCTTCTGCCCTGCAGATATTAGTACCTTCCCAGTTGTGACAACCAAAAATGACTCTAGACATTTTCAAATGTCCCCTGGAAGGTAAAATCACCACCAGTTGAAAGCCAGTGTTCTGTAACTCTTCTTGCATGTATATCGGACTTAACATGACATTTTTCTCTAAATGGAGTGATAACATTCACTGTTTTGTGTCTGGTTGATTGTCAAAATTTTAAATATGTATTACTTTTGACCTAGAAAGTCTCCCTTTAAATACCGTTTTTCAGAAGTATATATGCATATAGGTTTTTCTAGTTATGCAAGGGTGTTTGTTATAGGAACTATGAAAAAATCTATCTATAGTTAGTTAGAAGATAGGCACATTCATGTAGTGGATTAATTTTAGTTATTAAAAAGATAAGGTAGATCTGTATAATTAAAAAGGAAAGGTGTCCAGAATTCAAAAAAGCATGGCCTCATTTCCACAAAGGAAATAATATATTTTGAAAGTCTGTAAGGATATTAACCGTGATTATCTCAGGTGTATCAAATTGTGTTTATAGGTAAGGCAGAAAATGGGAATTTTTTTCCTTGAACATATATGAACCTTCATACTTTTAAACTTTTTACAATATTCTTTGCTGTTACAAATAAAATACATCTTTCTATTTTGGAAAAGTATATATGGCTACATAAATATATTTTGCCTCCTTGGTTGTCTGTGTCTTGTACCAAGAGGCAGTATCTCTGGGCTCCATTACCATATTATAGGCCAAAAAAAACCCTTGAAACTTAAATTGATAAATAACCAGTGGAGAGGGATACAGACATACTGCTTATTAATTATGGGCCTAATGAAGGAGCACATGTCTGCAATCTTCAACCTCTAAGGAGACTGGACATGAGTAAGAGGGGTAGGGTGGATTTGTGAATGTCAGAAACACGGTCGGACGATCAAATACGTGAATTCAGACATGTGATGCACTTGTTTTCCTAGTAATCCAGATATCAAAGCAAGTCTTTTCACTCCCTGGTGGTCCCTTAGTATTACGGTTTTCCAGCAACCTGAGTCAGTCGGTTGACTGTCTCCATCTTTCCCTCAGCTGTGGCCTCTCTCATTTGCTTCAGAGTTCTTGGCGGAAGGGGAGGTTGGACAAAAGGTGATTCCTGGGTTAGGAGCAACAACCGTGCCCTCACACTCAGTGATGGTTCAAGAATATAAACAGTTGGTCTTTCATAACAGTTCCTTTGGTTGGAAATGATTCAGAATCCAACTTGACCAGGCTCACATGATAAAACACTGTTTTGGCTCAGGTAAGTGAGAACTCAAGAGGTAGTGCTAGTTCTATGCAAATCTTGAGCGAGAGGGCTCGCTGTGACTCTGTACCCTAGGACGTGACGTAAAGCCAGCTTTACCATCGGGCTGCCTATGAGTTGTCACCTCCTATTCCCGAACGCTTGGCTCTAGGCCTTGCCTCTTGGTGCCGTGTCTAACCCAGACCTTGTGTCCTTCCACTGCACTATGCTACGTAACAGAGAGTCTTAAGTAGCCCCTGCACAGTTCCTCCTAGGATTTGCTTGCCTTGAGGATAAAACATGGAGCAGAAGTGAGGAACGGAGAGACAGCCAACAAATGTCTGTTCTACCAGTACTTAAGTCCTTTTCCTGCTCAATATTTAGTTATTCTAGGCCTATTCAGAGGTCAGTGTGTTCTTGACTCCTGATTGAGTCCCAGTTCTGGGCTGGTTGATTAATCTTTGATATTTTTTAAGGATGTAGGATGATGCCACATCCGGGCTTCTCAAGAAAAGACCCATACAGATTAGCCATATCTGAGTTGGTTTTTATGTAGGTGGGCAATTAAAACTGTGGTGCCAGTGTAACATCCGTTAGAGTGGGGGTCAGCACGCTTTTTCTGAAGGGCCAGAGAGTAAGAATTTTAAACTTTGCAGGCCCCTCTGGGTCATAGCCACTGAACTCTGCTGTTACAAAGGGAGGCCATCCATAGACCTAACTGCCCGGGTGTGGCTGTGGTCCAGAAAAACTTTGTTTACAACGCAGGGTTTGGCCCCTGACAGTTTTTCACTGACCACTGGGAAAGGAGTTTTTTTTGTGTGAAACCACTGAATGGGAGAAGGCAGTCAAGACTACTTCTCAGAATACTTTTTAAAATTAACACCCCAGAAATATAGGTTCCAGCAGGAAAAACAGATGTGAGAATTATTGACATTTGGCCAATTTTTCTTGGCCAAATTTAACCTGATTTAGCTTGATAGCTAAAAGTAGTCTTACACAAAAGAGCTGTGTGATTCCATTTATGGGATGTTATAGAACAGGCAGAAATCATCTAGGGTGGAAAACGTCAGGCCTAGATTGGGAGTCGGGGGTAGAGGCTGGGGAAGCGGGTGGGGCAGCTCTCTAGGGTGGTATAATGTTCTGTGTGTCTTACTAGGTGTTCGTATGCACAGGTATGTTCATTTGTCAGAAGTACCTGTCTACACTTAGATTTGTGCATTCCACTCTAAGTAAATTTTACCTTTAAAAAACAGGCGCCATGAATAAATAATGAACTCTAGTTAATGATATTCGTGCCAAAGTATTTTAGGGGCAATTGTTATTGATGATGTGCAGCTTACTTTGAAAGGCATCAAAAAATAACAGGATCAAATGGATAGATGGTTATGAGGTAAAGCAAATGTAGAAAATGTTAATCACAGAATACCTGTAAGTGGTAGGTATATGAATGTGTGCTGTGTAATTCTTTCAGCTTTTGTATGTGTTTGGAATTTTCCATAATAAAGGGGGGGAGAAAATAAGCTTTAAGGTTAAATAATGGATGGTGATAAGCATGAAGCAGAAGATGGGGAAGTGAACTGTTAGTTGCAGTGGCCAGAGGAGGCCTTGCTGAGAGGCCGACATAGTAAGGATCTGCAGAAAACAAGCCTGTCATCCGGGGGAAGAGCGTTCCCGTGAGAACATCAGACGCAAAGGTCCTGAAGTGGGGCTGTCCCTGCCTATCTGTGGAATAAAGGTGCCTTTGTGGCTGGCGTGGAGTGAGTGAGGGGCAGCAGAGGAGGAGCTGGAATCAGAGAGGTAACTTCAGGCCCTAGTAAGGTCTTGGGCTTTTACTCGAGTGGGAGGTGGGGAGCAGTTGGCGGATTTCTAGCAGAGGGATATTCACAATGTGCACGTGTTTGAGTAAGTGCAGCCTGGCTGCTGTATTCAGAACAGACTGCAGGTGGACGAGGACAGAGAAGGGGAGACCAGAAGCCATGTAAGAAATCCAGATGCTGTGTGGTAGTGGCTCCACCCAGGACGGTGAGAAGTGGTTGTATTTTGGGTGGGATGTGCTGACAGGATGTGAGGTGAGAGAAATTGAAGGAGGGCAGCAAGGTTTGGGGCCTGAGCAGCTGGAAGAACGGAGTTACCATTAACTCCATCGGTGAGGAAGGCCACAGGAAGAGCTGTTTCGGAGAGGGCTGTCAAGAACTCGGTTTGGGAGATGCCACAACGAACGAAGATGTCTGTTAGACATCGGAGTGGAGACGAGTGAATGCACACCTCAGGGGAGCCTCGGGGAACGGCCCGAAGTATCCCCTTGGTGCACCTGAAATGCTTTTAAAACACCCCTTCTTTTCTGAAAAATGTGAATTTTGTACTTACTCCATAATATAGTCACATTTGTTTTCACATAAAAATTGTTTAGTTGCTGTGGTGGGCAGAATGCCTCTCCACCAAAATTCTATGCCCCAATCCCTAGAATTTGGGACTATGTTATGTTATATGATAAAAAGGACTTTGCAGATGTAACAGACTTCAGAGTAGGGGGATTATCCTGGATTATCTGAGTGGGTCCGATGTTATTACAGGAGCCCATAAAAACAGAACTTTGTCCAGCTGGGGGCAGAAGTCAGATTTGAGGCACGAGGGGGACCCTCTGTTGCAGGAGAGGCACCTAGAAAGCATGAGAAGAGGTGCGGGCAGCCTCTAGGAGCAAGAACACGGGGCCCTCGCACCTACAACCACAGGGCCTGAATTCAGCCCACAGCCTGATTGAGCATGGAAGCACAATCTCCCAAAGCTTCCAGAAGGAGAAGAGGCGTTTCAAGACTTTTGTGGATTTTGGCCTTCAGATTGACTAAGCAGAGGACTCACCCGTGCTCAGCCTGACCTCTGACCTCAAGAACTGTGAAATATAATAAAAGGGAATGTTTTAAGCCAGTAAATTTGGGTAATTTATTATATCAGCAATAGAAAGCTAATCCAATTACCTTGAAATAGTCAAAGATAGTTTTTCTCCCGATTGCTTCTACCCTCTGGCACATTACCAGCAACTCTGGGGGTATATAAGCTTGAAATGCAGAGACAGACCACATGAAGTTCAGTGGATCATCCCCACCATCTGATTTCTTTGTTTTGGGTCCCACAGAATCGCTAGAGAAGTTGAATGATGCTTACTGAGCCAGCTACAAATACTTAAAGTGTCGCTTAACTGGATACTTGCCGTCCAGGGACTACCCTATTATTTTCTCCTTTCAAAGTTCCTTTAATTATGTCTTCCAGAATGCATACTTCCTACTTACTGAAGGTCTCATCCCTCGTAGAATAATCGTAATAGTACCTTCTCCTCCTACCCAACCTCCTCTTTTTTTAAAGCAAATTAGGACAATCAGATATGAGTGCTCTCCTCCGCCTTCTCTGCCTTAAATGAAGTTTTTCCAGGGCTTTGTTCACTCATTTATTGCTTCTGTCTCCAGCACCTTCTGCTTTTCTCTTTATTTTACTTCCATGTTTTCTGCCTGCAAAGGTCGCCTTTATCTTGGGTAATAAAACTTTATTTAACTTGCTCTCACTTCTAGTTATGTTCTTTCCCTCACTAGGATGAAAAAGCTCCAGGACTTTTAGGCTCACTACTGTATCCTCAGCATTTAGAGTACAGTCTGGCAACTGATGGGTAATCAATATTTGTTGAAAGAGATGAATCCCGTTTTCCTTTTCTCTACAGCCAGTTTTTTCCCTTTACTAAGTTTCTGGTGTAATATATCTAGGAACTTATCACTGTATATAGTTTATCTTTGTTCTGTTGTGACCACATAGAATGGATGTACCATGATTTATCTAGCCATTTCCTTGTTGGAGATACTATTTCTGTTTTATCCATCATACTAAAATTTACAAAAAGAAAAGAAAAGTTATAAAATAGTGCGAAAGTCTTCTAAGAGTAAACAGAAGGACAAAGATAGATGATATAATATAGAATGTATAAAAGTTGAAAGCACAGTTTGAAAGTTCCAACATCTGACTGATGGGAGTTTTAAGGAACACACACACACAAAACACAGAGTTATTAATGAATTGTTACAAGAAAAGTTCCCGGAAAGACCCTAAAAGCGTGTGTGGGGTGGGGGTGGAGGTGGGTACTGGTGGCGATGCAGGAGAGAATGAAAGTAGGATCACTTCCAAGTGAATGGAACAGAAGGACGTTGAATTCAGTGGCAACACGGGGTGCTAGAGGAAGTTAGAGCAGTGCCTTCAAAAGCCGAGGGAAGTTTTTCTACGTGGACTTCTCTGCCCCACCAAATCGAGTGTAAAGGTGAAGACCTTTCCAGGCACGCAATGGCTAAGTCACCTCCCGTGTACCTTTTCCTGTGTCAGTTTCTTAAGACCGTGCGTGTGTACTTCAGCAACACGGGGAGTGAACAGAGAAAGGGGACATTGAATTCAGGAAACAATGGCTCTAGCCGGAAAAGCAGTGAAGGGAAGCACAGATGATGGCTGTGTCAGTGGACCTAGAGGGCAGCCAGCCCCGCCTGGAGCGGGAGGTGGAGGATACTGGGCAGACGCCTTCTGGGGAAAGGGCGTGGGGTGGGTTCTTGCTCGAATGTCAAATATGGTACAACAGTTAAAGAAAATTGAAGTTAGAGGAAACCATCGAAGAAGAAAAGAAAGATAGAACTCTAGGGAAAACAAAAAACTCTCTGAGGAAGGAGATATATTCATAATGCAGGACTTACCTGGTCAGTAGATAGCAGTTACAAAGTCAACCACTGTAGTACTGATTATTCAACCACGAGTAGCAGTGTATCTATATCAGAAGAGTAGAGGGAGGAGTTATTGGGGTAGTTTCAGAGTTACTGCCTAATCTACCGTAGCCTGAGTAGATAGGTAAGTCTAATATGGATAAACCAGAAAGCTGTAGAATAAGGACAGTATTTCAAGAAATTCAATAACTATCCAGAAGAAACAGCTGAAATTAGTTCCCTCTAGGGATTAAGATTGGTATGGGGAGTATTACACAGACAATAGGTAGGCGGGTTTTCATTACAGTCTTTCAGTACGGCTCGATTTTCTGAACACAGACAAGAATTACTTAGACAAAAATTAAATTATAAATTCAAAATACTAAGTAACGTATGCCCATTGTAAAATACCATGTAAAAAAGTTGTGAATGACTCGGGAATAACTACTGGTGGTTTTATATGTGTAGGTCCTTCCCAACTTGTATATTTATGTTTAAATATATATTTAATATTCGGAACATTTTACAGTAATGATTATTATACGTGGCTGTGTTGGACCACATATTTCACTTAAATATAGCATGGCTTTCTTCCCATGTCAATCAGTCTACATCTACGTCAATATTTTTTATGATTAAATAGTATTGTTTTGTGGATGTGCCAAATTTTATCCAATTAGGATATTTCTAATTCTTTACCATTTGTTAGAAAGATTTTGTCAATTTTGTTTAGAGAGAAGGAAAGGGAGAGAGAAAGAAAGGGAGAGAAACATCGATGTGAGAGAGAAACATGGATGGGTTGCCTCTCATACACACCCTGGCAGGAACTACCCGCAGCCCAGGCATGTGTCCTGACTGGGGATCGAACCAGTGACCTTTTGGTTCACAGGCGGGCGCTCAGTCCACTGATCCACACCAGCCAGGGCTCTTCGCCATTTTTAATCACATGTCTGTGGTAGGTACCTTTGAAGAGGTGGCCCAGACTTGTGTAGCTAAGAATTACTTTCCACCTGGAAGGAGGACTGACAAGTCATGTTATTCTCTGACCCTTTCCCACTGGACCAATCAGATAATCTCCCAGGAATTTGAAAATTAAGATTCATGTATGCTTCATAGTCTCTGTTAAAGGGAATGTGTTCAGAGAAGCAGATCAGGGGCCATAAAGCCCCAGAGAAAGAGTTTGAGAGAAACTGAAATTGACATTGAAGCCAACTTGGTTTCTCATGGCTAATATGTGATTCGTGCACAAATATTTATCAAATGTCTTTTATGCCCGACATTATAATGAGGGGTGGGAGGAACAAGGTAGGCACGTTCCTCGCTCTCTCACTTTTATTCTAATGAAGCTGAAACAAAAAAGATAAACATGGAGTATGGTACAACTGTGAAAGGAATAAGTAGGGGAAGTGATAGGGGTGGAGATCCTCTGAGAGGAGGTGACATTGCCACCGAGACCTGAAGGGTTGAGGTGGCCAGACAAGATGGAAGCTGGGGGAAGCGTTCCTGTGGGGACTGGAGAGGTGGCACTGGGAACAGTGAGTGTGAAGGGGTGGGGAGAAGGAGCAGAAGGGAGCTGGGAGTGACCGCCCTGGAAGAGGCTGGGGGAGGTGAGTTCGAGGTGAGTGTGAGGATGCAGGGTGGAGCCAAAGCACGCGAGGAATTTGAACTTTAAATGTAGTGGAAGCTTTTGGAAGGCTTCAGCAGAGACGTGCCATGATTTTATTTTAAAATGTCTTTTATGAGTCATAACTGTATTTCCTGCCCTTGGGCTTTTTGAGATCTTGTATCCTTATGTTAAATTCTTTTTTCTTTCTTCTCTTTTTTTAAAATTTGAGCTGGTTGGAGTGGATTTCAGTCACAGTTACTTGTATCCAAGGACTTGCCCTGGTTGCCTATGTATACAGCCTTCTCACCTCACTGATTATTTATGTCCGTTGGCCATTTTCTTGTTAAAAAATTTCCTCCTCATGGTGACTTGTTCTTAGGGCTTTGTAAGGAATCTTTGTGTGGTGTCAAGAGTAAACTTTTGTCTTTTGTGTTTGTTTCATTATTTTTCCAGTTAGATGTTTGCCTTTTAACCTTGCCCATACTATTCTTTGATATTCAGAATGTATTTTTAAAAAATAACAGCTTTACTGAGATACAATTAACATAATATAAAGTCACCCTGTTAAACTATACAACTCAATGATTTTTAATATATTCACGAGGTTGAGTATTGATCACCTAATTCCAGAACATTTTCATCACCCCAAAAAGAAACCCCATACCCATTAATAGTCACTCACCATTCCCTTCCCCTCCAAGCCACTGGCAGCCACTGATCTCCTTTCAGTCTCTGTGGATTTACATGTTCTGGACATTTAGAATAAACAATCATAAAATACGCGGCATTTTATAACTGGCCTTTTCCACTCGGCGTGTTTTTAAGGCTCAGCCCGGCTGTGGCATCTGTCGGCACTCACTCCTCCTATGGCCGAGCAGTACCGCGTGGCATGCACAGACCACGTTTGGCTCGGCTTTGTCAGCTGCAGGACATCGAGTTGTGTCCACCTTTCGGCTCTAGTGAATGATGCTGCGGAGAACATTTGGGGGCTTACAAAAGGTTCTGACTTGCATTTGGTCAGAACGGCAGTGCTCTTTTCCTTTGGAGAAATTGCTGTCTTTCTTGTTGTGTTAGCAGAGCCTTCTCAACATGGTCCATGTAAATATTCGCCTGTCTTATTTTAAGTATTTTATGATTAAATTATCCATTTTCAAACTTTAGTCCACATGAAAATTCATTTTGTTTAAGATTTGGGAAAAGCATATATAGTTTTTCCCAATAGAATCACTAGGTGCTCCTAGGTAATTAATAAATAATTTATCATGCCTTCATTGACTTGAAACACTGTGTTTACATTAAAATAAAAAATTTGTAATAGGAAAATATGTTTCTGAATTTCGTTTTATTGATTCTTTTATATATTCCTATTGTGGTACTCTGTTCTAATTTTGGTAGCTTTAGATTTATGATATCTTTTAAGATGTTTAAAGAATATGCTTTTAGTTAAAAAAATAACTGGGAATTCCCTAAAAAAAAATCCACTATATATTTTGCCAACTGCTAGAAAGAAATCCAGTGGGATTCTGGCCAAAGTTTGATTGAATTCACAAATTTAGAAAACAATTGTTAATTTTGAATCTTCCTGTGCTACAATATGGTGCCTCCTTTATTCAAGTTTTCTTCCATGTACCTTGTTCTGTCAGTTATTTTAGGCGTTTATTCTTGTTGCTATTGTAAACAGGTCTCCCCACTCCCTCTCCCTCCTCCATACCTCCTGTTATAGTCTTAATTATTTGTTTCATTAAATTAGAAGGTTTTGCTTTTGGCTGCCAGCCAGCTTGTTGACTTTTTCATAATTGTAATTGCTTTTGGTTGATTCTCTTGAGTTTCACATGAAGCAGACAGAACTCACCTGTAAAAACACATAGTGTAAAGTCCTCTGAAGGAAAAGTTTAGTGTGGTAGAGGAACACAAAACCTCATTTGCTTGCCGGGTGAGAGAAGTCGTTTTTGAGGAAGCATTATTTAAACAGAAACCTGAAGACTGCAGTAGAATTGGCCAGAGAGAGGGGAAGAAGAACTTCCAGACAGAGGGGATTTGCACGTGTGACTAATGCGCTGGAGGCCCCGTGGGTGCACGGAACGGGGCGCTGTGAGCCCAGACGAGCGGCAGGAGAGGTGAGCAAGGCCCTTGAGGCCGCGGTGTTGAGTTCAGATCAGATCACGACTCCAGCAGAGTAAGCGCTGGAGAGGGGTTTGGGGCAGGGGTGAAACGCATTCCAGTTTCCAGCTGCCCTGTGGGAAATGGATTAAAGACAAAGGAGAGTGGGAGAGGAGGCCAGGTAGGAAGCGGTTACGGTAGTTTAGCATCAGACTTGCTCATCTCGGACAAGGCTGTTACTAATGTCGTTCTTCTCGCCTCAGCCCTTCAGTCTCACAGAGTAACATGAAATGTTTATTGGATTGAAAATAAGTTTTATATTGGAAAATGTGGGACTTTGAATTTGCGATTGACCACTAGTAGTAGGCTGTATTTTACTGCATGTTCGTAATTTCACAGAAAGCGTGTGTTGATATATTTGTCAGGTTTCCTATGTTATTCGGGATGAAGTGGAGAAGTACAATCGAAATGGAGTCAACGCCTTGCAGCTGGACCCAGCCCTCAACAGACTCTTCACGGCAGGGCGAGACTCCATCATCAGGATTTGGAGCGTCAACCAGCACAAGGTAAGGCAGGGATGGCACTAACATTTGAAATCTGTGCTCCGTAAAATTTGGTCTGATACGGCGTACCTTTCATAGCTTCAGATGTAACCTCGGAGCACTGAGGCATTTGGTACACCCTTTAAAGATGCTGCACCCAGAATTCTATGAGTCTTTGAGAAAAACTCCCCAGGGGAGTTTCAGAAGTGTTTAGCTAAGGGAGGGACTCCACAAACTAGGCATGCGATAAGAGCTCTCTGCCAGAAAGAAACGAAGAGATTTGTCTGGTAGGGGGACTGTTCGTAACAATCTTTTTTTCTGCTTTAAATGTGTTCCCAAAAAGCTTCTTGGCAACCGTTTCCACTGCTACTAAGAAAAGGTCGACTGTGCTTTTACATTTATAACTAATCTTGAACAAATATTTGATTTCTTCATTTAAAAGTGATTAGGATGCCCACAAAACCCATAGGACCTTATCTGATAATACAAGGCTGGTGTAAAAGTGTGAAGGCAAAACAGGCTCCCCTTCTTTAGGAGACTTAAAGTTTGCCTTCTTAAAGAGGGACCAGGATTTCAGTGTATGTAAAGATAAATGCCCTGTCAAATGGCAGTGAACTCTCTTTATATTTTGTTTAAATGCCTGTATTGTGAATGACGTGGAAAGGAAGAGTCAGGGAAAGAAAATGACATTACTGAGCTCTGGGCTGTGTACCATCCACTCTTAGCACTTTCATATCCAATGTGGTCTTCATTTTCATGACACTCCTTCAGGACAGCTCTTACGTTCATGCACATAATTTCCCATGGATGGGAAAACAGGCTCAGAGAATCCCAGGGTTAAATAGCTACCAAGTGACGGGACTTAGAGCCTCTCTAACTTCAGTTCTCTGGTGCCAAACCTTGTAGTTTTAAAAGTCTGTCTTCTTAGCAAGCTCTGCAAGTCTGATGTTCAGTCCAAAAAAGTCCAAAAAAGTGCATGTGCTAGCTGATGTTTCTTTAAATGGCCTTTGGTCTAGTGGGGTTTGGATTCTTTAACCAGTGGCAGTAGTGGTGGTCCAACGTCAGAAACATGGAAAGTAAGAAAATCATGGCTTTTATGTGCTTTTTGGAACTTATATTTAAATTGCAATGTCACCTTTCTGGGAATTAACAGTATTTCAGACAAGTTACGAAAAATATTCACAAAAACTAACCTGGAAGAATCTAGAAAGGTCCCTATTCTCCCCTCAAACATCTTTTTTCTGGTCATTTTATGACACAATTGAATAGCATAGTTTCTCAAATAGACTTGTGTGGTGGGGCTGTTCTCTTGGCCCAGGAAGTGTCTTACACTTGCCTGTCTTGGGTGTAGGATGTAACTATAGATTCTTCTTTACAAGACCTCTCCTGGTAATTAAGAACTTACGTATAAAAGCCAGTGAGAGGCATAGAAGAATCTCCAATTACTGAGTTGAAATGGAGACCAGGCTAATACTCCTTTAGCCCTTGGCTTCCATTTCTTCTCTGAAGGACCACAGATACCATAAGGAAAACATTTAATTCAGAAGGTGAAAACCACAGTGGGAAGCTAAACACGAAAGTGTTCATCTCCCTCTGTAATCGGGCTGGGCCCCTCACCGCTCCCCTCTGCCTCCTCTCCACCCCGCTGTCTGCTGGGGGCCTCACCACGACTGACTCTGAACCCCCAGCCTGCAGACTTGGGCCCTTCCCGCCCGCTGTAGCGAACCCGTCCTGGAGCACCATTGCCTTCACTAACTCCAGGCATGAAAACTACAAATTTGTCACGGAAACGTAGGCTTTTGTCCACAATGACACTGTCCTGAAACAAACCTTTTATTTGCACCTGCTATCTGGGAGCGTCGATTGTTGGGGGGCTAGAATCTAAGGCCTTAGAGCAGCATGTCACGCTAACTGAAGAATCCGAGCAGATTTATAATTTGTAACATGTTTCACTCACTAAGTTAAACTAATGACATCCTTATGAATTTCTTTTAATTCCAGCAAGATCCGTACATAGCCTCTATGGAGCACCACACCGACTGGGTGAACGACATCGTGCTCTGTTGTAATGGGAAAACACGTAAGTGTTTCTTTGATTATTGGGCTCAGGAGGCTTTTAATTTAATTTGATGTATTTTTCATTTTTCATGCAAGCTTTTTATTGAAATATAACATACATACAGAAAAGCTTACACACCTTGACAGCACAGCTCAATAAAATTTTGCAGGGCAAACACCCATGCCAAGAAAGGCATTACCAGAAGCACCGCCTTCCCCACCCCGACCCATGCCACCCTTTCAGTCCCTGCTTTTTGCCCCGAGGTACCTGCTCCTCTGTCCTCTGAACACTGTTGATTGGTTTTACCTACCTTGGAGCTGCATATAAATAGATTCATACGTATTCTTCTTTTAACCTTATTAGTATATCTTTCTCCTCTTATTATGGTAAGATCCATTTCTTGGTTTTTCAGTCTGTGTGAGAAGAATTTTCCCAATCAAACTAGTTCAACTGGATCTTTAAAAAAAGTCTCCCCTGCCTCTTAAAAAACAAATTTGAGACAGAATACAGTAGGTTCTAGAAAAAGCTTTTAGATATATATGTACCATATGTGTATGTATTAACATGAACAGATGATTGAATTAATGTTAGGAATATTATAAATATTACAGTATGTACAATATATGTGTATGTGTAATAGAAACATTAGTTTGAAGCAATGTTACATTGATTTATGATGTCTTTAAAATGGTGATAAGTTGTCCTACAAAGGTGTTTGTTAATTCTTTGCCTCTTCTAGTGATATCTGCTTCCTCTGACACTACAGTAAAAGTATGGAATGCACATAAGGGATTTTGCATGTCAACATTAAGGACACATAAGGTAAAAAACTAACATAATCTTCAGTGTGTTCAGTATAATATTGGGATCTCAGCACTTTCTGTGGCTCACTTTCCTGTCGATCATGGTGCGTGTGTTCTGTTACAGGATTACGTAAAGGCCTTAGCATATGCCAAGGATAAAGAACTGGTAGCATCGGCTGGGCTGGACAGACAGATATTCCTGTGGGATGTGAACACCCTAACAGCACTGACTGCCTCAAATAACACTGTCACAAGTAAGGTGTCGGAATATGCTTTTTTAACAGTGCTCCTAGTTGACATAAATGAAGAATGGCTTATAAAACATCTTTGATAAGTTTGCATCAGTCCAGTGGCTCACATCTAGAAAGCGCTTCTACATACAGCATTCTAGCCCCCAAGAGAATGTTTGAAAAGGGAGAAGCTAGTTCCTCGCTGCAGTTTAAAATGGCAGCTTCTCCAGATGTCACTGGGTGTTTTTGTGCACGTGCATGTCTTAGCTCCCTAGCTAAAGTGTGAGCTCCCGCAGGACGGAACAGTCTGTCTCACTACTGCGTTGTCTCTCCCGCAGCATTGCCTGGCCCAGAGCCGCACACTCAGCAGATAGATGCAGGTGGTGATTACCCGACAAAGTAGGCAGTTTCTGACTTTCAAAAGTGTTACTATATAGTAAGAGCCTTTGAGTTAATGGCCAAGGTGGACAATACCCAAAGCAAAGAAAGAAAAGGCTTTCAGTGCTAATTTCACTGGGCCTTTTTCGGGCAGCCTTAAAGAATCCAGCCAATTCCAGAAGAGTTCAGGGAGGCTAGGCTGCTTCCGAAGCCAATGCAGAGGTGTTCACGGCAGGTTACAGCACGAGTGCTTCCTCTGCTAAGAGATCTCATTACCAGGTCAGACCCACGCAAGTCTAGACTTGAAACTCAGCCTCACGCTTGGCCCAGCCTACTAGAGCCCTCTGAGCCAGGTGTCAGAAGGGTCTCTAAGGAGCACATGTTTAGCTAAGCCTGGCCTGGAAGGTCTGTGTTCAGGATATAGCCCTGAACTATCTAGATCCCTGTATTATAGATTAAATTTGGCATGACTATGGAATACTCACATTGACATAGCTAAGGCAGTTCTCATAAAACCAAGTGTGTGCCCACAGGGGCAAGTTGAGAGGCTTTTCCCCCCAGGAAATATGTGAAGGTCTTAAACACTGGTCTCCCCTTGTTCTTCCTGATTTGTCACCTGTACACTATCTCAGTGATTCAGCAGCTGGTCCCTGCTGGGGCTGTCATGGCCCATCATTTAGCTCTCTGTAGATATAAGAAAGGCACTAACAAGAGGGAACAAAGGAAAACATGGTGGGTCCCAAGGTCAGAGAGCAGGCTTAGTGGACACGGATTCGGCAACAGATATGTCTTGCCTAGAATTGTTTAGAGAGGCTCTCACATGAATTTTTTATGACTATAGAAATAATACTAATAGCTAACATTTCTTGAGCACTTCCTACAAGCAATTACTTTTCTAAATACATATATTAACTCCTTATCACTTCTCAGTATGTTTGTTTATGTTTACTCTTTATTGTAAAATTAGGATCATACTATATAGTTTTATATGCAGTTGTTTTGCCCCATTGGTACTTTGTTCTGAATCAAAGGTCATAAACCTATTGTCTAATTTCCTCCCAGAAGAGTTGTACCAGGTTATCCCCCTGCAAATAATATGCGAGAGTCCTATTTTACTGTGTTTTTTGATCATTTAATATACCTTTTTTAAAAATCTGGTTTGGTAGGTGAAAATAAACAAAATGTGTTTACTTTGATTTATATTTGAAAATAGTGAGTTTGGACATATTTCGCACCTATATTGGCATGCGTATATCTGAAAATACATTATGTGGGTAGTTTTTAATGGCAGTGCAGTTCAGTTTGGCAGGTGTTGATTGAGCACTTGTATTTACTCAAGTCCAGAAAAAAAATAAAACTTGATAATAAGATTGCTTAGAATTATCTCTATTACAGATTCCTTTTCTTTAGAGTACTCATAAAGATAAGATTTTCCAAATTGAATAAACGTGCAATTTTTATAGATTAGCTACTAAACACCTGATGATTTTGTTAACATTCAGCTCCATTTATCCTTAATAGCTTCTTCTTTAAGTGGGAACAAAGATTCCATTTATAGCCTGGCAATGAATCAACTGGGAACAATCATTGTATCAGGGTCCACTGAGAAGGTAAGGGGGAGCTTACCTAGTGTTAAAATACACTGGAAAACAGAGAAACCAAAATAATTTGTTCTGGGTCATTACTAATATATAGGCAGTGGTTTTGCTGGGTGGAATGCTAAAAGAAAGGTTTTATTTGAACAAATACGAGTATAACTGTAATTACTGTCCTGTGTGGGGAGGGGGGCGCTGGACGGAGGGGGGGGGAGGCCGGTGCATTTTTGACATCCAAGAGGCCGCCTGCTGCTGGAAAAGGGAGCCCTAGACAGTGTCCCGTGACAGAAGCACTATTTCATTCTCAGAATGTCATGGTTGTCATTTGATTTATAAAAGTCATCTGTTATTTAAATTTGATTGTTTATACTCAGTTTGTGTGATATTTTGTTAAAATGTACAGGTTTTAAGAGTGTGGGATCCAAGGACTTGTGCAAAATTGATGAAGCTTAAAGGGCACACAGACAATGTGAAAGCATTGCTATTGAACAGAGACGGCACCCAGGTACGCGGTTCCGGGGGGGCACGACCCCACGAGGCCACTGCAGAGATTCCCCGAGGGGCACTGCTGCGTGCGCCGGTCCGACCCAAGCCACTCATGCTCTGAACCATGGACTAGTTTTAAGTCCTTAAACATACGAAATTGTCCGTGTAATAGCCCCAGTTTTGAAATTATTCTGTTTGCATCACTTTAAAGGCCAAACAAGGAATTTCCTCAGGATAATTTTAATGCATGTGAGTAAAAGTAATTAAGATACGTGTAGGCTAAAATAATTTAAAATGTTACCTTGTCTAAAGTAGGAAAAAACTGGTATTGAATGCTTTCTGCCAGCATAGTATGTGAAAAACTTCCTCACAGTGGGTCTGACTTTGGGGCAGATCTTGTCAGTTGACTGTTGTAAATACAATCTATAATTTTAGTTATCTAACAAGATACTTAGAGTCAACATTTCCAAGAAAAACATTTTGGTAATGTTTGAACATGTATTCCGTGGGCTACATAATGTGTGAGTTATAAATCGCAGTTCTTTTTGTTCTGTAGCAGTGCAAAAGTGGTCTTTCCCCCATGTAGATAATAAAACAGAAGCTGAGCACCATTTTATGTTATGACATAACACAACCCTGTACCCCTGCCTCCCCCGGCCATTGCTTTCATGGAGCAGGGATAAGTCCACAGCTAATGGGACAGTTGGACTGTGAGGGGCTTAGAAAAGCTCCAGAGAGTAGGAAGATGACAAGATGAGAAACACCGTCATTCTTTTACTCCCGTGGAAATTACATGACTCAAAATGCCTCCCACATGACATGGAGAAAACTTTTTGTCTCCAAAGGTGAAAGGAAGGTTTGAAAAACTAACCAAACGAAGGACATGATTTTTCAGAACCAGGCGAGGAAGGCTTGAAGAAGCCCATGAGGCCTTTGGCAGTGTGGAAGGCTCAGCGTTAGTGTGCAGTGGCCTGGAGGAGAGGGCTCGCTTTACTGGTCCTTCGTTTCTCATCTGCAAAGTGGGGATCGTGATACTTAGTTTGGGTCGTTGGTGAGAAGATGAGAAGTAACGAGTGTATTGCTGTCTGTAGTCCACTCATTTTTTAGAGCTCTTGAGCCCTTCGCAGCCTCACTTGCATGTGAGTCTAGGAGGCCTAGTGCAGTCCGCTCCTCACTGGTTTGCCGTGTAGCTGCCAGGCTACGCGTGAGATGGGTGCCCGTGCCCTGTTCTCCTGGCTTTGTCCAGGTTGCACGGGATCGTGTCGTCTGCACGGGACCGCCTTCAGCACAGGCTGGAGACAGGATGGTTTCCAGGAGGGGACTCTGGGCCTGGCGGACTTTCTAGAGCTCCTCCTGGCGACTACACTCCATGCCTTGTTTCCTACATGTACGTTTGTGAATGTGCTTTCACCCAAGATGATTTAAATGGCACGTAAATGCACGTCACCTGAAGTCAGCTAATTTACTATAAGCAGAAACAGTGATGAGGGCACTACTTTAAAAGCTGCTTGTCAGCCTCAGAGTACATAATTAAGCGGATATCATTCCTTCTGATTCCTTCTCCAGTTCCTCCTCCATCCCTTTTCCTTATCGATCCCTGTAGACTAAACGTAATGCAAGCTCCTATTGTAGGGTCCCCGGAGGCCTCGTAATTCATGGACTTAGGATATGCACAGTGGGCCCGTGAATCCCTTGGGTGTCAACCTGTTGCCTCACTTCCTTTGAGAGTAAGATTCTTACGTAGCAAATCTTGAAGTCTGAGCTCTGTCACCATTGCAGTTGCTTTGACCGGTACCAGCATTACTGGTCCAAGCCGTTTTTCAGAGGCGGAAATGAGGGTTAGAAGTGTGTTTGCAGTGTGGAATCTGGGGAGAAGCCCAGTGCAAAGCACAGGAAGACAGGCATTTTCGGACAGGTTTCTAACCTCAGCTTCCTTCGCTCCCAGTGCCTCTCCGGCAGCTCTGACGGGACCATCCGCCTTTGGTCCCTCGGTCAGCAGAGGTGTATAGCGACATACCGGGTCCACGATGAAGGCGTTTGGGCCCTGCAAGTCAATGACGCCTTCACACACGTGTACTCCGGAGGAAGGGACCGGAAGATTTACTGCACAGACCTAAGGAACCCTGACATCCGAGTGCTGATCTGTGAGGAAAAAGCACCCGTTCTCAAGGTATATCGCGTTTCTCAGTTTTATATAATTCAGGTCATTACACGTGCTAGCCAAATACAGCAAAGTTTATATTGAAACATGAATCAGTTGTGGGATTATAAAAAATATATGTTAACATTTTTGTTAGTCATCTGGAGAAGTGGTGGCTTCTTGGGTCCCTCGGGGACGCCTGGCCCTCCTGGTGGCGGATCCTAGCGGGACTGCCCCGCACTCACACAGCTCCTGAGACCCCCTGGCTTCCCGAACATGCCGTTGGGGGAGGAATTTGAGGTCAGGTATCTGTGAGCAAAAGGCCAAGCAGAAATGTGTCCCCTGCCTCAAGAGGGAGGTTGTGGAAGAGTGCTCCTGAAGAAGAGGGGGCGAGCTGGCTCGCCCTCCACACCGGTGCTGCCTCCAGTGGTCCTGACGGGGTCTGGGATGGCCTGAGGGTGCTGGAGAGCCATCCCTCCTGACACCTGCCACAAGCGAAGCCTAGGCTAAGCATGGCCAGTCGTCCGACGACAGAATGTTCAGCCTCACTGATACTCACAGAATTGCACATTAAAACAACTGGGAGGAAATTTCCAGATTTCAAATGGAGGCATAAAGACAGCATTACCCCTCCTTCCGGAAATCATCTGGAAACAACAGGGAAAACAAGAAACAACAAATTCCTGTCATCTGTGAAACTAAGTGACATCTGAAACCCAGACCACAGTATCAGAGGGAGGGCTGGAAAGGGGAATGAAGGTCAGATGAGGGTTGAGAGGATGCCTGTGGTCTAGGAGCTCACGCAAAACTGGCGGAGCACACCTCTTTAAAACAGACGGCACAGCCCTGGCTGGTGCGGCTCGGTGGATTGCGTGCCGGCCTGTGAACCAAAGGGCCGCCGGTTCGATTCCCAGTCAGGGCTCATGCCTGAGTTACACAGGTCCCCGGTTGGGGGCATGCAAGAGGCAACAACACATTCATGTTTCTCACCCTCTCTTTCTCCCCCCCTTCCCCTCTCCGTAAATAAATAAGTAAATAAAATCTTTTTAAAAATAAAATAGATGGCACGCCCTGATGGACAAACCAGTAGTACTTTAGGGAAGCAAGAGAGGTGGGGCCATGAGCACGGGCATGGCGTGTGTGCGGGGAGCAGGCTGAGCAGGTGGCGGTAGGGAGGAGAAACACAGCGTGGGAGTCCTGCAGCTGCCGGGATCCCCAGGCTGTGGGGAAAAAGAACTTCGCGCGGGCATAACTGGACGCCACAAGGGACGTCACTTGGAGCTGGAGAGGATCCATGCTTGCTAAGGGTCTGGCCCGGTCCCCACAGCTCCAGGAAGAACATCCCAGTACAGGAAGAAGAGCGGACGAACGTAGCGTGATCCCATTGGCATGATATATTGGCATTTGTGTATTTCGTACATTTAGTATTTTAAAAACCCAGAGTTAGGGGGCGGAGGGATTGAGCAAAAACGAAAAAGGACTCATGGACATGGACAACAGTGTGGGGGTTGCGGGGCAGGAGGGGCACATAAGGGGGACAAAGGGTAATGGAAAAAATACAATTAAAAAAACTCCAGAAGACACGCAGTAAACCCTTCACAAGTATACTGTCCTTAGGCGAGGGTGGATTATCTGGGGTTGCTTTTCACTTTTGCTGTGTTGTTTTTTTGTTAAAGAAACATTTCTTTGTTATTAAGAATGTAAAAACAAAAGGGCAGCAAAAACGAAAAAGTTACAGTAAGTCATCCTTTGCACTGTCCCCACGTAGATCCCTTAAACTCACCACACTTGAACTTGCAGCCACTGTTTTCGGTGAGAAGTCAGCCCTGCTACCCTTGTAGGGCCGTGCATTTCTTTAGCACGGACTCCCTCATTCATCTGTTGGACCCCTAGCCTTTCACGCCTGCATGGTCTAGTAAACACACAGATGTTAAGTGGAGGGGCTATTTAACAATGTAAACCTAGTCCTGGCAGCTCACACGAGAACATTTCCCAAAGCAGTATTTTTGTGTATTGTTTTCAGATGGAGCTTGATAGATCAGCTGATCCCCCTCCTGCAATCTGGGTGGCGACAACTAAATCAACAGTAAATAAGTGGGTAAGTAAGCCATTGTACGCTTGGCAAAGCATTACAAACACGTGGTTTGTTATTACAGACCTGCCAGATACCAGTCGAAACGCCCAGTATGAAACTGGCTCTCGGCAAAATCTGAAAGCTGTGATGAATGCAGGTGTGATTCTAAGGGACATACAGAAATGAAGGTAGTAGTCAAAATAAAGCTTCGGACATGTTTGTCAGGAGCCAAGAAATAATTCTGATGTGCTTAGCACAGGCGCTGTTGCCTGGTACAGCCAGTAGCGATTGGTGCAGCTTCTGATGGGACGCCACACTGGAAAACAGGCTCCCCAGGTATCAGCACAGCAGGGAAGCTCCTTAGGCTTCTGTTTTTCTAAACATGGAGAAAACTGAAAGTTGTGCTTTCAAGTTCATTTCCTTTTTCTTCCTAGTATGAAGAATGGGGGTGGAAATAGAGCAGGATCAGAGAGAAGTCATCAGAAGCACTATTCATTCTTAAATCTTAACTAAAGAAGATTTTACATTTTCTGACCAGACTGTTTGTGACTAACAAAAGAGGGACTGTTTACATTTATTCCTGTTTTATGCAGCCCAAGTGGTCTTTCTCTGTACTTGTAACAAACGTTACACATCTTATCTAAGTTTCATTGCTCCAATTTGAGATCTACATAGTCTGCCTGGAGGAGTGCCTAGTATTCTCTCGAAAAAGACATTCCCTTCTTAATATTTGTTTTGTTTTTTTTTAACTGTGGTAGATAATTATACTTTGCACTATGTATTTTTTGGTTGGTGTCATTATTGTTGGGTTTTTCTCGCTTGTTTGTTCTTTGTTTTTCTTGCCACTTTAAATAGATTGGTAAAGCTTATAAAGCATAAGATGATTAAATAATGAATTTTGTTCCTTCAGACATTGAAGGGAATTCACAACTTTCGAGCCTCCGGAGATTACGACAACGACTGTACAAACCCTATAACACCCCTTTGTACACAGCCTGACCAGGTTATTAAAGGTAAGGAAATGGGAAGGTGTTGTACCTTCTCCTTCCTGGTGGCTGGCATGATTTGTGTTCTGTTACTACCAGTTCACAACCGTTGCTGTACTGTTAATTTAAGTGTAGTACAATAGAAGGATTGTTTTGCTAATTGTGTGGGTTTTTCTCCTTTAGGTGGTGCTAGTATTATTCAGTGCCACATTCTGAATGATAAGAGACATATATTAACCAAAGATACCAATAATAATGTGGCATATTGGGATGTATTGAAGGTGAGTATCTTTTTGTATTAAACATAGGTTTCTGGATCATATATCCCATTTATTTTGTATTGTTAAACATATAGAAATATATAAGAGTGGTATATAGCTCAAGATGATACATATATAAATTAAGGTTTAGTTTCAATAATTCTTCATGTGGGTGGTTAGTTCTTACGTGAATATTAGATAAGGCTAAGGTTCATCTTTCTAACCTCCTAAAATTTGAGCGGAACCATTTTCTCTGTTTAGTGTATAACAATTTGTGTTGTGGGCTGCCTTACCTGAAAGTGAACACAGTACAGGTGCTTCTTGTCTTTGACACTGTGGTCCTCATTTTGGGCCGATAAGCCTTTGCTGCAGGTGAGGGCGTGGGGTCTGTCCTGTGTGCTGCACGGTGGTCAGCAGCACCCCCAGCCTCTGTCTGCTAAGCGCATGCCAGTAACCACCTTCTTCTCCCCCAAGTCAGTGGTAAGAACCCACAGTGTCTGCAGACATTGCCAGACGCCCAGAGAGGAACAAAGATGCAGAGCCACTCTCGGCTGAGAACTGCTGGGGGGCGTGGAGTAAGTTCGCAGTTTTTAGGGTTTGCAGCCGTCACTGTGGACGCCAGTTGCAGCTGTGGGGCGTGTCTCGGCAGCACCCTCTGGGACAGTCGAGGTGCATTAAGCTGTTCCGTCACATTCTAAATAGCACTGAAGAATTTCCAGGCGGTTTGAAAAGTTTGCTTTATGAGTTCTGACAAATGCCCCTTCTCGGTGGTGTTGGTATTTTCATTGAACAGATATTTCCTGGTTTGAGTGACTATTGTGAGCAGAGAACTGTGTTAAGAGTCACAGATAACAGAAAAGTCTGTGCCACGGTCCCTTCTGGTACCAGGAACAAGAGTTGGGGAATGTGAGAGCCTTATAGATAAAATAAACAAACAGATCACAGGATATGGTAGCTTATGCTCAAGGGCAATTACTTAGAACTAGAATGGAATTGGGAGAGCTTTATGGTGGAAACACATTTGAACCGGGACTTAAAGGATTCCAGCAGATGAATAATGGCAGGGCCTTTTAGGAAGAGGGAGTGAATGACAGAGACGCAGAAGAGGGGAGATATCTGCTTATTCAGAGCAAGGAGAGCAGTTCTGTGCAATTGGAGAGTAAGGGAGTCGTAAGGGTATAAGGATGAAAGATGAGACTCAGGTCATTTCCCGGAGTCTTGCATTACAGGCCCCAGAGTTGGCCTTTCTTTGGTACTCCCTAAGGAATCTTAATCTTAGATGGTTTGTTTTTTTTAAGATTTTATTTCTTTTTTAGAGAGAGGGGAAGAGAGGGAGAAAAAGAGAGAGAAACATGATTTGTGAGAGAAACATCAATTGGCTGCTCTCGGGCAACCCCAGTGGGAAACCCGGCCCGCAACCCAGGCATGTGCCCCAGGGAATCGGACCGGCAACCTTTCAGTTTGCAGGCCAGTGCGCCGCCCACTGAGCCACATCAGCCAGGGCTGATCTTAGATGGGTTAGAACAGGAAGATCCCGTGTTCAGAGCAGTACTGGTATGCGTAATGGAAAGAAGCTGGAAGGTAGTTGTCTGAAGCATGATGACTTGGGGCAATCCAAAGGAAGAGACAGGTTTGGATAAATTATAAAGGAAGAACTGAAAAGATCTGGGGTTTTGGTCAGGCTCTTGGTTGTAAGGAACAGAGATTCACTTCAGTTCACTTCTGGAGCTAAAGAATAAGATAAACACGTTTCTTTCTGCGGAAGAGGGATTGTCTCTGAATAGAAACTGTGGCCTAACACTTTCCCTCCCTGTGGGGCAGCTGTGTGGGAAGTCCCATTACAAATCAATTGCTTGGTGAGCATGGCTTCAGAGCAAGAGGCCTTACTTCAGTGGAAAACTTAATTACGGCAGGCTGCCCAAGTCTTTTCTCTACAACAGAGATGTGCTCATCAGGGAAGGAGAACTCATGTTTGTTTCAGAGGGGGTCCTGCAGAGACAGGAGGATTCAGAGCAGCCCCGAGGACTTCCTCAGCAGGAACTCAGATACTCCACCACTCATGTGGCCCCAGCTCTCTCCGCCCCGGGGCTACGTCTCACCTCATGCTGCCCAGCTCGTGGTGCTCTCCAGAAGAGCCAGCAAAATCTAATCAGGCCAGCTAGTCTCTGAGCGTCGACTTACTGATTTTCTGCCTGTGGGTCTGACGTCCTCTCTTGGCCTAATTAGCTGAAGTCTTAGTAGAGGCCTGCTGTCTGAATGGGAGGTGGTTCTACTTAGATGGGGCACTGAGCTGGCATGTACCATGACTGGCATTTGTGTGTCTCTGGCAACTTCCCACACCCAGACACTAGACCTTGAAGTTTAGAGAGCAAGTGATCGGGTGTAATGAACATGGCAGACAAAAGAAGGGAAGTCAGGATAGTTAGGAACAGAGGCCCAGAGTCGTACAGAACTGCGTTCTGACCTTGGCTCTGCCAGCTACCAGACAAAGGGATCTCCAGAACAGGCTGAACCTCTCTCAGCCTCTGTCATTATTCCTAAAATGGGGTGGTGCCTATTTCCTGGTGATGTTAAGGGGATGTTCAAGAAGTATTTATCAAAATTCACATTCTTGGTTCCGGCCAAGATGGAGGCATAGGTAGAAAAGCTTGCTTCCTCACACAACCAAGAGAAGGATAATAATCAGTTAAAAACAAAAACAGCCAGAACTGGCAGAAAATGAAACTGCGTGGATGTCCGACACCGAGGAGTTAAAGAAACATTCATCCAGACCAGTGGGGGGCGTGGAGACAGGCAGCCTGGGCAGAGAGGACGTGCAGCAAGATGGCAGACTGCACGGGCGAGGTGGGGGCTGGCTGATGGGGCAGTCCCACGTTTGCTCCGATAAGCTAGGAGGAACAACTGGAAAGCGAGACAGACCTGGAAACCCAGGGTTCCAGTGCAGGGAAACTTTTAAAGACTCAGAACCTCGGACTGTTAAAACGCCCGTGGCGGCAGGAGAAACTCCCAGTCTCGCTAGAGAGTCTGTGGGAGAGGCCCACAGGGTTCTACAATGTACACAAGCCAGCCCACCTGGGAATCAGCACCTGAAAGGGTACATTTCGCTTGTGGGAAGTGAAGGAAGTGACAGAAAGTGGGGCAGAAGCTGAGCAAGTGGGCAAGTGGCACTGTTCCCTCTCTGACCCCTCCCCCACAGACAGCACCACAGCACAGCAGTGTGGGTTGCCCCACCCTGGCAAATACCCAAGGCTCCACCCCTACAACGTAACAGTTGAGCCAAGATAAAGAAATATGGCGCAAATGAAAGAACAGATCAAAACTCCAGAAAAGGAACTAAGCAATAAGAAGATAGCCAACCTATCAGATGCAGAGTTCAAAACACTGGTAGTCAGGATGCTCACAGAATTAATTGGTTGAGTATGGTCACAAAATAGAGGAAAAAGGGAAGGCTATGCAAAGTGAAATAAAAGAAAATATACAAGGAACCAACACTGAAGAGACACACACCAAGGCATATTATAATTACATTACCCAAGATCAAAGATAAGGAGAGAACCTTGAAAGGAGCAAAAGAAGAAAGAGTTACCTTCAAAGGATTTCCCATAAGACTATCAGCTGATTTCTTAGAAGAACCCTTAATGGCAAGAAGATGCTGGAAATAAGTATTGAAAGTCTTGAAAGGCAAAGACCTACCTCCAAGATTATTCTATCCAGCAAAGCTATCATTTAGAATGGAAGGACAGATAAAGTCAAATTAAAGGAGTTCATCATCACCAAGCCCTTGTTATATGAAATGTTAAAGGAACCTATCTAAGAAAAAGAAGATAAAAATACGAACAGTAAAATGACAACAAACTCAGTTATTAACAACCAAACCTAAAAAAAAAAACAAAAACAAAAAACAAGAACGAACTAAGCAAACAACTAGAACAGGAACAGAATCACAGCAATGGAGATCACATGGAGGGTTATCAGTGGGGAGGTGGAGGGGGAGAATGGGGAAAAAGGTACAGGGAATAAGAAGCATAAATGGTAGGTACAAAATTGACAGGGGGAGGTTAAAAACAGTATGGGAAATGGAGAAGCTAAAGAACTTATATGTATGACCCATGGACATAAACTAAGTAGGGGAGGGTACAGGGCAGAAGGGGATAAAGGGGAGAAAAAAATGGGACAACTGTAATAGCATAATCAGTAAAATTAAAAAGAAGCATTTATCATAGCAGCTAGCACATAGCAGTTAGGAAGCCATTGCACTAATACAGGTGAGATATCATCAGGTACTTGACTGGGTAGGAACTAGAGGCCTGTAGATAAGAGTGTTGTTTGAAAGAAAGGAAGATGAGTCCTGGGTTTCCGGATTAGATAGCTAGGTGAGTGGAAGTAATAGAAGGAATGCAAGGGGGAAATGGGTGGTTGGGGGAAAGGGACACGCTGAGAAAGACAGTGAGTTTCTGTGGGGCGTCCGAGTAGAGGCGTCTGCTGGGCCGGAGAAACAGGGTCAGCGGTCACCGGCCCGTGGATTATCATCGAAGTCATGGAAAATGTCCCAGTTTCCATGGGATGCAGCTGACTGAAAAGAGAAGAAACCAAGTCATCACCCTTTCAGGAATTGTTAGAAAAAGAGGAAGCCACAAAGGAGTATAATAAAAGGTGTAAGAAGACCAAGAGTCAGTGGCAGTTCAAGAGTTAATGAAGCATTTTGGAAAGGAGCTCGGGGTTAGCAGCATTGTTCTGCTGAGATGCCGTGCAGAATACGGAATGTGAGGTGCACGTGGATTTGATCAAGAAGAGGATGGGGTCTGGGGAGAGCAGTCTCTAGCGAGTCCTAAGGGCAAAAGCCAGACGGAGTGGGTTGAGTAGTGATTGGAGGTGAGGAAACAGAATTTCAGTGCCGGCCATCTTGGACATAGTTTTACTTTGCTGCGGTGAAGAGGAGTAGCTGGAGAGGATTTAGGGATGAGAGGGCCAACGAAGGTTTTGTTTCGGGGTGCAGGTATTTTTCAGACGGGAGTGAAATGCTCCATGGCACCGGTGGACATCCAGGACAAGTTTGGGGGATAAGGAAGGATTGTAATGGTCCAGACAGAGAAACTCAGAATCGCCGCCTATGTCTTAACTGTTACCTGAAGGTAGCTTCAGAGTTCTCTTAAGGGGTTTAATAAGTGGTGTTTGTCCCTTGAAGATTTTTTCCTTCATTTGACATTGCTTCCAGTTAAGAGTGCTAGTATATTATATCAGTATCAACAAAATTAAATTGCAGTTTCCAAAAAGAGGCTATTTTGTAAGGTTGTTTTTTAATTTAAAATGTAAAGATAAATGCTTTAAAATAAAAATGTTTGACCACTTTTAAAATGTGTTTTAGACTCCATTTTATTTAGGCGAATGTGAAAATGTGTAAAATTTTCAATAGCTAAAAATCAGAATCAACTTCATTTGCCAGTTAATATTGATAATTATACTTTCTTTTTGATGCATAGGCATGTAAAGTGGAAGATCTGGGCAAAGTGGATTTTGAAGATGAAATTAAGAAAAGATTTAAGATGGTTTACGTGCCAAATTGGTTCTCAGTGGACTTGAAAACGGGGGTAAGTTCGCAATTGATATTTGTGCAATTTGGCATAGTGGAAACTTTTAATATAGCTCAGTACTAAGTATCATTAGCTACAGAGTCCTACGTTTTTAAGTGTGAAAGGAAAAAAATACGTTATTTCTTGCAAAATGTAGTTTAAATGCCTTTTGGTATTTAAATCAAATTGTAAATCAAATTGTATTTGTATTGAATTGCATGAAACACATTTTGGCTTCTTAGCACTTCAGTTTAATAGTACAAATAAAAGAAGGGTTAGATACTTATTTGGAGAATGGGCTCAGATAGAGCGCCACTGCTGACTTTATTTTTGACAGATGTTGACAATTACTTTGGACGAGAGCGACTGTTTTGCTGCCTGGGTTTCCGCAAAAGACGCCGGCTTCAGCAGCCCCGACGGATCAGATCCGAAACGTGAGTTGTGTCCTTCCCTCTCTCCTCCCCGGGAAAGAGAACGCGGGCCGTGCTGTTTTTCACTGTGTGCTCGTCTCTGTGAGAGTCTGTTATACCTGGTTGGTGATGTCGCTGGTCAGTATTCTGCTAAGAATGTAACCCGATGTATACACAGACAGTTTAGTGGCTTTGTATGGAAACAGCCTTTTAAAGAATGCAGTTCCTGCTGCGTCTGTTCGTTTTTGAAGAAGGGCTGTATCTGAACAACCCAACAGACAGACTGCTCCACATTACCACCGCTTTAAACATTCTAAGATAAAATTTAACAGACTTGGCAAAATCTCTGAAATCTTGGTTTTAAACATCAGTGGCATTGGGTTAAGAATTAACATCAGAATATGTAGAAACTTATTTTTATTTCTTTCCTTCTATTTTTAGGTGAAAACTGGTAACTTTTTTTTCCACTTTTTTTCTTTTTAATTAACTCTTTTGCAGTGAACTTAGGAGGACTTTTACTCCAGGCCCTCCTAGAATATTGGCCTAGAACACATGTGAATCCCATGGATGAAGAAGAAAATGAAGTAAACCATGGTTCGTGCCTTTGTATCAGGATAAGTAATTTAAAAGTACTCAGAAGTTAAAGAGACTTAGACTGGCTGTTATTTTAAGAAACATGTTAAGCGTTTGCTAAATTATGTTTGCGGAATGCCCAATGCGTTGCCTTCCTTCCCACATCCTGAAGTCAGACCATCCATCCAGTCCCAACTGCATTTCTGAGGGACTCTCAACAAGTGAAACTGCCCACGATGGAAGGAGAAAACCCTGTATGTTCTCAGGACCTTTGTCCTTGGCAGCCGGCAGCTTAGCAGGCAGCTTCCGAAGGCCGACTTCTCGCGTGTCCGCGACCTGCGGATTCGTCCTCGAGTTGTCACACGCCCTGTCAGTCTGAAGCACGGCCATTACCCAGTCTGAGGATCTGCCTGATGCTTGGCTCTGAGTGTTTCAAAAAGTCAAATTCCAACTCAGAAGCATCAGGAAGAGGGAGCAGGTGTGTAGAAAGCAGTAATGTCGTGGAGGACATTCAGAAGTGGCCTGTGCCCCAGACTGCGGTGGCACCTCTCCCTAGGTGGCAGAGGGGACCATTTTTGCAGTGTGTAAGTTTGGCTCAGCTTGATTAGTGAAGGGGCGGGCAAGATCTTAAAATTTGGCATCTCGTGTGTAACCTGCAGCTGGTTGAAAATTCCTTCTGTCCTACCTACCGAGGGCTCACCCCAGTGAAGGTTCTCTGAATTCTCTGAAGGTTCCACTGACGATTGCCCCCTTCCGGTGGTCAGCAGTGACGAGGACCTCCTGTCGGAGTCTTCGTTCTGGCTGACTGGCTCATCCATGATGAGTTTGGAGTTGAAATCTCTTACAGGGATGGCATGCTTCCCTGAAAGCGAGTCTCCCGATGCACTTGTCCCAGAGAGGGCTCTGATCCCACCCACAGGGGCTGTGCTTTTAGGTCTCAGTGGACTGTGACCCAGAGAAACTCAACACGAAGAGCTCCCTACAGAGGGAGGAGAGAGCTAGGCTCTGTCATTTATCAGCTATGTGGCTATGGGCTCGTCACTTCCTGGTCTTGGCTTGTCCTTCTGCCTCTGTAACATGACAGTTAGACAGGATGCCCTCAGAGGCCCAAGTATACAATAAAGATTAAGTAATCAAGAAACTAGTACAGTCAGCACCTCTTGCATCTAGGTTCTGGTTAGGGAGAGTGGGGGAAGAAGTCACAGGAAACCCCAAATCATTCTTAAAGTCAGACTGCCACAGGAAAGGCAGGGCAGCCCCTCCTCACCTGCCCCGCCACCTCCCCAGCCAGAGCTCTGGACACTGCAGGTCCCTCCTGTCTGGTACGATCTCCTGCTGCACCTGCTGCTGCTCAGCGGGTGCTCGGGAGTTGCCTAGATTGTACTTGTGCAGCTCAAGTGTTCAGAGGCCTGCAGTGAACCGTAGGTGGGGTGATGAAGACCAGTGGGCATGGACCCGGTGCTGCAGGACGGGGACGGACGTTCTGGTAGGGCGGAGGGCTCCTTACACAAAGTATTCTGAGATCAGGGAGAAGTGCTGGGTGCCGTGACAGAGGTTCCGGGGGTGCTGTAGGATTTCAGAGCATGGGGTTGCTTCCAGATTCGTTAGGGGAATGTTTATGAACAAGTTGGCGCTTAGTGGGGGTCAACTGCTCTTGGGTCAAAAGATTACAAAGAAAATAGTGAAATGAAATGTGCAGAGAGCAATAAAAACAAGGATTATGACCTCTTTGAGGATTTTATTTTCCACTGATACCTCTGCCATTAGTTATGGCTGCCATTCAACATATTTATTTTTTCTGGCCCAAGGGGGGAAAAAATCTGATCACCATTTACAAACAGGCTGTCTGAGACTTCCCTGTGGCTCAGAGTAGATGGTTGTGTTTTTGTTTCAAATCTCAAATATTAATCTCTTCTATTAAAACCCTCTAAAATGCAGTCATTTCTCATGAGGCACATTACAAGTTGCCATATTTCTTATTTTTAGGGCAATTAAATTTAACAATTTGTTTTTTTGCCTTTATTTCTGACACTGGCTGACTTATAGGGCTTTTGACCTTAAAAATTGCCCAATGTTTGAAGCCTTTGTAAACAAAATGTTTAGGATCTGTGTCCGTAGCACTAACTCTGCATCTGACACCATCTGTACCTTTCCTAGTAAATGGGGAGCAGGAGAACCGAGTACAGAAGGGAAATGGATATTTCCAAGTGCCCCCCCACACCCCTGTGATCTTTGGTGAAGCTGGAGGCCGCACGCTGTTCAGGTATGGGCAAAGGAGGGCTGGAGTCTCTGTTATGAAAGCATCCCTTTTGCTAAGAAACATTGATTCAAACAGTTATAAATTGTTTAATTTCCAGAGGTTGGAAGCTTTCTCATCTCCATGAGATGGTTAAGTGTAGACCACCTTCTAACTGGGAGCTGAGCCTCTGCTGTTGAAATGAGGTGGATACCTGCCCTTGAGGCAGCTTCCCCAGTGGTTTCTGCGGGAAACCCTCACTTTCCCTCACCTAGCCAGCGTGGCTGCTGGGGTCAGGGAGCAGCCGGCATCACCAGAAGTCCCTGTCCTCGGGACAATGTCAGAATAGGTAACATCCCTCCCGCTAGGTCAGGCAGGATGGACTGGGCTGCTTCTGGGAACCGTCGGGCCCAACATTGGCCTGGCTGGAGGTGTGAGGCTGACCTTCGTGAGGCCCTGCAGGGAAGAGCTAGGCTGGCTTTGCCTCCATGCTGCCAGCAAGGCCCTGGGGAGTCGGGTGAGCTTACCAGAGTCTTCTGCAGGCCGTAAGGTTGAAGAATGCTTGCCTTGCCCTCGAGCACAGACTTGCTTCCTTTGTGATGGTTTCCCAAGGGCATGGTTACCAGGGACGTCCTGCCCCCGTCTGGCGTGGAGGCCTCTGCCGTGCTCCGTGGCACTGGCAGGGACCTTTCTTGAGCACTTTGCCACATGCTGGTTTCCCGTCATCACGCAAGGAGGGGGAGAGGCAGCTCCGGTGTGTGTCCGACCTCAGAGCCTGGGGCCTGAGCTCTGGGGCCTGAGCTCTAGGGCCTGCGCTCTGTCTTGGCTGAGTGAGTCGTTCTGCCTGGCTGCGCTGTGTTTCCTCGACTTAGTGGGGGTTGTCCTGAGTGAACTCCAAGGGTCTTGTCCCTCCGTCTAATGTTCGTAACTGCCGTTTTGTCATCTGTGCTTGCTGGGTCACTTACTGCCTGATGGATGTGTTTAGGCTGCTCTGCCGGGACTCCGGAGGTGAGACCGAGTCGATGCTCCTGAACGAAACGGTGCCACAATGGGTAATTGACATCACTGTGGATGTAAGTGTCCTCCACTCCCACTTTGCCCTTGTATTTTTTCCAAATTGTGAAGCAAATTCGGACCTGGTTTAGACCATATAACCTTAAACTTGAATAGAAACTAGACTGCGAGAGAAAACACGAAGTGCCAAAAAGTTAACAGTGCGAAGATGCCCCCGAATCCTCGTGCTCCAGCTTAATCAAGTTTCCACCTCCCGAGGCCCCACCAAGAAAAGTTCACTAGGTGTAGCTTCCCGCTGCAGCCGCTGAGCCTAGGGGACCGTGCCGGTGACGAAGCCAGAAGTCCCGTCTGTCAGCAGTGTGCCCTTTGCCACCACTGGGGCCGCTACACAGCCCTGTGCCGGTGCCAGACTGGTGGGCACGTGCACAGCGACTCCTGGATTCCCTGTCGGGGAGACCAGGTAGCGTCTGGTGAGGGCTCCCTGCTGCTCTGCCAACGCGTACAGGAGCTGCCCTGGCGCCCGGGACGCCCTCTCAGCACCCGAAGGCCCAGGCTCCCCGTGCGCCTCAGAGACATCTGTTTTTGTGTCTTTTTAGTCGGGGAGAGAGGAGGGAGCTCCCACTGTTCCTTTTAGCAAAAAGCACCCTCCCACCTGGAGGGTCCCGTGTGTCTGAGCCCCATTTCAGAGCCCCCCAGGCCCCTGCCTGTGCACCCCTGACCCTCTACTGTCTCACTTTTTTGTGAATAAATTTATTAAGGCAAAAAAAAACCTAGACTGCCAGGTGGAATCCTCTTCTGCTTCCCTGTAGTTCCAAAGTTGCAGAAGTACTGTTGATATTTGTTTGTATCTTTGTTGGTTTTTAATTATAAAAACAGTATATGTGTATTAATAAAATAAATAAATACAGTGAAACTCCCATCCCTCTCAATCACTCCTCTTCCATTCACTCCCTAGCCTTTCCCCAGAGGTAAGAACTATTATAATGGGTTAGTGTGTAGCCGTTAGTACCTTTTTCTCTGCTTACCTAAGCATATATTATCTGTGTATATGCTTATGGTTTATTTTATCTTGCACAGGCTCTTATTACACATACTGTTCTTCCACAACTTGTTTTTTTCCCACTTAAAAATAGTTCTTGAACATCTTTTCATGTCTCTACATACGGATCATTTCTTTTAAATGTGTAATGTTCCATTGTATAAACGTACCGTAGTTTATTTAACCACTACCCTACTGAAGGGCATTTAGGTTGTTTCCAATGTTCTCTATTACAAACAATGCTTCAGCGAACATCCTTTTTAGGACAGATTCCTAGAGGTGGGGTTGCTGGATCAAAGGGTGTGCCCATTTTAATTTTGACAGATACTGCCCAGCTGCCCTCCACACAGGCTGTCCCAGTGCACACCCTCACCAGCACTGTGTGAGGGCCTGTTTCCCCACACCCTCACCGGCACTGGGTACTTCTAATCTTTGCTAAAAGATAGGCAAATACTATCTCATTGTTTTAATATGGTTTTGGGGTTTTTGTTTGTTTTTTAAAGATTTTATTTATTTTTATAGAGAAGGGAAGGGAGGGAGAAAGAGGAGAGAAACATCGATGTGTGAGAGAGACATCTATCAGTTGCCTATTACGCCCCCTACTGGGGGCCTTTCAGTCGCAGGCAGGCACTCAGTCCCCTGATCCACGCCAACCAGGGCTTGTTTCGGTGTTTAAGTTTAGTAAGGTGAAGCATCTTTTCATATTGGCTGTTTCTATTTCTTTTGTGAATTGCCTGTCTGTATTTTTTACTCATTTCTCTATTGGGTTATTTGTCTTCCTTACTAATTTATAGGTGCTCTTCATATTAAACATTAACCCTTTGACTATTATCTATGCTTCTCAATTGAATTTTTACTTTATTCATGGTATTGTTGTCAGGTGAAGTTTAATTTTACATAATCAGGTTGAATCTTTATGTTCTGAGTTTCATGTCTTGCTTAGGTATCTCCCACTCCATTGTAGCAGAAATGCTCCATGTTCTCCAGTATGTATATAATAATCGCTTGTGTCTAGGTCTTTATTCGCATTTAGTTAGTTCGGTGTGAAGTAGGATGCTAACTTTCTACAAATGGATAGTCAGTGTGCCAACACAGGGTTTTCGTAATCCTTTTTCTAGCTAATTTGAAATGCTCTCTATCACATGCCAAGTTTCTGTATGCACAGGGGTGTTTCTAGACTCTCTCCTGTCCTGTCGGCCTATTTTGTATGTTCCTGAAGCCATATGAAAAGAGATTTAACCTCTAGAACTTTCAGAAAATGTGGGCTCTGTCCCGGATATACTACCTCCAAGCACTGAAGCCCGGGTGACACCTTGTGGATGCTCTGTGGTCCTGCCTGAGCCCGGGCTCCCCAGACACCACTCCTTTGTGTGGGAGTCAGCTGGGTGCAGCGCTCGCTTTAGGCCTGTGGCTGGTTCCTCGGGAACGAGGAGACATCCAGCTAGGACGTGGTTCAGAGGCCCGGAGGGGATTCATTAGCACCCCAAGAAAAGACGACCAGTGAACTTCACCCTTCACCTAAGCACGTGGTTTATTTCACGGTGGGCGTCTAGGTGGCTGGCTGACGTTACTGTCCCGTGTAAAACCGCACACCTCACTCTGACGTCAGAGAGAGGGAAGGTGGGAGGGCCTGGCCGGCCTTGCAGCTGGACGGCAGACCCCCCAGTGTAGAGTGTGTGGTTTTGCTCAGGGGCGAATGCTGTGGGTTTCTCTCAAGACACGTAATTGTTTGGGCTTTTAGGGATCAGCCCTGATATTTTCGTGTAGAACTGAGATTTTGGGTTTGTGTGGCTTAAAGAATTAAAATAAAATTTGATTCCCTCTAATACCTTGCATTGTTATTTGAAAAGAGCCGTGCTGGCAAATTCACATTGCCACTGACGTTACCTAGTATCTTGTCCTTACACAACTAAGCATTTGCTTGTCTGGTACAGTTTGTCTAAGGCTGACTTAGATAATTTGATAGCTTACTGTAAATTTCATAGAAAGTGACTTTTAATTGTGAAACAACTATTAACTTATAAATCATGTTTTCCTGTTGACATCATTTAAATTTATCAGCTAATAGAAACTATGCCATTTTTTACTTTTAATATTTCAGAAAAATATGCCCAAATTCAACAAAATTCCTTTCTACCTCCAACCTCATGCATCTTCAGGAGCAAAAACCTTAAAAAAGTAAGTAAATGTAGTGTCATATGATGCTTTGATCTAATTAATTACCAGAGAGGTTTTTTAAAATTCCGTATTACTTTTATAGCAAAGGAGGCCAGTACTAGATGTAAGGCTAGCTTTATATTAACACTTTATACAATTTAACCATTTACCAAGTGTCTGTGGTAGGCTGCAGATGTTCAAAAATAAGACATGGATTTTGTTTCCTGCCATAGTTCAGCGTAATGCACAGTCTCTGTGTAGTAACTGTTTTATGGATGCTTAAGAGCAGAGGGGAAAGAAATGAGGTCTTGACTAGTGCTTTCCAGGTAGGCTTCTGGAAGGACATGGCATCTGAGCTGGGCACGTGAGGATGGGTAGGACTTCAGAGGACACATCCACGTCCAGGAAAGGCGTGCTCAGGGATGTGGGCGCACATACCAGACACTGAAAATCAGAGAGGACCCACAGAGTGGCGGCCTAGGCTGTGGGGCGGTGGGAAAATAACCAGGAGGGAAGTCGGAGGAGCATGTAGGAGGTTTCACTGATGTATATCCTAGCAAATAAAATCAACAAGGCTTTAAAACCTTTTGTCGGGGAAATTTCCAAACATGAAAAGGATAGGAAAACGAAGCCCCACTGTCCCATCCGACAGCTTCAGTAGTCCTCCACACGGCTAAACGTTTTGTGTCACCTGCCTTCCATCCCACCCACCTGCCAGCACGCGCATGCGCAGGAGCGAGTCTCAGACCTGTCACTTCAGCTGGTTTAATGACCCTAAACTCAAGGCGGCTCTCCGAGTTTGAGCTCGGTTTGACCATTTGCTGACGTCAGAGACACAGTAGTAGGTTTGGGGGTGAGGAAATAGACGAACCTAGATTTGGACATGTGGACTTCGAGGTGCCTGTGGAACAGCCGAGCGGAGATACCCAGTCAGCTCCGGGGTTTGTGGGCTGGACTCCGGGCCGGAGGGCGAGGTCGCGGCGGTAGGCAGGCAGGCCCCGGGAGAAACGAGCGCTGAGCGCACGGAGCCTGGTGGGCCCTGGGCTGGCCTTCCCTTCCCTCCCCTTCCAGGAGCATGGAGTCTGCCCGCGCTCCGGGACAGTCTTTAAGGGAGTAAAACCCAGAATGCTGTTCTTTACGTGTGTCGTTTAAGTTTTTTAAGGACATGCATGTAATCTCAGTTGAGCATAACCCTGTCTTGAAAGGACACTATAAGCAATCTGTTGGCAATTCTAAAAATGGTTAATCCATTTTAGGCAATGACTAAAAATTTTACTGCTTTTATGTTTCTGGGGTATGTTTTCATCTTTATCAAACATTACCACCAGGTGACATGGAAGCGATAGTATCCAACGATTTCCTGATGTCACCATCTGCCCTTGCTTTTTACAGAGACAGACTCTCCGCTAGTGACATGCTCCAGGTCCGGAAAGTGATGGAACATGTTTATGAGAAAATCATCAACTTGGATAATGAGTCTCAAACCACCAGCTCTTCTAATAATGAAAAACCAGGAGAACAGGAAAAAGAGGAGGACATTGCTGTGCTGGCAGAGGAGAAAATTGAACTTTTGTGCCAGGACCAGGTACGTGGACTTCTGGATCGCAGCCTGCTTTTCCAGGGCCAGTGCTCTGACAGTTACGTAACGGGGTGTGGTAAGGGTCCCGAGTCTCTTGCCTTTTGGGGGGCTTCTGCTTTTAAAAAGACTCTGGGGAACTCTGAATGTCTCCTCCCTATTCGTGAGGCTCCGAACAAGGCACAGGATCGTCTTGATTTGCAGAGCAGGCTCAGCTGTGTTAGTTGAGGACTGGGGTGGAGGTGGGGGAGGCCTTCCTCCAGGTGGGCAGCTGAAGACGGTGCGGCGGGCCCGGCCCCACAGCTGCACCTCTGCCCGCGCCCAGGCTCGTGCCTGTGTGTGGGGCAGCCGTGTCGGCAAGAGCAGGCCACCGCGGGGCCGGGGAGAGCACACGCTGGGTCACCTGATGGGGCCCTGGTTAACAGCGAAGGTCTTAGCTGTTGGAGGCTTCGACATTTTTATTCTTTGCCATTCAGGTTCTGGATCCAAACATGGACCTCCGGACAGTGAAACACTTCATATGGAAGAGTGGCGGTGACCTCACGCTCCACTACCGGCAGAAGTCCACGTGAAGGGCGGGTGAGCCTCCGCACACTCCCGCACTGCCCTTTCTCTGGCCCCGAGTAGTCCTAGGGAGCCCACTGGGCCCCAGCGGGGCGAGACTTCTGCCGGCCGATTGGGTATGGACCAAGGTTCTCTTTCCACTGAAGTGACTAACCGAAATGTAACATAGACACCAGTCTCCTTGTGTAGATTAAGCTGTCCCCAGGGAGGCAGAGGACGAGAGCAGAAGAGTCCCCAGCCAGCCGTGTCCTGTGAGATGTACAGAGAACCAACGGCAGGCCAGGCCGCGTGGACTGGGCTTCCTGCTTTTATCTCAAAGGACCGTATCTTTGTCAGCACTTGTTAGAGACACGCTGGTAAGGCCCTGCGTGTCACCGCATTTCAGCTTCAAACACGCCGTGCAGCTTTTCCGAGAGTACATTCCGTTCACACGGTACCTAGGAAGGCTCTTCCAAGTTTGTCATTAAAAACAAACAAATCTTCACCATTTAAGCCAGTTATTTGTAATAGGAACTTGCCGTTGCACAATTCCAGAGCCAGCCCATTTCATAATAAATGACCATCATCGGGCTCGTTTTTAATACTGCCCCCGAGACGTGTTCTCCTAGGAGCGTCTGTTGGACGTCCAGGGGCTGGACCACAGCACTTGGAGCCCTGTGCCCAGTGAGGCCGCAGCGCCCCCAGGGCCCCGGACTGGACGGCAGCCCCGGGGAGGCGGCTGTTTCACGCCTCCCTCCACTGTGCCGTTTATTTAGGGGCAAAACGAGGTGACACCCCAGGTTCGCGCTCTGGGCAAGCAGCATGGCACCGTCAGAACTTAAGACCCTGGTGAAATTTAAACTCATTTAAATGCTGCCTAAGTGTATGGTGTCAGTAGGATGTCATGGTGAGTTAATTTGATAATTCATAGCCTGGAGATACACATACTTGTTTTTCCAGAGTTTTATATGCAGCTTTTTTTGTTGTTGTACCTATACCCAGATTTCTTTTCACTGTTCTAACAATCTAAAGCTTTCAGAGACTCATTTGGATCTTGTACAGAATATAACTTATTGGGGATAAACACTTCAGCTTTTGGCAGAAGAACACACTTTGGATTCTCCCCGAGGCCATTTGTATTCAGACTAGAACAATGGCCCACCCGATCAGACTACCCGAGAGAAGCCTCCTGCATGAAGCCAGAAGCACAAGTGCCTTCAGAGGGCAGGCTGTCCCAGCCTGGCAGCCCCCCGCCTGTGTGCGGCTGTGCCCACAGCAGCAGGGACTGGGGAAGGGCTGGGGAAGGGTCTCTGTCTGCACCTTCATGGGTCCAGACAGCTAGCTGACGGGCCTGGGTCCAGACCTTCCTGTCCGAGATACTCTGATTCGCACAACTGCAGAGACAGGGTCCCCTCACTGCTGGGCAGCCTCCTGGGACAGTGGACAGGTCATTGCCTCTGCCTCTTTGAAGACACGAGCAGAGACGCGCCGCCTCTCCACTGAGTCCTCCTCCCTTACGCAGAGCAGCCGGCTTCTTTTTTAAAGAACCCTTTCTATCTGTTGGATACACCAGTGCACCTTTGGTGCACATTTTTTAGCAATAGTTGTGAATTAATGTCAAAAAAATCAGAAAGAACTCCTTGGCCAGCCCTCCGCGTGTTGGACGAGGGCCCCGGACTAAAGCCGTGGGTTCTGCCGGGCCGTCCTGCCCTGCGTGCGGGCCCCGAGGGCGGCTGCGCTCCCTGTCGTAGACGTGACCCCAGCATGGTCGTCCTTCCTTCTCTCCCAGTCAAACCAGTAAGTTCCCAGAAAACAGGAGTCTGCCAAAAGGGTAAAAATCTGTATTTCAGTTGTATAGAATAAAGGCTTTAGTTAAAATACTCAACGTGTAGTACATGTTACTTTTTTCCACTTGTCATTTTCCTTCACAGCAGATTATAGAGAAGTTAAACCTCTGGTTTCATGTTGACCCTGGAGATAACTAGCACTGATACCCATTTTACCCTCCCGTTTGGGGCAGGAGTGTGCAGAGTGAGGAAGCCCCGACCCTTGGGTGGGGGTGACTTTGGTGAGAGTGCCAGGCCCAGCTAAAGGAAGCTGCCCTCCGAGCAGTCCCGTGGTGATCCTGTCCTACGTCCTGGGTTCCTGCAGGGGACCCTGGGCTCCCAGACAGCCCAGGAGCCGGGCTCTGGAAGTGGCTTTGGATACAAGGCCTCCCAGTCTTGCAAGCTTAGCTGTGCCGGTGGCCCTGACAGGGCTTGCTTTGAATGCAGTCAGAGTGCTAGAAAGTACCAAGTGTTGCTGGTTTGGGTCCCTCCTGCCATGTACTTGATCTGGGCCCCCCAGAGCCAACAGTCCTTGTGCTACAGGCCTGACAGAGCCCTCTGAGTTTCCTTTTCAGTGCAGATGTTACAAATGAAGCAGCAAAGAGGGTGCTTTAGATGGACAGAGACTAGAAGACAAGGCTGGAGGCAGCTTTCTCGATAATAAGCCGGGCGTGTGGGAAGGACTCTAGCCAAGGCAGGAGAGGATGCCGGGTGATGGAAGGGCCTTCCTAGGAGAGCCCCCGCTTCCTGCAGGCTGAGCAGAAGGCCCACCCTAGCCTTAGCCTCCCCAGGCACCTGGTGGTGGGAGGAACGGCCTCCTCCCCCCACACACGCTATTATGGGAAAGAACAGAAAGGCCCTTACCACTCTTGCCCAAGCCTGTCATTTCCCCTTGTGGCGGGAGCTGTGTGCAAGGCGATCCAGTCAGGACTGGCTCTGAGAGTCTGCTTAGGGTGGCGGGTTTAAATTTTGTAACTTAGTCACCACCGGGGCTGGCTGGGTGCCTTGTGTGTGTAGAAGAGATAGTTGTGTGAGTTTGAGAGCGGACAGGACTCACCACTGGGATACGAGGTCTGTGGGGTGCAGGCCCTGGGGAGGGAGAAACATCGGGGTCCACGCACAGGTGAGTCTCTGCTGAAGGGCCTAGAACTTCCCGCCTTCCTCTTTCGGGAGAGGGGAGCAAGTTCACTGCCTCTCCCCTCCCGCTGTGGCTGGCAGATGTCGGTCAGCCTGAGGCAACTGTGTGCAGTGTAGCACAGGAAGGGGTGAGGGCACGTGACGAGAGACAGTATTGGGGCTTCAGGGGTCCCCAGGGCTTGGGCATGCCTTCTAGTGCACAGCGTGCTGGCTGGGCTGTGCAGGAGAATTGAGGCAAGCTCTACAGAACGGCCCCGCAGACACCCCACAGCAACCGCTTCCTCCCTGACCCCGTCGTCACTCCTGATCCTGTCTGGACCCTGCGGTCTCACCGGAAGCCACAGTGGCCAAGCGGGAGCAAGCACTGGACCTCAGGGTACATGGCCAAAAGATGCCCTTTCCCAAGGCCCACACCGCCTCTTACCACCCACTGAGGCTTCAAGCCCCACACAAGCAGCAAGGAAGTCTCCCCTCTACTACCCCAGCTCCCGCACAACTGAGTCAACCTGGGGTGCTGCGCCCAGCTCCCTACCCCTGAAAGGATGTGTCAGATCCTCCAGCAAGTGCCCGGTTCCCCAAAGCCAGGACCATCACGCAGAATTCATGCTGGGAGGTCATTTCTTGGAGACCAGTAGAGTCTGAGTGGACACAAGAGCCCCCCACCAGCAGGAGTCCCTGCACGTCCCTCGGAACCACAGCCTAGGAAGCTGGACACGCTGGGCTGGGGTCAGGCAAGGGGCTGGGCCCGAAGTGCGTACTGAGCCGCCTCCCCACATCTGGGCCTCGCGAAATGCATCAGGGGCCTTGTCACCGCCCAGGGTGTTATTCCGGGGTAGAGAGCTGGGCCTGGCCGGCTGCCCCCTCAGCCTCAGCACCGACATCTGGACTCGCCGCACTTGCCGGCTCCTCCTCGGCCTGAGCTTCGAGCAGCTCAGCAGACAGCCCATCTTCAGGTGAGGCTGCAGAGGTGAGGCTGTCGGGAAGGGTCAGCTGAGGCAGGTGGTCCTGCTGGGCCTGGGCGCCTGGGCTGTCCGGGAAGGAGACCTCAAACTCCGACCCAGACCAGGTGGCCTCACCTGAAACACACAGGATGGGGCTGCGGGGGGCTGCGGAACCTGGGGCCAGGGTGGCCTGGGGCGATAAACCCACTGGCCCCCCGTGAGAGAGCTAGTGTACAAACTCGGGGCAGCCCGCCCAGCAGCCCTTCCCAGAGGCCTCGGGGGGTGCGGGCCACTCACCGCCACGCTCGTGAGAGCCACTGCTGGAGCAGACTTCCTCCAGCCCCGAGGCTGACGCAGCGGTGGAGGTCAGCCCCGGGAAGGAGGGCAGGCTGGGCCAGACGCTGGCACTGCTGTCCAAGACGGAGATGCCTGACACGTCCAGGAAGCCTAGGGAAGGACAGCTCTGTCAGCGAGAACCCTGCCTGCTGAGGACCGGTACCCTGGGCTGGCTCAGCCCAAGACTAACCTCAGCCACTGGTGACGCCGTCCGCCAACCCAAAGAGGTTTCCCTCTGCCTGTTTCCGAAGAAAGGAAGGAGCCTGGCGCTGGGCACCATGGGAGTAACACGGGGCAGAGGGCCCAGACCCCCGCTCTGTCCCCAGTCTGCTGTGACCTTAAGCAGGTCACCTCTCTTCCCTGGACTCCAGCTTCCCATCCAAACCCTGGATCGGGTCACCTGCAACCACCCTGGCGTAGAGCGGGGTCAGTAGATCTGAGGATGGTTTTGGTACTGTCGCCAAAGTCCGGCCCTGAGCCTGGGGCCCACTGCAGCGCTAGGGGCTGCCCGTTACCCAGCCGCCCACCAAGGGCCTGCCGACTACCTGGGTCCATGACGCGCTGCACTGGCGGCGGAGGCTGAAGAGGAGTCTCCATGGGACGCGGCAGCCCCCCAAGGCCTGGCGCACCGTAGCTGAGACTCGCAGGCTCAGGAAGCAGTCCCTCTGCAGAGGGGCCGGGTGCCTGCAGCAGGGCCTGGCGGAGCCAGGGAAGGAGAGGGGACAGGGAGAGGACAGCAGGGACGGTGTCGTCCAACCCAGCCCCCAGCCCCCGAATGCCCCAGAAGCACTGCTCTGCCTAGAGGAGCAAACAGCCTTGGGGACTGGCCCTTCTCTGCAGGTGAAGTGAAGTCAGACGGGGGCCTGGCCGGCCTGCCCTGCAGCGCCGACACGGAGAGGGAACACTCTTGCCGTGCTGCTGAGGAGCCCAGGTGCCGTCTGGCGGGGCCCCGTCGATGACCCACAGGGAGAGAGGGCCCTGCTCGAGTTCCAGCACGCCTGGAAAGCAGGCCTTGTGTGCCGCCAGTACAGATGCCAGGCACCAGCCCAGGGCCTGAAGGCACTCGGGTGACCGGCTCAATCAACAGCCATGAAGGCACGGCCAGATTCCCCTGCACGCTCAGCCAGACAACCGGCCCAGCTGGGGACACCGGCCCCTGGCCTGACTCTACCAGCGACTCCCTGAGGCACAGAACACAGCTCTGCCTCCCTCTGAGCCTCAGGTGCCCACTCACAAAGTGCAAATGACAGCCAGGGCCTTGCCACTGCCCTCACCTCCCAGCCTAAGTGGCAGGAGAACCGAAGAGGGTCTCACTGTCCCAGAATGGGTCCATGCATTCCCACTAGGTTCCAGAGACAGAAGGGACTCTGAAGGGCCCCACAGACAGGCCCCAGTGAGGAAAGCCTCCAGAATCTTCTCTCTCCCTAGCGGACAGGCCCCTCTGTCCATGTGAAGCTCCCCACTTCCCCCAGCAGATGGGTGTGTCCCACGTACCTCCATGTAGCCACCCTGCCTGGCAACCGTATCTGGGCCAGGAGGGGCAGGAGAGTCCTGGGGGGAGGGTCCAGGTGACAAGGTACCAGATGGCAGATCACCTTGTGATGGGGTACCAGGTGGTGGGGTACCAGGTTGCAGGGTACCAGGTTGTGGGACACCAGGTGGTGGGGTACCAGATGACTGGGCACCAGGTGGTGGGGTATCGGGTGGTGGGGTACCAGGTGGCTTCTTGTGGTAGCTGGGGGGCTGGATTGGGATCCGATGCAGATATCCATAGCCGATGCCACACCCCAGACTGCCGAAATCCAGAAACATTCAGTCTAGGAGTTGTCCCGCAGGCCTTCCAGTCAATCTCTGCCACCCCCACCCACCGATGGCGGTGAGGGGGCTGAAAGGGTGCTTCAGGGCCCAATGGCCAGCCCAGGGTCCCTGGGGCCAGGGCCCAGCCCTCCACGCCCACCATGGAACTGTGGGGTCCATGCCCACTGGGCTAGACCCATCCACCCATGCCCCACCCTGCAGCCTCCCCTGCCCCCAACCCCAGGAAGTACCTGCCCTCTCCACCCCAGGCGGCATTGGGAGTAACAGACACCTCCCTGCAGGAGTCGGACTCGGAGTTATAAACCATCAGCTTCAAGGGCTTCCCCTCATGGGACTCGATGAGAGTGAAGAAGTCCTCAGACTGTGACAAACACATAGCACCTGAACCCTGCTCCCCGCACTGGCACTGGAAGCCCCATGGCCAGCACCGCTATCTCCACACCCCACCCAGCGGCCAGAGGAGGGTTGGGCCTTGGGTTCCTCACCTCCTGGAGCAGCTGGTCGGAGCCAATCACATAGTCTGTGTAGGGGCGCAGGCCAGCAAGGGAGGCAGGCGAAGAGGGTTCCACATCCTGGCGGAAGAATTGAGAACTATTGGCCTTGCTCCTGGAGTGGCGGAGGGGCCAGGGAGCTGCCTCTCCAGGTGGTCAGTAGGACACTTGTCCTCTGTCCCCAGGTCAAGGCCTTAAGCCCAGACTCCTTACTCCTGAATTCCCCTGCCTCCCCCAGTTCCACCACCTGCCCAGCAGAGGGCAGCACTGAGGCACAGCTCACAACACAGCACAGAATCTGACCTGGGTTCAACTCCAGACTCCACCAACTGCTAGCTTGGTGACTCTGGACAAATACTTAACCCCTCAGACTCAGTTTCCCAATGATTAAGTGCAGGACATGTAGTGCTTACTCATAGGGTTGCTGAGAAGGCTTTAAAAATAATACATATAGAGAATGAAAACCACACTCGGCCTACAGTAAGTGCCCAGTTGCATCGCTGCTAATGCTGTAGGCATGTGGCTGAAGACCCCTAAGCAGGGGCTGGGGGGGGTGGCAGTGAGCAGGACTGGGAACAAGGGCTGCTTTCTCCATTAGAGGGGGCCCTGGAAAACTCAACCACCCCGTCTCCTAGAGAGATGCGAAGGGCTTTGCGCCATCACCCCCGGGGCACTAATGGCCCCGCTGAGGCAGGCTGAAAAAAGGTCGAGAAACCTCCCCCAAGAAGTCCGTGAGCACAGGGGAGGCTACGAAAATCAGCCAATTTCCAGCTAAGGGCACCTTCCTGTCACCAAGCTGGAAGACCAAGCGTTCTTGCGAACCTGGGGACCACCAGTGGACGCACA
>CM052544.1:8960952-9100617 GCA_028533065.1 Trachops cirrhosus | reverse complement strand
GCGGCCTCTCCTCCGCGCTTCTCCTCAAATGCAGCGAGCACACCCCCACCTCAGGGCCTCCCCCAGACAACTGCACTGTGTCCTCACTTTCTCCCCAGGTATCTACCAAACGTGACCTGATTGGAGGTCTTCCTGGACCCCTCCCCCAAACAGCACCCACGCCCCACTCTATGTCCCTTCACCCTGCTTTATTTTTCTCCCAGCAGTGGTCGCCCTCACCATACGTTTCCGTGGAACCTCGGTTCTCCAACTTAATTCGTTCCAGAAGGTTGTTTGAGAAGCGGTTTGTGCGAAAACCGAATCATACAGGGAAGATCATGCAGGTCTTCGAAAAGCATCGTCGGGTCAAGAGCCAAAGTTCAATAATCAAGACTTTTCCCGTGAGCACCTTGGTTGAGAACCGTACTGTCTGGGGCTGGAAGACGTTGGAGAACCGAGGTCTGACTTTCTCACCGGTCTCCCTGCTGCCATGTAATGGTGAGAACTGGGCCGTGTGGCTCTGTTCGCTGCCTCGCCCGTTCACTGCCACAAAGAATAGAGCCCAGAACTACCGCATTGTGCCGTGTATAATGCACACCCACGTTTCTGGCCCAAATTTTCAGGAAAAAAAAATCTTTTGTTTTAATTTTTTAATTCAATTATCTATTTATTTATATGTAGATACTTGTTTTTGTATTATAAAGAAACTGTAGCGTTTATTTTTGAACAAACGAATGGTACAAGAAATTTGATGTAACAAGTAGTTACAAAACACAAGAACAGATACAAGGTGTTTCCGGTGCTACTCATGTATAACTGGGCATCCTTATTTTTCCCTCAGAAATGTGGGCCAAAAAGTGCGCATTATACACAGCAAAATACGTACCTGTTCTTGTGAACGCGGACCTCCAATTCCTGAATCTCTCCACTCTGTCCCTCTCCCTGGCGACCGCCCCCACCCCTCCCTTTGCAAAAATCCTCAGTACCTACGCTTTCCCATCAGACCTGCTGGAAGACTCTCCCGCTGGATGCATCCCACGGCCCACTTTTCCTGTGCGGTGCCTCACCATGATGTCCACCAGAGAAAGCCCGTCACCAAGCACAGATCCTGTCACCTCCGGGTCCTGAAGCCAGCACAGCTGTCATTTTAGTAAACCCTTTCTTTAGCCTCCCTCCCCACCCACCCAACAGAGCCTGCCATCACAACACAGAGGCCACGCAACAGCCGCGCACCACACCGACAAGTCTGCACGGTCTGTGCAGCCATCCACGCTGCCCAAGGGAAAAGGGGTCCCTCCCGGTTCTGGGTCGGAGACCCTCCGTGTCCCTCACCTGGGTTACAGCCCCTCCCTCTCCACAGTACAAATCCTGACCCCAATCTCCATCGGCTGCAAGCCCCTCGCCTTACCTTCAGATTCGAGGAACCCCACTCCATCCCCGCGTTCCCCCGGGGCCGCTCACCCACACCTTCTTGCAGCGACCCGGAAAGGGCCTCCTTCTCAGCGCGGCCTTATCGCGCCTCTCCCGGATCTTTCACCCTGGGACCCTCCCCCTGCGGCAAACGCCCTCCGCTCGTCTCCTGCGCGACTCTCCCGCTCCCACTGGCCCTGGCTGGTTCCACTGGTCCACGAGCTCCAGAAGCCTCTCCGACCCCACCAGGGACGGCGTGTGCGCCTGCGGGCCACCAGCAGCTGGCGTCCACTTGGTTTCCCAGACCCTGTGTACCCAAGAGCGGGGACCGCCGGCGCCTCGGAGTTGCTGGCTGTCTCCCCCGGCCCGGAGCGCGGCACACAGCCGGAGATAATAAATGTGACCTAAGTGCGTCCCGACTGGACCTAGCGCCGTCTTCACCCAGGATAAGTGCTACTCCGGGCTGCCGGACCTGACCAGGAAACGCGCCCGCTTCCTGCACAGCTGGCGCTGGAATGGGTGCCGGGACGACTGAGGCCGCAGACGCGCCGGGCGCCAGGGGTGCCGCGGGGTCCCCCCCGCAGGCGACTCCCACTGGGAACGGGGTATCCCCCTCCATCCTGGCGGCCAAACTTGGGCCGGGTCCCGGGTCCCCGCCTCCGCCGCCGTCGGGCCGGCGATCAGGCGACCCAGCGCGTCGGTGCGGGCGCCCGGCCCCGATCGTCGGCGCCGCTGAGGCGACTCACCCCGTGCAGGTGGAAGCCCTCGGAAGTCTCCCCGGGCTGCTCGGTGCTGGAGCCCAGCCCCATGGCAGCGGCCCGGCTCCCGCGCCGGCGTCCCGAACCGCAGCGCGGACCCGGCGCCACCAGCGCGGACTAGCCCTCTCGGCGCTCAATTACCAGCGCCTTGTCACGTGGGTGCTTTGCCACGCCCACCCCAGAGTCTGACGCTCTCAGCAACCGGCCGGCAGCTCCGTCTCCAAGGACGCGCGCACCTCCAACTTCCGGCCGCCAGAGGCGTGACCCGGCCCCTCCTGATTCAGGAATTCGGCCCGCTCAGCCGGACCAGACCCGGACTCCGAGCCGCGAGCGCCCGGAGATGAACAGCAATGACTCCTCCCTTATGGTGCGTGGCCCTGGCGCTGCCCCGCCGCTCCCGTTGGGACTCCCCGCCCCTGGCCCGGCGACCCCCTCGCCCTGCTGTTCTGCCGCCTCTCGGACCGCTCCTGCTGTCCCTTGTACCCGCCTTTCGCTGTCCTCTGCCGCTACTGGCGGTCCTGGCTCCCTCCTGCCTCACTCTCCCTGGCGAGTACATCCTCTCTGGTCCTCACCCCCAAATCAGCATCCCCACGCAGTCCTGTTCCCAAGCTCTCCCAAAGCAACGCACCCAATCCCATCTCCATCATCTTTTCATCATCTCCTCTTCCCTGTATCTCTTCCGTATCCCCCACCTCAGTAGACCGCACCACCATTTGACCCCCCAGCTTTAACGTTTCCTCATACCTATACCCCCATCCTATCTATCAGCAAGAAATGTCAGCTCCCAAATGTCTCCTGAGATCACCCATTTCTTTTATCTCCTAGTCCCAGATCACCACCATCTCTCCCCTGGGCACCTGTTACAGTCCCCCTCCCAACTGCTGTGCCTGCTTCAGCTCTCTTCACCAGCAGAACCCCCTACCCAATACCCACCCCCCCACCCACACACACACACAGAGCCACCGGAGTGAGTTTTGCAAAGAACGTATCTGACTACATCCCTCCCCGGCCTAAAACCATTCCACCTGCTTCTTATTACCCTCAGGATGATGTTTGGGCCCTTTCACGTGGCCTACGAGGCTGTTACAATCCAACCACATCTGTCTCCAACCCCAGCCCCCACAAACCTTAGGGGAAATGAGACTCCCGCTTTGAAATCTCAGACTCTGTTACTTTGTGACCTTTGTCAAGCCACAGTCTCCTTGGCCTTCAGCTCGCTTCACTGGGAAGGATATGTAGAGAATAATACAGAAGATAACGCATGTAAAGCCCTGGGTAGTTTCCAGCAGCTGGTTAGCCCACAATAAGTTGTAACTAACTATTGATGTCATTCTTATTACTAGTTCCCTCCTTCCCCTTAGTTCCTTCCTAAGACAGCTTGAGTTGACTATTCCACATTCGAACCAGAATCTGTGGACAATTCCAAAACAAATACCTCCAAACTCCTTCCCCGGGGAAACTGCATGGAGTCGCTCCTAGGGCTCGTGAAGAAGAGGATGAGGCTTGAATGTTCTCTTTCTTTTTCTTGTATAGAAATGGGGACGACGGAACAGGGGAGGGAGTGGGTCAAGCAGAGACAGGGAAGGACTACTGCAACTGTGTCTTCCCTCCCACAGGCGGGGATCATTTACTACAGCCAGGAAAAGTACTTCCACCACGTGCAGCAGGCTGCGGCCAGGGGCCTGGAAAAATTCAGCAATGACCCTGTGCTGCAGTTCTTTAAAGCCTATGGCGTCTTCAGGGGAGGTGAGGACCGGTCAGTGTTGGCCTCCTGACCTGGGCGCCAGTCCAGCACTAACACCGATTCTACCCAGATGCCCACTTCTACCCCAGCTGTGGAAACAGTCTTACCCTCAGTGCCTAATCCCCAGGTGAAGCCACAGAGGCCTGTGCAATTCATATCTAGTTGACTTTGAGACCTCAGAGGGCTCACCACTGTGGCTTTGCACCTCAGTGTCCCCGTCTGGACAGAGTGATGGCTGCATGATTATTGGACTGATCTGAGGCTTGGAAGCTGAGAGCTGGTAGTGCAGGAAAAGGAGGAAGTGGCGGGTGTGGTTACCTGCAGGTACGGTGCAGGAGCAGGGAGAGGAGTGGGGCCCATTCGAGCGCTGACTCGTGGCCATTTAGAAGGAGGTTCTGGGCTAGGATGGACTGAGCTGCCTGTGGCCACCATCAGTGGACACGGAGGGATAAATGTAATCATAGCTCTTGAGCAACTAGCAGGAAGTACCCTGAGGTCCTTCTTCAAAACTGAGCCAAGTCAAAATTCTCACCCTCACAAGTATTCCTGTGAGTACTCATGAGTACATCCTCAGCTCCGAGCTTTCTAGCCCCAGCATTCTGGACCACAGTGTCAGCCGCCTTTTCAGGGAGCTTCAGCCTCAGGGACCTCAGGCCACTGGGGAGCTTTTGGACCAGTTAGTCTTCTGATTCTGGGTGAAGCCAGGTGACACCAAGCCTTGGGTCAGCCCTGATAAGAGCCCGCATGTATATGCCATGGAGCCTGGAGCCCAAGAGCATAACCACGTGGTCTCTCTTTGCAGAGCACATCCAGGATGCCATCAGCAACCTGGAGAGCATTCGGAATCACCCAGATGTGTCCCTGTGCTCCATCATGGCCCTCATTTATGCTCACAAGTACTGTGAAACCATCGGTGAGTGCAGCTGTGCTCGGCTGGGCCTGGTCCCACCAGGGAAAGATGGTCCTGCTCCGTAGACACCACCCCTCCAGGGCTACAGACGGCAGTGTGTGCCCTGGTGATGACAGGTTCTGTTGGCCCCTGGGGAGTGGCTGCTGTTCCCCTCCCCTGCAAGGCCTCCGCATGCCCAGGCCCCATTGAGAGAGCACAGCAGTGGGAGGGGTCCTCCTTCCAGATCCCAGGAGTTGGGGAGACACCTCGCTTTCCTTTGCCAAGACATTGTCAAGAAAAATCAAGCTGATATAAATAATCCCACTGCTAATCTCCACTTCTCTGGGGAGAGTCCAAGAGACCACAAATTACTATTTCTGCACCCAAAATGCATCGTGGGCCTGAGGTGGGGGATTCGGTCTTGGTCTGTTTGTGCAGCATATTGTTGGGCACGGAGGGGAAAAGATAAACCTCAGACAGCCAGCCCGAGGCGAGGCCTGGGCCACTGGCATGTGGCCCTCAAGTGCCTCCTGCAGGACGAGGCCCACCGCCTCGCCCTCACTTGTCCTCTTCTCCTCTCCTGGACTCACAGACCTAGAAGCGGTGCAGGAGCTCGAGAGCAGCCTGAAGGAAATCCGCAAGACGGCCAGCGGGACTGCCCTGTACTACGCCGGCCTCTTCCTCTGGCTCATGGGCCGCCACGACAGGGCCAAGGAGTACATCGACCGCATGCTGAAGCTCTCCAGTAGCTCCAGAGAGGTACTCCCCACGGGCATTGTGGGGCTGCAGCCGGAGAAAGCTCGTGGGGTGGCCGGGCCTCCCCACGGAGGGCCATGGGAGCGGGGGAAGGCCCCACCCTGGTACTGGTGAGACCCTGGGTCTCAAGGTGTCCCCACCCACGTTGTCTCAGGGCTTAGCTCAGTACATAGTGGCATTTGTCCAGAGTCCCATCTGCAGGTAGATGTCCTATGGCCTGTCCTACATATTGTAAAAATCTTGAATTCTTTGCTAACATTTAGAAATCAAAAGATTTTTTACCTCAAAGTCCAGGTTTCCTGGTTTGTTTTGGTTTTGTTTTGTTAACTAAACGAGCCCAGTGCACTGGGCCTGCATTTGCTCCTTGCAGTGATCTGCTGGATAGCAGGGTGCTGATACACCCTAGGTCTCCCGTGCAGAGATCTGCCCTAAGGACAGAAGTTGTTTTTGTTTCCTTTAGAGTTTATTTCTCTATTTTTAGAGAGAGAGGGGAAGGGAAGTAAAAAGAGAGGAAGAGAAACATCCATTGGTTGCCTCTCATGCACCCTCTTCTGGGGACCTGGCCTGCCACTCAGGCATGTACCCTGAGTGGGAGTCGAACTGGCAACTTTTGGGTTCACAGGCCAGTGCTCAGTCCACTGAGCCACACCAGCCAGGGCCTAAGGGCAGAATTTGAAGCCCCAGTCTGGGCTATTCAGGTTTAGCAAGGGTGATATCACACTCCCCCGCCCCGACGCCCCCACACACACACAGTGGAGTGCAAATTGGTTCTAGGAAGAGAGGGTGAAAAAATCCTACTCTTTATGTGTAAAACACAGACATATGGACAACACATACACAGTATGTCTATAATATTGAAATTTCTTGGATGGGGAGGGAATGAATGATTAGGGGAAACGTCTACAAAGGCTCCCTAGGAGGGCAGTGACGGAGAGATGAGAAACGCTGGTCCAGGCCGAGCCGGGTGTTTCAGGGCAGGCCCTCCCCACGGCTGCTGCGATCTTCCCTCCCACCCCTGCCTGCCCCATCTGCCAGGAGAGGCTGGGTGACGGCTGCAGGGGAGCCAGCAAGGCCAAGGCCGGTGAGCTCAGACTGGCTCCTGCTCACCTGCTCACCTGCTCGGAGGGCGCGCCCAGCTTCACCTGCAGAGAGCAAGAGCCGCCCTGTGCCCTGGCACCGCCCGTGTTGGCCTCCTGAGCCCAGTGGAAAGTAAACAGGCGGTGACGAAACTAGATGGGTGGGCGAGAACACCTAAGAGAGCTGCGAGGGGTCACAGGGAGGGCCCAACCCCAGCCTGAGGGTCAAAGACAGCCTCCTGGGCTGAGGTTTATAGACTAGTGGCAGTTAATCAGGGGAAGTGATTTGGTTTGGCAGGTCGTGCTAGGCAGGGCATTCCAGGCCGAGGAACAATGGTGACGAAAGCATGTAGCGAGAGCCATAGGGCTGCCTGGGGTCTGCACACAGCTGAGCTGGCAGGGCCTCGGGTGTGCAGTGACACCTGGTGGGACATGAGGCAGGAGAGACGGGCTGACTGGAGGTTATGCAGGACCATGAACTTCATCTTCCCTCTTGCTTGCATCCCAGGGCTACGTGCTGAGAGGCTGGGTGGACCTCACCTCGGACAAGCCGCACACTGTGAAGAAATCCATCAAGTACCTGGAGCAAGGACTTCAGGACTCCAAAGATGTGCTGGGGCTGATGGGAAAGGTGGGCAGTGGGGAGGGGAGGGCAAGGAGTATCCCCGACTGGGCCTTTGGAGCCAGAGACCCACCAGGTGACCTCAGGCCCCACCCTCAGCTGGTAGGTCACCTGGCAGCCCAGGGCCCACCCTGTCTCTCACCTCCTTCCTGCTGAGTGTCTGTATCATCCTGCATGGGGCCTCCAGGGGCTCGTCCTCAGGGTCTGTCTGTCCTTCCTTAGCTTTCCTCAGGCTGCCTTAGTTTGCCTTTGGCTTCTCTGATGGCCCCCTTTCTCCGCATCTTTCTTTCCTCCTCCTCATTTCACCCCCTCTCTTCCCACCTGTGAAATCCGCTCAGTTTGGCCAGAAGAGAAGGGAGGTATGTTTTGTAGTTTGTATTTTCTGATCTTAATGTAAATTAAGTTCCTTTTCCCTTACATGACCCTCATTGAATCCATCTAAGAGAAAAACTATCCTTTTATTCTCATCTGTTTATATATCGTTCTTCAAAAATGTACATGCACTCACTGAAAAAAGACAAAACAGAAGTCTAAAAAAGTCAAGAGATGAATTAAAATGACACCCTGAGCCCTACCGCTCCAAAACAACTCGTGCACATTAGGGCAGTGCCTCCCCGTCTTTATTCTGGCTGCTTTTCTGGGAGAGTGTTGTGCAGGAGCTTTATCAGGCAGCACCCTTGGGACCAAGACCTGTGGGGAAGGGGGAAGGAGCAGGACTGCGCCCAGGGAGAAGCTGAGCAGGGTAGCGGTCACAGCAAAGGCCTCGGCCCACTCTGCTTGGCCTTGTGGAGCTGGGAGGGCCCTTCCCTGCCCCTCACGGAGGAGCTGCTGGGTGTGGGCTGCCCCCGGGGAGGGGTGTGGCCAGGCAGCAGGCAGCTCCCTTCAGGCCTGGGCGATTCTAGAAGGGAGGCACCCTTGGGAGCCACCCGCTAGTAACCCTCCAGGTTGTTGAAGGGGATTACACACAGCCCCCACTCCTGGGTGGGAGCTAGTGTTATTTCACATAGTTGTCATCATAGGGCAGTGAACCAGGTCACTCTTCACATCATAAGGCATCATTTGGGGTAAGATGCCATCAGCAAATATTATTTTGAATGGCAACATGCAGCCAATCCCCTACTGAATGGGAGTAATGGGGTTCGCTGACTCAATCTGCTCTCGTTTGGATATTGCGATTGTTTCCAGCTGTGTGCTTAAAGAGAGCGGTGCAGTGAACACGTTTATTCATCAGTCTTCATTGAGAATAATCCTCCTCTTCTGAATAAGTCTTTTCCTGGAGGGTTACTGTAAGTCTACCATAAGCATTCTCTCCGATTTTTCAGGGTCGGATTTCAAGTCTTTTCGGAGCATTGCCCTCTGCGCCCAGGCCCCTGTGTCATGGCCCACCTAAGGGAAGCTGGTGGCCGCCACTGGCAGAGGAGAGACCCCGAAACCTTGCTATAGACGAGGTTGCCCACAAACCTAGCTGACACCCAGTGGCTGCCCGGGGCCCCAGTGAGCAGTTTCTAGTGACAAGCTTCAGGAAAGCAAGTGGGAAATGAATGGGCCGTTTCTGGAATTGGCAAGTAGCCTGTGACCCCAGTTCTGTCCTTACAGGGCAGCCCTCACCCGGCCTCGCTGAAGTCCAGGGCTGCTCGGGGCGCAGCCATCACGATGGAGCCCCTGCTTTGCCCATCCTGGAACCCAAGACTGCCGTGGACCCAGACTGGCCACTGAGTGTCCACATGTCAGGCGCAGCTCCTGTCCCGGTGGAGACACTGACGGCCCCACCTCCCTTTGAGGGCTCTGACGGAGGCTCGTGTGTTCGGCTCTTACAGGCAACGTACTACATGACGCAGCAGAACTACTCGGGGGCCCTGGAGGTGGTGAACCAGGTCACGGTCCTCTCGGGGAGCTTCCTGCCCGCCTGGGTCCTGAAGATGAAGCTGTTCTTGGCTCGGCAGGACTGGGAGCAGACGGTAGAAACAGGACACAGGTGAGGGGTGACCTTGCTGCTAACACGTCCCCGTCGCACAAGGTGGGGAGATGGGAGGTACTGGGTGTTCGGTGGAACAAGACAAAACAACATCGTCCCTGGAGGAGCTGTGAGTACTGAGGGGGTCTTCTCAGGACGGGGAGGGGAGGCAGGACTGATGTAAACGCAACACCTGCCTGTCACGGCAGGACCCAGCCGCTGTGGCCTACAGTGGACAAGTCAAGACATGGGCATGTCGCTCTGGCCCGGTAGCTCGGTTGGTGGGAGCATCGCCCCCGATGCAGCAAGGCTGTGGGTTCAGTCCTTGGGAAAAGACAGAGGCGTATCAAGAGGTATAAGCATATTGTTTAGAGGAGAGAGGGAGGGCACTACCTAAAGAACCCAAAGCAGCAAGACCACAGGGTGAAAAGCAGTCGCCTCCGAGGAGTGGGGCTAGGGAACTAGAGACTCCTGTATTATTTGGAATCTTTTAAAACTATGAGTATTGCCCTGGCTGGTGTGGCTTAGTGGATTGAGCATGGGCCTGTGAACCAAGAGATCACGGTACGATTCCCAGTCAGGGCACATGCCTGGGTTGCAGGCCAGTTCCCAGCAGGGAATGCACAGGAAGTAACCATACATCCCTCTCTCCTTCCCTTCCCCTCTAAAGATAAATAAATAAAATCTTTAAAAAAATAAAAAAAATAAAACCATGAGTATAATTTACTTTAATACAAACTTTAGGCGGAAAGGTCCCTGGTGACTGAGAGAAGACTGTAGTGGGAGGCTGGCCACGTCCGCAAGACCGCGGAGGTTTCAGGAGGTCTTGGGACTCGGGAAGCCAGCCGCCAGGTGCAGGCCCGACGACACATTTTCACTGTGAAGAGACAGGCAGACAGCCTCGGGGGAGGGCGTCTGATGGAAGTTTTTTCAAGGGTGGAATTTCCTAGATAACCGAAGCTTATCTCTTTAACTCGTTAACTGTTTTTATCAAGTAACTCAAAAACGTGTGATACTAATTTTCTCCCTAAAAGGAGGTCACTGGACTACTTTTTTCTCTGAATAACTGAGTCATCACAATGAATTGTTAATACATTCTGTGATAATATGCTACGTAGTTCTGACGAAAACAAAACATCAACAAATCTCTTCCTTCCCTGCGGAGGGAGGATCATTCCTCTGGAGACAAGTGGAATTTGAGTCTCAGCGTGAGGGGGCGGGTAGGAAATTGGAAGTGATCGCACCCTGCTCAGCCCGCTGGGCCCCAAGGGCACAAGAGTGACCCCGTGGGCCCTCGGCATCCCTCTCTCTGTTGACACCTGGCCAGTGTCTTTGGCAGGAGCTAGGTCAAGAGCTTGCTTTGGATCCTTGGACCTGCGCCAACGGGATATCTAGAAGCACCTGGCCGAACGCCACAGCCGTGGGTGTATGCGGCCGCCTCCCTCACCCGGGCCCTGCTGCCCCTGCCTGCACGGAGACGGTGTTTGCTGCGGCCCGTTGGGTTGAGCCTAACACCTGACAGCTTCCTTCAGGGAAGTGTTCCCAGCTACTGACGTTCATGGAATTCTCCCACTTTTATTTTATTTTTTTAAGATTTTATTTATTTTTAGAAAGGGGAAGAGAGGGAGAGAAATATCAATGTGTGGTTGCTTCTCGCACGCCCCCTATGGGGGACCTGGTCCACAACCCAGGCATGTGCCCTGACTGGGGATTGAACCAATGACCCTTTGGTTCGCAGGCCTGCGCTCAATCCACTGAGCCACACCAGCCAGGGGCATTCTCCCACTTTTAAATTTCTGCTGGTTCTGGACATGTTTCTCTTGTCATCCCTAATATTATTTATTTTTTCCCTTCTCTCATTTTTCTTCATCAGTATTAAAATAATTTGTCTCTTTTATTAGGCTTATGGAAGAACCAGCTTTGAGTTTTGTTGATGCTATTATACCTTTGTTTTCTAATTTATTAATTTCTGCTCTTTATTATTTCCTGGCAACGACTTCCTTTGGAGTTACTCTGTTGTTTTTTTCTAACTCTTGACTCAGATGCCTGACTAACCCATTCTCATATTCTTTAGAATATAATCATTTCATTCCATGGCTGGCCTTGAGGTACCGTTTTAGCAGTGTCTACACATTTTTATGTGGAGTATTTCTAGTGTCATTTGGTTCTAAGAACTCTCTGATATCCATTCCAGTTCTTCACTCCATAAGTATTTTTAAAGCTTTTTAAAAATTTTCTAGCCCTGGCTGGTGTAGCTCAGTGGATTGAGCATGGGCTTGCAAACCAACAGGTCACTGGTTCGATTCCCAGTCAGGGCACATGCCTGGGTTGCAGGCCAGGTCCCTAGTAGGGGGCACATGAGAGGCAACCACACATTGATGTTTCACTCCTTCTCTTTCTCTCTCCCTTCCCTCTGTCTATAAAAATAAACAAGATCTTTAAAAAAATTAAATTTTCTAATGTATGAGGTTCATAGTACCTTCATAATAATTGTAAATGGTTAGAACTGCTTGAATGTTCTAACCATTTAGACTAACCATTAGACTAACCATTTAGTTCTAACCATTAGACTGCGCCTAATCACGTTAGAATTTTCATGTTATTTAGAGTAACCCTCTATCAAACAGAAGGCCATTCCCTGACCAGACTGGAAAATAGGAAATTTCCTATGAAGGATCAGAATATTGAAAAGTCCCTGATGTGATCAGAGACTGCATGTGCACAGTGACATGTGATGGAAACCAAGGTGCCATTTCCGTCTACAGCTGCACTCATTTCTCTGCCCCCACCCCAGACCCTGGTACCATGGTCATGTCCGTGTGAGTTGGGATAGGAATTGGCTTATGTCACAAAGACACCCCAAAATAAGTGACTTAAATAACATAAAAGGTTGTTCCCCTCTTAGGGAAAAGTGTGGGTGGTGGTCCAGGGCTGCGGTGGCAGCTTAACTCTATAGGGTCCCAGGCTCTTTCTGTCTTGCTGCTCTACCAACCTAGGATGTTGCTCCCAGGGTCCACATTCCAGCCAGCAGGAAGGAGGAGAAAGAAATGGAAGGCCTGCTGAAAGGGCACCAGTGAATATCACACTGGGCACTTTCACGTACATCTTATTGGCCAGAACTTAATCACATGGCCATGCCTAAGCTGCCAAGGGAGGCTGGGAAGTGTAGTTTTTATTCTGGGTAGCCATGTGCCCCACCAGTTCTATTATTAAAAGAAGGGGAGAATGGACATTGGAAGACGATCAGAAGTTTCCATCGCCACCCTGTCCTAGCATTGCCTGGGAATACTCTCGATTCAGATGGCTCTTCTTCCTATTTCAGAATCCTAGAAAAAGATGAAAGAAATATTGATGCCTGCCAAATTCTAGCCGTGCATGAGCTTGCAAGAGAAGGAAACATAACCACAGTAAGTTCTTTTAAGACTCAGAAGTTGAGCCTTGAGGCCTGGCTGGGTAGCTCAGTGGATTGAGTGCAGGCCTGCAAACCAAAGGGTTGCTGGTTCAATTCCCAGTCAGGGCACAGGCCTGGGTTGCGGGTGGGAGGCAGCCACACATTGATGTTTCTCTCCCTCACTTTCTCCTTTCCTTCCCCTCTCGCTAAAAATAAATAAATAAAATCTTTTTTAAAAAAAGTCGAGCCTTGAAACAAACATAGCCCAGGAGGGCCCCTCGTAGCACCTCCATCCCCCCCTGGATCAAGGCTTCGGAGGGTGCTCCCTGGATCTCAGCCCCCTCCACTCCTCCCCCATACTCCCTGCCAAGTTGTTCAGCTCTGGTTTGGTCTGTGGGCAATACAGTTCCAAAGGCAGGCAGTGAGGTTGCCTTTGGTTCTGCCACGTGTTCCCTGTGTGCACCTGGACGGGTCTCCACCTGGATAGGCCCTAGGATCTTCATTTGTCAAATGGAGATAATTCCACACACTTTGCTAAGGTTGTTCTAAGGATTAAACAAGTGTTCTAAGGTAACTAAGTGAGGTGACAAGTGGGCGAACTTGGAACAGTGCCTGGTACATTGTAACACCTTGATCTATGTTAACTGATAGAAGACCTGGTTTGTATTTCAGATTTCAGGAAATGCCTTTTTTTTTTTAAACATTAATGTGTGGTTGCCTCTCGTGCACCCCTTATTGGAGACCCGGCCCGCAACCCAGGCATATGCCCCGACTGGGAATCGAACCGGTGACTCTGGTTCACAGGTCGGCACTCAATCCACTGAACCACACCAGCCTGGGCTTGCTTTTTTTTTCTTTTGTAATGCCTCTTTTTTTAGGGAAGGGTTGGAATTGCTCAGATATTGACCAGGCACAACCTGGCCCCACACTTGCGCCTAAGCCTTGTAGTTTTCCAAAGAAACCCAAATAGCCCTCAAATGCGGTCAGAAACACCTGGAATTCTTCATGAAACCTCAGTGCTCAGACAGGTTCTTATTTTCAAAAAGAGTTTGTGTTTCCAGCCAAAACCTTGCCTTTTGAATAAATGCATCGCCTTGTGGAGAGTGTGGTGGAGCAAGAGTTTTTAAGAGGTCGTGGCAGGAAGAGGACGCTTCTGGTTCCTCCTGCACAGCCCTGGGATTGCGGATTTTGTGGGGTGGGATGAGGTGGAGGGGACAGCCTGTACTTGGGAGGAACCCTTGAAAAGGGACCAAGCACTGTCCCAGGGTAGGAACAAGAAAACAGGCTTGTCCTCAGCTCCCTGACACCCCGGAGCCCTGGGCAAGACCTCCTGGGCCCTGGCTTGAGGGTTAGGTTCACGGGCACCATTAGCATGCGATGCCCCTCCTTTGCCCCCACCGCAAACCCTGGGATCTCCCCTTCGGCCCAGCCCAAGCTGCCAGTTCTAACCTGGTTGAACTGACTGAGCAGAGCGGACCCAGCCCATCAGGGTTTCTCGTCTGGCATTTCTTCGCAGCTGAGAACTCCCTGCTGCTGGGGAGGGACTGCGCAGAGGGGTCAGTGGGAAGGAGCACGGGCTTTGGAGTCAGCCACCTGGTCGACTGGGTGACCTCGGGGAAGTTCTCTAACCCTTCAGAACCCTACAATCGCTGGACTGGACAGTTCAGATGGGCCGTTGGGAGGTTCCCTGGAATGACAGAGACGCCAGTGTGGTGACTTGTCACCATGGAGTAGGTGGTCTGCTGCTGGCCTGGTGGGCTGCAGTGTGGGCGCAGTGACGGCACAGTGACAACTGGCTCCTGGCTCTTCCCTGGGTGGGTCTGAAGGGCGGCCCCCCTTCTCAAATTCAAGGGGCAGCGCCAGCACTTGCTGTGGGGTGAACGGTGTTCCTGAAAGCTCCGCCTGCAGGTCTCTGAAGCCGGGAGCCGCGGAGTCCAGTTAAAGCTGAACCCCGGGCGGCTCCCAACCATGGGTGTTTCAAGGCTTCCCAGCGGATGGGAATGTGCCGCCAGGCCTGAGAACCTCCACCCAACTCCCGTTTCACACGCTGCCTCTGACATTCTCCGTTTTGTCGCTGCAGGCTGCCGACCACGTCAAAAATCTGATTAAGGCGCTGGAGACGAAAGAACCCCAAAACCCGAGCCTCCATCTTAAAAAAATTCTTGTGGTTAGCAGACTGGTAAGAAGGCCCTTTCCTGGTTTTCAAACCCCTGCTTCTCACCGTGTTCCGTGTGTGTGTGGGGGGGTGGCGGCTATGGTCCCTCTGGACACTCCCTGTGTGCCCCGCCTCTCCTCTCTCTGGCACAGACTTGGCCTCTCAGGCTGGTGTCTCTCACACCCTATGGCCCTCCCTGCCTCTGGCCAGTGCCTGTATCACCGTCCCCTTGGCCCAGGTGCCCCTCAGAGATGTTGAGATCAGGGGGATGAGGTCTGGCAGCGCTTTTAGAGTGGGAGGCGCCTTTTCAGCTGTTGCACAGCGGAGCCGTGCCCAGCTCCGACCTCGGGGTACTGGGCACCCCACTCCCGTATTCTTTCTGTGGAAGTGACCCGGGAAGGCTGGCCTGCCCGGGAGGCCTCCCTGACATCAGGCAAGGTGAGACAGCCCAGGCCGCCAAGCAGTCTGACTCTGCTGGACCCTTCAGCCCCAGCAAGATTTAGGTGCCCGTGAACCTAACCCTCAAGCCAGGGCCCAGGAGGTCTCGCCCAGGGCTCCGGGGTGTCAGGGAGCTGAGGACAGGCCTGTTTTCTTGTTCCTACCCTGGGAGGACCTGCTGTAAGAACATGGGCAGCTCTTGGACCTCAGAGACCAGGACTGTGGGGTCGAATGCCACTGGGAGGCCATCTGTCCCCCCACGTCTGGATCTGATTCTCTCTGCCTCATTCTCCACACCTGACAGGGAAGGTGGCTGCCCACAGCCTTTACGGCCACTTCCCAGCATCGGGACACAGAGAGCTCTGTCACCCAGCTTCAGTTTCTGATCAACCTCGTGGGGACCCGTTGGACCAATTACTGTGGCCAGGGAATTACTGTCCCTGTGGCCGGAGGCAGGTTCCGCAGATGTGGCCAGTGGAGGTTCTTCGGGAGCTGAACGCAGACCCAGCTGCCTGGACGCAGGATGCCTCTTAGGCTCTCCCGAGCCCCCCGCCCCGGGCCTGTCAAAGTGTCCCCCAATTCTGAGGCGGCCGGGTTCAGACAGACTGGACCGACTGGTCTCCTCATCCCCGCGTGTCCGTTCCTTGCAGTGTGGGAAGCACCAGGTGATTGTCCGGCTGGTGTGTAACTTCATCAAGCGCACCTTCATGGCCACCCCGTCCTGCGCCCACGTGGCCGTAGAGCTGGGCTACCTCTTCATCCTGCAGGACCAAGTGAAAGAGGCGTCTCTGTGGTACTCGGAGGCCATGAAGCTGGACGAGAACAGCGTGGCTGCCTTGACAGGTCTTCGCAGGCTGGGCAGAGTGTGGGGTGGGAGGGCAGGTGTTGGGAGCCAAGCAGGGTGGCCTTCCTGGGTCCAAAAGAGAGATGTGGGGGAGCATTGTCCCCAGAGGGGGTGAGAGTTTGGGGGTACGCTCTATGACGGGCGCCTTTCCATGAATCTACAAGCATAGATGTAAGAGGCACAGGAGTTCTCACACATGCGTTCAGAGCCGCTCTGACCTACAACAGACCCCGGGGCCCAGAGTCTGACCCCTGGGCAGCCTGGCCCTTCTGCTCGGTCAGCCCGCCCCTCCTCATGCCCCACAAGGCCAGTGTGGCAGGCACCCTCCCAGCACCCACTGCCCCAAAGCCTCCAGCCTCGCCTCCGGAGACCCTCCCTCCACAGGCCCCCGAGCCGAGAGGCCACCACAGTGAGTCGTTCTGAGAGTTTTACTTCCCTGTCTGTGCAGATGCTTCCCCGCTTTATGAAAATGTCAGATGAATTTTGCAGAGCCCAATTTTCATTTTACACATTTTTTAACGGCCCCCAAAGACCCACGATCTCTGGCGAAGTCAAACCAGCAGTGTTCAGTTGGGTCGGGGAAGCTGTACCATCTGGTGGCTGAAGTGGGCGCGCTTCTTGCCCTGGTCCTGAGCATCTCTGTCGTTTGGGGCACGTCACTTCTCTCCGTACCCCGGGCTCCTCCTCTGTGCCACGCAGTTGTCGGGGTGGTCGGCTTTCACTTCCGGTTCAACATGTCAGGCTGGCTCTGCAGTCCATGCCTCCTCCTCATCCCAGATCCCGTGAAAATAACGGGAGGCTCCTTATAAAGATAAACGCAGCCGTAGAAAATAGGGAGAGGTGTTGTCAGGGGACCGGAAACCTTGAGGACTCCACATTTCTAGAAGTTGTAAAGCAGATGGCATCACATGCATAGACAGACACCCAGGCGAGTCTGGACACCCGAGAGCCAGCGTGGGCGGAGACCGAGCAGACCAGCTCTCCCCAGAGAGCTCCGGGGAAAACAAACACCGAAAACACAAGGGTCACCAGAGGCAGGGAGCAGCATACGCCGTGGGGCAGCCAGTGAGGTTACGGGAGGACTGTTGACAGCCAGGGGTGGAATCCAGAGGACTCACCAGGGAGCAGAGCAGAGCCCCCGGGGACTTCCCACCACCACAGGGACACGAAGGACGAAAGGATTTGGCTGCCCAGGGCACAGGCAAAACCCCCTAAAACGTTCCCCCACCAAGCCGAGCCCTTCCCCATTTCCCCATTCAAGGGACAGCCCCGGCCGGTCAGCCAGAAGGGAAGTCCACGGGGCAGGCCCTCGCACTCCGGCCCGGGGCAAGCCCGCTCCAGCGTGTCCTGGAATCACCATCTTATCTGGCCTGTCTGAGGGCGTCGGTAACCTTAACAGTTTGGGAAATCTGCCCAGCGGCTAGTACTCCTGCGTCCAGTCCTTTTGTCAATCTTGCAGCAGTTTGAACGAGGGGCTGAACAGAGCGAGCAAAGCCCTGGCTCCCGAGGGGCCAAGTTAAGGCGGGTACAGAAAAGACTTCCCCCCACAAAACACCTCCGGAGCTGGCCTGCTCCAGAGGCTGTGGTGTCAGTAAGTACAGAGCGTGCCACTGTGGGGGCGGGGGGGGGGGGCGGGTAGAGAACAATAGAGAGTTGTTAAAAATTTCACAAGTGATGGCAAAGCAAAAAATTCCACAGATGAGCCAGAGGGGGGTGGATAGAACTGAAAACCAAGATGGTCATTAGGAACACAGTCAAAAATAAATACACCAAACTGGTCAAGAGACAGCGTCCACAGAAGAATAGCAGAAACAGAAGAGATTTGTCCTCCCCAGTTCAAAACATTTCACCCGGCAACAATAGTTAAGTCAGCCTGAGGCCAGCGCTGGAACAAACAAGTAGATAAAATGGGGCGGAAACAGGTCTTCTGATGACAAAGATGGCATTTCAAACCAATAGAATTTCAAGAACTCGAGGTCGGACACGGGCTGTCCACTGAAAAAAACCTGGAGGTGACTTCCCTCTCACACCACACTCAAAAATAATTCCAGATGCGTTAAGTATTCGAACCTAAAAATTAAATTAGACTCAGATTCCCTGGGGGATCCTAAGTGTAACCCCACACCCAAAAGCTGTGAAGGAAAATATTTTACTGATTTGACTATGCAAAAATTTAAAACTAACGGATGGCAAAAGACACTGTAAAATGGTGAAACTGTAAATGGCAGATTAACCGAAAATGTGTGCTACAAAGGGTTCATAATATAGGAAGGGAAGTAAAATCGCCCCAAAAGAAAAGCAGGCAAAAGGGGTGAACGGAAAATCCACAGTAGAAAGGAAAAGGCCATTAAATAGATGAGAAGATGGTCCGTTCTTCCTCATTAAAACACTGTGAATTCAAACGAGTTAGAATCCACTGTTTTAGACTGGCCGAGAGCAACGCATGCCTGCAAGGCTGTGAGGAAAAGCTACTTTCAGTTTCTTGGCAGTGATGTTAGTTCAGATATCTTTGGAGGACAGGCTGGCCTTATCTATCGCTAGTTTAGGAGTGTGTGCTCTTTGACCCGTCCACTCTGCTTCAGGAACTGGAACACACAAAGAATGTTCACCACGGCCGTGCGATATTTAATCGTCGAACACGAACTCAGTGTGAGACGAGGCACCCGTCCGTAGGGCTATATATAGTTAAGTAAGTGGTTACACCCACAGCAGAATAGCACGTCCTCATTAAAGAGAAAGGGGTAGATTTGTGTGAACTGTTGGGAAGTATGTGTGTACGGTAATAAGCCAATTCATTACTGGTGGTTGCCTCTGGAGAGAGACATGGTTAAAGCCAGAACAGGAGCTAGGGACGTTTTTCTACCGCGCCTTGGCATTTGAGTTCTTTACCAGGAGCTGTACGAGGATGCTGGCAAAGGTCCCCTGCCCTGAGACCCTTCCTTCAGCTGTCTCCCTGGCTCCTTGGCCTGCGGGACCGCTGACCAAGCCTTGGAGCTGGCTGCTCATCGTTTTCTGTTGCCCTCGCAGGGATCATCTGGTGCCAGATCTTAGAGGGCCACCTGGAGGAGGCCGCGCACCAGCTGGAATTCCTGAAGGAGGTGCAGCAGTCCCTGGGGACATCGGAGGTCAGCACTCCCTGGGGGCGTGGGTTGCCGGGGAGTGTGTCCGCTGCCCTCCACCCACCCCCAGTCTCTAGTAGAGAGCAGCCAAGGCGGCCTGGACCTCTGCTTCCCCCTGCCCCCAACAACTAGCCTGCCTGCTGCTGTTGGTCCCAAGACCTGGGCCTGTCCCCGCAGGTGCTGGTCTTCCTCCAAGCCCTCCTGGCCTCCAGGAAGCACAGGGGGGAGCAGGAAGTCACAGCGCTCCTGAGGGAGGCGGCTGAGCTGCACTTCTCCAGCATGCAGGGCCTGCCCCTGGGCTCCGAGTACTTGGAAAAGCTGGACCCCCTCTTCCTGGTCTGCATCGCCAAGGAGTACCTGCTCTTCTGCCCCAAGCAGGTCAGAGGAAGGTGTATCTTCATGGCGGGGAGGGGCCTGGAGTACAGGTTGGGGCAGAAGCAGGGACCTCCCGTGACCAGCCACCAGGCTGCTCCAAGCCCCAGGCAGCTAGGGAGCCCAGTGCTCTTCCAACTTGTGCACACAGCACGCATGTCACCTGGGAGTTGTCCCAGGGCAGATATTAGTCGAAGGCCTGCATCTCACCCAGGCCCCCAGGCCGGTGCCACTGGTCCAGGGACCTCACTTGGAGGAGCGGGTTCCCGGGCCATGCCGCAGCCTTCATCCTGGAGAAGAACTGGGCTCCCTTCTTCTAAGAAGCACACTAGTCTGTACTTGTTGGTCCTGCTTTCCCAGCCAGTCGAGATTCCTGGTGGGCAAGGATCCTATCTGACTCGCCTAATATAGCCTCATGCCTTGTAATGAGTCATTCCGCAAATGTGCGCTGCGTGCCCGGCCACATGCCAGACCCCGCGCTGGGTGCTCGGGACACAGCGTGGACAGAACAAAGTCCCCATTCTCTGGGGCTTACGCTCCGGCACTAGCTAGTACAGAGTGGACAGTAAACATGTGTGGAGTCAAGTTCCCTCACTGGGAGGGCTTTCCTGAGCGCTCCGGGGGCCTCTCAGGAGGGGGCGAAGCTCACAGCCACACCCCCGTGTTCCCACAGCCCCGGTCGCCGGGCCAGATCGTGTCTCCGCTTCTTAAACAAGTCGCCGCGATCTTGAGTCCTGTAGTGAAAGCAGCGCCAGCTCTGATTGACCCCCTGTATGTGATGGCTCAGGTCAAGTATCTCTCAGGTGAGCCCGCGGGTCTTGGTGGCCAGGTGGGGACTTGAGTCCTCCCACACCTGTTCAGCTATTCGGACACCTGGTGGACTGCTGCCCCTGAGTCAGTGTCCACGGGCTGCCCACCTGGGATACTTTATACACACTCACACACACTAACACTCACAGTCACAAACACTCACAGTCATACGCACGCTAACACAGTGGCACACTCACACACACTAACAGTCACACACACTACCACTCACAGTCATAAACACACACACACTCACCCAGCCCACGCCTTCCAGAACGCTTCCTGACCTCCCTCACCAGCAGGGGGCTCTCCCACCCAGCCTTTTGCTGACAGCGTGGCCTGTGCCGGGTGACAGTCCCTGAACTCCTCTGTGCAGGCACTGCCCTGAGACCAGGGTACCTGGGTACCGTAGCAGTCACAAAGGCAGAAGTTCCCTCAGGGGGGTTGTAGTCCAGTAAAGATATCACAGCTAAGCCCATTGTATTGTTTCTTAGGAGAAAACTGAAGCAGGGCAGGAGGTGACAGAATTGCCGGTTTTAACAGGCAGTCAGGAAGGCCTCACAGGGAGGCCCCCATGACCAACGCACAGGGTCTTTCAGAGCCTCTGGGTGGTCAGAGTGGCTTCCTTCTCCCATGTCAAGACCCAGATCCTAGAGAGGGGGAGAGGGAGAGAGCCCCGGTGGGTGCCCTCTTGTCCTCGCTCTCACTGCGGCCTTTCACCTGTCTGCCCGAGAGCCCCAGGCTGACCTCTGTGGTCCTGGGGGCTTCCAAAGGACCTGGACTGCTGCGGCGTGTCTGTCCTCTGGCGCTGTGTCAGGTGGGCTGCACTGCGCTGGGGGGTTTCCTTGTCTCTGCCCTCAGCCCTCCCGGTGTTCGTCTGAATATCGGGTTTACCCACAGCTTCAAGGTCTCCTGGGTACCAGGTGAGAGCAGAGCCACTCCCTCAGGGGTGCGGGCAGCTGCTAGCAGGTTTAGGGCCAAAGCAGGGTCTCCAGCTGCTTGTGTTACCATGGTGACATCTTCACATTTCTGCAGCACACAGGGAAGGAGCAGGGAGTTCGGGACCTGGGAGCAGGCGCTCCCCACCCACCAGGTTATGTGGTGGAGGGCCCTGGCTGCTGAGGAACGAGGGCTGTCCTCCCGGCTCCCTGCACCCCACCCCTCGGAGGCCACTGCCACGGTCAAGGGCCAGCCCGGCTGCAGGGAGGCCTCCCAGCCCCACCGTGCCAGGGCATTCAGAGCTCAGCCTCGGGAGCTGGAGGGCCCTGGATTTAAATGCTGGCTTTGTCCCTTCCAAGCTCCATGACTTAGATCACTGGAGTCCCGATCTCACATCTAAAAAAACAAGGATAAGAGCCCTGACCGGTGTGGCTCAGTGGGTTGGGCATCATCCTGCAAAGTGAAAGGTTGCCAGTTCAATTCCCGGTCAGGTACATGCCTGGGTTTCAAGTTCAGTCCCCAGTTGGGGCATGTATGAGAGGCAACCAATTGATGTTTCTCTCGCACATTGATGCTTCTCTCCCTTTTTCTCTCCCTTCCCTTCTCTCTAAAAATAAATAAATAAAATAGTTTTAAAAAACAAAAGACAAGGACAATAATGCCAACCTTGCAGGGCTGGGCAGACATTAAACCAGCCTTTCTGAAGAGCTTCGCCCGCGCCAGCATTGAGGAGCAGGTGCTTCCTAAGTTGGGGCAGGTCTCGTTGCTGTTATTATTAGGGTTTGTTCTGCTCTTAGGTGAGGGAATCAAGACTTAAGTGTCCCGCCTTGGCCGGTGTGGCTCAGTGGATTGCGTGGACCAAAAAGTCGCTGGTTTGATTCCCGGTCAGGCCACGTGCCTGGGTTGCGGGCCAGGTCCCCAGTGGGGGGTGTACAAGAGACAACCACATATTGATGTTTCTCTCCCTCTCTTTCTCCCTCCCTTCCCCTCTCTCTCAAAATAAATAAATAAAATCTTAAAAAAAGGAAAAAAGACTTAGGTGTCCCCAGAGCTTCCAGCCAGAACAGTGGGGTGACGTGGCTGTCTCCCTGATGGTTACAGAGAGGAGGGAGGTGTCACATTGAGGTTCGGGTTTCCTGGCTTTGCCACGGTCAAGGCAAAAACTGTGTAGTTCCCGTTTTAGGAGGAGCCCTCCTAGCAAAGCAGAACAGAACTGGGTAAATGCCCAGCTTGGGTACTTCTTGGTAATGAGACATGTAAAATTCATTCTGCCTTTACCCCCTGGGTCCCTGGAGTCCCCAGGGCTCCCTGGGTGCAGAGGCTGGTGTGTTATCTCCAGGGGAGTTGGAGAACGCCCAGAGCACGCTGCAGCGCTGCCTGGAACTGGACCCCACCTCCGTGGACGCCCACCTCCTCATGTCCCAGGTCTACCTGGCTCAGGGCAACTTCGCCATGTGCTCCCACTGCTTGGAGCTGGGTGTCAGCCACAACTTCCAGGTGGGGGTCCTCTGTGCCCTGTCACCCATGCAGCATCCCCATGCCCAGCTAGCTGCTGTCCCACTCGCCTTGGGGGAGAAGCCCCGGGAGCTACTGGCATCCCTCAGACCCCCCCGCTGACCCAGAGATGGGGGTGAGCTCAGGGGGCTCCTGTGGCTCCGTCCACTCTGTGTGCTGTGAGCAGCCGCCGTGACCCGGAGCCCCGCCCTCTGCTGTGCTCATCTAGGTCCGAGACCACCCCCTGTACCACTTCATCAAGGCCAGGGCCCTCAGCAAGTCCGGGGACTATCCAGAAGCCATAAAGACACTGAAAATGATCGTAAAACTACCAACTGTGAAGACGGAAGAAGGCAAGAAGTCCCACGGGCCCTGCGTGCCGCCCAGCGAGCGGGTGTCCATCTTACTGGAGCTGGCAGACGCCCTGCGGATGAATGGGGAGCTGGTAAGAAAGGCCATGCTCTTCTCCCTTGGGGCTGGGGCACGCATGGAGGTCCAGGGTAGGCCTGCGGTCCAGGCCTTTTGATTCTGGCTGATATTCACTCGGGCTGTTATATGAGCTTCTATTCATTTGAGAACATATCTCTCTCTTGCCCAAAAGGCTTCAGTGGCTCCCAGCACCCTCAAGATAAAGTCCAAACCGGACTGGGACCCACCCGACCTGTCGCCTTCCCACTTCACTGTCCCTGTCAGGATCTCAGGGAGGCGGAGCACACGGGCCTCCCTGCACAGGTCCACCACAGGTGGTTGTGCAGATCGGGTGGTGCACACCTTCCAGGGGCTGCCAGTCACACCGTAGTCTTTACAAACTGTCTCCCTGGAGTTTTGCACTGTGCAGCGTGTGTGAGGCAGCCCTGCACCCTGGAAGGTCTGGCAGGCACAGGGATGGGCCTGGGGGAGCTGGACTCGGCGCGCTCCCTTGGCTTCCCTGGACTCACCCTCTCGCCTGCTCACCAGGAAGGGGGCTGCCAGCAGAGCTCCACAACCATCTCCATGAGCCACCAGGGCTGCCACATCCTGCCTCCTCCTGTGGTGACCTTGGTACAGCCAAGGAGTGAGCCCATGAGGCCTTTTGTCCTTAAAGTCAAACTCTGCCTTCTGGGCAAAGATGGGGATGTGGAAGACTGTTTATGGGACCTCCCTCCCTTCAATCTGCCAAGAGACACAAAAGAATTAAAGGTCGAAAAGTAATCTCCTTCTGCAACAAAATTAGGGAACAGCCCTCTTGAAAAGGGTAGTTGACAGTCAGTCATTTGTTTGACTGTTGGTGGAGAAGCTGCTTTATGCCAGGCACTGTGATGGGGCTGAGGATAAAGGGGAGCAGGCCACTAGCCACCCGCCCCCCGCCCCACCCTGTCCTTTCAGAAGTTACCATGGTGACAGGGAGAGCAGGGTGCCGTGGAGGGGGTCCTGAGGTTCCAGCATTTGCTTGAAACTTTCTGAACTGGGGATGTGGTCAAGCCACAGGAAAAGCAGGGACATTCCTAGAGGAACCTTGCACTTCCATAGAAGGGCAGGGCTGCTGAACGAGAACTCCCTTCTGAAAAGCCCGTGGTTTTCTCTGGCCCAGATGTCTTTATCAGGGAAGTGGGCCAGAGGAAACGGAGGAGGGAAATAATCTGGTGTCACTTTCTCAGCTTGCTCAGCCAGGATGACAGATCTGTGAGCTGTGGCCTTCACTGAGAACCAGCGGTTCCGTCCTGACCCTAGCCCCTCACAAAGGCTGTCCCCAAAGGAGAAAGCTGAGGGGGAGGTGCTCCCAGGGCACTCCCTCCCCAGCCCAGTTCTGAGAAAAGGGCAAGGTTAGATGGAGCTGTTCCCGTTACGATCAGAAGGGGTCCAACGTGGAACTACAGGTCAGAAAGGAAGGAGGAAGGAAAGAAGAAAGAAAGGAAGGAAAGAGAAAGAAAGGAGAAAAGGAAAGGAAAGAAAGAAAGAAAATAGACAAAAGACAAGGTTATGCTTTAGGACAAAGTACTATAAAAAATAGAAGAAATGCTTTTTTCAAAAAATTTCTCTGCACTCCATGAAAAGGAAAAGAATGTGGAGTCTTGTAAAATGAGCTCAGGGTAGAACATGAGATCAAGACACGGGTCCTAATAAGACAGAAGATGAAAAGTCAGCTGGCAGGGTTAACGAAAGTAGCCACAGAAAACAATGATACCGTTATAAAAGTACAATTTCATGAGAAAGAGTAGAACATAGGTGAGCCCTTGCTGAAGCTCTCTGCCTGGAGGAAAGGGTTGAGAAAACAGGGAAAATGATGGGATTCACGAGGATGAGGGGGAAGCAAGACAGACAACAGGTCTGCAACACAGGCGCAGTCCACGTTCCTTTGGCAGAGAGCACCATTAAGACAGGAAAGCACTGAACACATAGTAGGACAACAATGCCTTCAGGGAAGACGTGATCACCGTGAGGCCCTCTGTACTGGAGAAACAGCAGTAAAGCATTAAGACCAGGAAGTATCCTAATGGTAGTATCTTTATGAGGCTATGGAAATCAAGGATGAACCGTGTGGATGAAGGTTCCTACGTGTATCTAGGTAGAGGGACAAAATCAATGTGGCCTCAGACTCGAACTCAACAACACTAAATCCAGAGAGACAATAGAATGATATTTATGAAGTGTAGAGGGGAGAAGGATGCCCCGCAAAATGTCTTGGTATGGAAACCAGGAAGGATGCTCTAAAAATGGAATGACTCAAGAATTGTGGGTTAAACTTTTCTGAAAAGACTACTTGTGGATATACAGGCAACCAAAACCTGAAATAAAGTGAAGTTTTTATGAATGGAAAAAAAATGAGGTAAAAGAGGACAGAATTAAGTCCACTTAAACATAGAACAAATGTAAATAAATCTAAATATGACTCCATTGAAAGAATTATAGTAATTTTGACTCTAAGCCAGGACAATTGCTAAGTTCTTGAAATAAAAGTTATTAAAGTCAAAATAACACTAATATCCCATGAAAAGATCCAGGAAGAGAGGCAGAAAGGGACGGTGGTGAGGGAACTGGGTGCATGCAATTTCCCATCTCTGCAGACGAGAGTATAAAATAGTAGCTTACACAAAATATTTCTTTTTTTTTTTTTTGTAAGATTTTCTTTTTAGACAGAGGGAAAGGGAGGGACAAAGAGAGGGAGAGAAACATCAACGTGTGGTTCCCTCTCGTACACCCTCTACTGGGGGCCTGGCCCTCAACTCAGGCATGTGCCTGCACTAGGAATTGAACCGGTGACCCTTAGGTTGGCCGGCGCTCAATCCACTGTGCTACCCAGCCAGGGCAGTTTACACAAAATATTTCTTGATAGAGGATTATAGTAGAATGAAAAAGATTTTTTTCACCACATTAGTCAAGGTTAGGAAGAAAAGCAAGAAAGGCCACATGTGAAAGTCAGAGATGAAGCAAACCACAAGCAGCATAAAAAAATAAATAAATAGCCCTGGCTGGTGTAGCTCAGTGGATTGAGCGTAGGCCTGCGAACCAAGGGGTTGCTGGTTCGATTCCCAGTCACGGCACATGCCTGGGTTGCCGGCCAGCTTCCCAGTGGGGGTGCATGGGAGGCAACCACACATTGATGTTTCTCTCCCTCTCTTTCTCCCCCACTTCCCTTCTCTCTAAAAATAAATAATAAAATATTTTTAAATAAATAAATTCACAAAAAGCCCAAGAACACATATCTGCGATAATAAAACTATAAATGAAATAAATGTACCTGTTAAGTGAAAAACACACTCACCCTGGTGTAAACCATGGAACCCCTACGACCTCTACTCCAAAACCAAAGCCCCAGGGTAAAAGTTAAACATCGGTACGAGCATAACCAGGCAAACAGAAAGAGAGCAGCAGCTGAGGAAGAATTGCTGGGGAGGCCAAGTGCAAGGCAAAAAGCACCAAAGTGGGCAAAGAGAGTGTCTGGGTTAATAATCAAAGGTACAGGCCCTGGCCGGGTAGCTCGGTTGGTTGGAGCATCGTCCGATAAGCCAAGGCTGCAGGTTCCATCTGTGGGCAGGGCACATACAAGAAGCAACCGATGACTGCATCAGTAAGTGGAACAACAAATCCCCTCTCTCTCTCTCCCCCTTATTCCCTCCCCCCTTCTTCCTCTCTAAAATCAGTAAAAAATATTTAAAAAAATAATAATAAAGGGTACAAATATAATGAAGATACTGTTTTAAGAGACCTCTATGTACCCAATACCATAACATCAGAATATCAGTGATCCAAAGCAGAGAAGTTCAAAGAGATGCATCCATAGGTCTCCTGTGGGGAGACTTTGAGGTGCAAAGGAACAGGCAGGTTCTTACAGTTAGGGGTTTCAGTACCCCCAGGGCACCTTCCCCCCCCCGCCAGAACAGTGGCCCTGGACATGAAAGTGACCTCTTTTCTTTCTGCCACAGAAGCCTCTCCACAGGTAGATGTAGATCATCCTACACTTGGCTTCTATTTAGCCGCACTGCTCCCGGCCGTCTCCACATTTCATCTTCTCCCAGGCCAGGCTGGGCAGGGTGATGGCTTTAAGTTTCCTAGTAGAGGCTTTAAAGGCTCTCAGGCCGCCTGTGGTGGGTGGCAGCAAACGGAGGGCCTGTTGGGTTCCCACGTCTTAGCACGAGGCCACCAAGGTCATGCAAGATGCCATCAACGAGTTCAGCGGCACGCCGGAGGAGATCCGCATCACCATCGCCAACGTGGACTTGGCCTTGAGCAAGGGGAATGTGGACATGGCACTGAGCATGCTGAGGAACATCACACCCAAGCAGCCCTGCTACACGGAAGCCAAGGAGAAGATGGCCAACATCTACCTGCAGACTCGCAAAGACCCCGGCCTCTACATCGGATGCTACCAGTAAGCCGCAGGCAGTGCACTGACAGCCGCCTCCGGTGGCACTTGATGACACTATGACATTTACTGTGGGCTAGAATCTGAGCTTGGTCGGTCAGCCAGGCTGGCTCATTGCTGAGTGCTGAGGACACTGAACTGAATCGGCCCTGACCCTTGCATTTTCCCCCCTCACATGACTCACATTCTTGGGGGGGAACCTTGGGAATGACCTTATGCCCTGGCCCTGGCTCTGCCCGTCCTTGAGGAAATGTCCAATGACTTGGATGTGACTAATGTGAGGTGGAGGAAGACTTGAAGCCCCAAGCCGCTGTCTCTGTAATTTCACACTGGGACCTGGAGGTGCCTTCCCAGTCCCTTTCCTCAGCCAAAACGCCATCTAGGCAGTTCAGGTGGGAGAGGAGTGCCGCTGGGTGGAGGGGCAGTAGGGGAGACTCTCCCAACAGCGGAGGGGGGCTGGGGGCTGGGTGGAGGCTGTGGCCACGGTCCAGGTGACAGAGGAGGAGAGCCTGAGCTCAGGGCGCTCCACGATGCCTCAGGCACATCCGGCTTTCAGTGAGTGTTGGGTGGATGAATGAATGAATGAGTGATTGAATGAATGAATGACTGTCTACCAGAATTAGTGGGAAGAAGAGGAGGAGATGAATTCAGGAATATGAAGGATGCACAGCTCTGAGATAAGCTTCTGCTTACCTTTGCAGGGAGCTCTGTGAACATCTGCCTGGCCCCCAAACCAGCCTGCTACTGGGCGATGCTTTCATGAACATTCAGGAGGTGAGCAAGGGAGGGCCTCATGGCCTTGCCAGTGGCCCCCAATCTCACTCCTCCAGTGAGAGAGGAGAGAGAGACCCCTGGCACTTTCCCCGCTAGCCCGAGAAGGCCCTAGAGGTCTACGACGAGGCCTATAGAAAGAACCCACATGACGCCTCCCTGATCAGCAGAATTGGGCAAGCTTACATGAAGACTCACCAGTACACCAAGGTCAGGCTGGGCTGGCGGGAAGAGGTGGGGAGGACCAGCCCAGCAGGGAAGATGGAGGAGGGAGTCTGGGTGGGAAGGTCTGGATGGGAGAGGCATAGCTGAGTTCCCCCCCAACTCTCTGCTGAATGGGATGCAGAGGGGAGAACTTGGCACCTCTCCACCACTCCCCACACCTGCTCAGGTGGAAGGTCAAGGCCTGCCAGCAGGGAGGGCCCTTTCGTCTTAGGCTTCTGTGTCCTGGAGAGACCCACAGGTGTGGTGGCTGCTGAGGGCAACACAGTGTGAGGTGCTCAAGTGCAGAACCAGGCCTGGTGCCAATATTTCCTGTTTGCACTAAGGCCATTAATTATTACGAGGCTGCCCAGAAGATTAGCGGGCAGGACTTTCTGTGCTGTGACCTGGCCGAGCTGCTCCTGAAGTTAAAGAAGTTCAACAAAGCAGAAAAAGTTTTGAAGCAGGCACTGGAACATGACGTCGGTGAGGCAGCATTCTAACTCAGTACCCTGGCATTCGGAGCAGGCGCATTACCCCCCACCCGCTCTCTCTCTTCTGGTGCACTCCCCGGAGGTCCTGAACCCAGCACGCCCTCCACCCCCACCCAGCTTCCCAAGGGGCAGGGAACACTAATTTGCATTTCCATTTGGCAGTCACAGACATCCCATCCATGATGAACGATGTCAAGTGCTTACTTTTGCTGGCGAAGGTTTACAAGAGCCATAAAAAGGAAGATGTGCTGGAAACCTTGAACAAGGTAATTGACAAGTAGGCGTGGAGCCCTTTATCTGCCATTTGCTGATGGGAGCTGAAGAAGGAAGGGGAGAACTGCAGGTCTGGAAGGCTCCAGGCTTGGTCCTCAAAAGAGGACTTGGCTGCGCCTCTGAGCTCCACTTTCCATTACTCCCCCACCCTTGCTCATTAATTGTTGGTGCACCAAGGCGCTCTCAGCCTGGGTGGGCTGGAGAAGGCAGGGAGCAAGGAAACGCCTTTGTCCTCAAGGATGCTGGTGGTGATGGTGACAGTGCCCCTGGCTGTCTGCTGGGTTCTGTACCGAGCTGTTTGCTTTCTCACTTAACTCTCACAGTAGCCTTTTGAGAACAGCACTGTCGCATTGCCATTTAACAGGTAAGGCTCAAGGAGGTGAAGAAGTGTGCCCAAAGCCGCACTGTGAGCAAGTGGTGGAACTGAGATTTGAACCCCTGCTCTTTCCCCACTGGGCTGCCCCTGATGGGACAGCTCCTGGCCATTCCTGCCTTGCCTTCCTCTTTCTCCCCAAGGGTGTGGCCGCCCACTTGTCCCTGGGGCGCATTCTGTGGTTGTAGAGGGAGAGCCCACTCTGACTGCTCCATTGACTCCCTTGTCGTTCCCCACGGGGTTCTCACTCCTCCGTTTGGCCTCTGGGGAACCCAGTGCTGATCTGTGCCCTCTTCCCCAAACTTAACCCCGAAGTCACCATTTCCTCTTGCTTGACGCTCTCTGGTTACTCACTTGGTCATTTTGTGTCGGGGACCTTTTGTGGGGCTGCCTCAAATTCCCAGCAGGGCATTTTTCAGAACAAATGCATCCATCACAGCACAGCCTGCATCGAATACCTACTGTGTGCTTGTTCTAGCCTGTGGGATGGCACAGTATGTGTCGAGGTGTGATGGGCACCAGTGAACAAGGCGAGCACAATAGTGGTTTGTTTTGAGTGCCTTTGCCCTGCACCTGCCCCAGAGCCAGTGCCAGCTTGCCTCCTGAGTGCTCAGCCAGTGGCCTCGCGTGTCCACAGTGACCCAGATTTGCTCCAGGGCCCTTGAGATGCCCTCTCCAACACTGCAGGCTCTGCAGTGAGAGCTGGGCACGTTCTATGAGTTGGCCTGAGGTCTGGCGCATCGGCCCCAGGTTTCTGACTGTGAGTTTACCGGTCTCCCAAGGCCCTGGACCTCCAGGCTCGGATACTGAAGCGTGTTCCCCTGGAGCAGCCAGAAGTGATGCCCTCACAGAAGCAGCTGGCAGCCTCCATCTGCATCCAGTTCGGGGAGCATTACCTGGCGGAGAAGGAGTACACCAAGGCGGCACGGTCTTACAAGGACGCACTGTCCCACGTGCCCACTGACAATAAGGTGGGGTCCTCCCAGCCATACACTGTTCCTGCTGGGGCACAAGGCCCTGCCAGGCTCCCTGGCAAGGGTGTCAGTGGCGTGGGACTCCTGGTGTGGGGAGCCTGCTCTAGCAGACCCTAGGGCCTCCCCCGCCCACAGCCCTTGGAGCAAGGCTGCCCCCCCGCTTTGACAGCCATTCGTGGAGGGTAGAGTGGGGAAGACGCAGTGCAAGTCACATCAGTCTGGCATCTTCAGGTCCCCCTTGAACGTGGGGAGACAATGAGAGTGTGGCTGCCAGGGACTCCTCGGGCATGCAGCCCAGGCTAGGCTTCCAAGGAGGGTTGGAGTCACGAGGGAGGTCTGGCTCCAGTTAGGGAATGGCGGCTGGAGTTCACGCTGCGGGAGTAAATGAAAAGCTTAGTGACAGACGCATTCATTCACTGAGTGTGTACTCATCTATCAGATTTCCGATAGTGCCAGCTACTACACCAGGCTCTGGAGACACAGTGGGGCAGGACACGGTCCCTGCCCCCAGACTGTCCTCAGGCAAGGGGCTGTAGACAAGAACACGTGCAGTTCTCATACCATGCACCCTCTGCCTGTATGTGGGTCAGGACACAATGGGAACTCAGAAGAAGGGCACCTGTCCCAGAGTCTGGGGCGTAGAAGGCTTCCCAGAGGAGGTGAGGTCAGAGTTGAAGCTGAAGGAGGAGTACAAGTTACCCAGCCCCCAGCTTTGGGAGGGTTGTTAGTGAAACTCAATGTATGGGTGGGAGAAGAGGGCCAATTATCCCGGGGAATCCGAGACATCTTTTGGAGGCACGGCTGGTAGAACTGGGGTATGAGAGAACGAGCCTCAGTCCCCGGGTTTCCTTTCATGCTCCAGGATGGGTTTATTATATGCGGCCTTGTTCCAGGTGGTGCTGGAGCTGGCACGGATCTCCCTGCTCCAGGGGCACCTGGACCTGTGCGAGCAGCACTGTGCTGTCCTCCTCGAGACCGAGAAGAACCAGGAGACCGCCTCCGTGGTAAGAGGCCCCCGTGCCTCTTGCCCGCCCTCCCCAGCCTCCCTGTGACCACTGGCTTCCTAGCCCCTCTAACCTTGGATGCCCAGGCCTGTCTGGCAGTGGAGACTCTGGAGGGCCTGCTGGAGGGGAGGGCTGGCAGCAGGGGGCAGCATCTACCTCCTGGGACAATCCAGGACAGTGTGGCTGATTTACTCCGGAGGAAACCACACCCACAGTCGTTGAAGGCGAGGGTGGGACCTGTTCCAGGGGCTTGGGGAAGTGTGTGGGAAAAGCTCCCACCCCTCAACCCCGGCAGAAGAGGGGAGCCCCCATTCTATCTCTACTGCCCGGAGGTGGCAAATCTCAGACATGGGTGAAGGGGCTGGCTTTGCTAGCTGTCAAAAGGTCCCACTGGTGTCCAGCCCTGGCCTTACCTTCCCACTTCCAGCCTCATCCCAGGCCTCCACCCCCTTCCTCCAGGCAGTCCCACCTTCTGGGCTCCTTCTGTGGCAGATTCTCCCAGTACCCAGGGAGGCTACCCACCCCCTGAAGTCCTCTTTGACCTTCTCTCCTTGCCCCTCCCCCTCTGCCTCTCCCCATGCCCACGCGAGCTGCTGTCAGGAATTCTGGAGCAGTGTGTGTTTTCTGATAGATGATGGCTGACCTGATGTTCAGAAAACAGAAATACGAAGCTGCCATCAATCTCTACCACCAAGTCCTGGAGGAAGCGCCAGGTAGCTGCCTGCGTGGAGCCTGCCGCCCCTGGGACGGCCCGAATCAGCTCCCACCGAGCGAGGGCTGCTCTCCCCAGAAGGGTGGGCCCTCTCCCCTCCTTCCTGACCGGGCGGAGGAAGCCCCTTCCTCTCTGATTGTTCCCAGAGAAGCAGGAAACTGATAAAGCCCTGATGGAACGTGCTGGTCCTTCCCGAGTCCAAGGGGCCAGTTCCTGGTCTCAGGCAGGGCAGTGCTTGGCAGTGGACCCAGGACAGCCTGTCCGTCCCCAAATCACAGACACTGGGGATCAACATAAGTCTCATTCTGAGGTCACAGCCACCTGGACGTGGCTAGAAATTCTCACCTGGTATGTGTCTCCATTGCCTCTTACTATAGAACTGTCCCCACCCCTGCCCCACCCTTTTTGCTGGGGAAGGTGCCAGACATGCCGGCTCACAGCAGTCTGCCCAGAGACGCAGCAGGTCACAGCCATTAGGGGTTTGGGTCCTGGAGCCAGAATGTCTAGGTCTGAATCCTGGTCTTCCACTTATCATTTGTGTAAACTTTGGCCGATTTCTTAACTTCTTTGTGTCTCATTTCCTCATCTGTAAAATGGGAACAATAAGAGTAACTACTTCATTGTGTAGTTAATATACAGGTTAAAAAAAAAAACCTTAATGCCAGGTTACTGGTAGCTACCATTATGACCACTCCGAAGCATCATCGTTATCCTCTCGATACGGGAGACCAGTGGAGACGAGGATGCTGCCAGAGTGCCCCCCTCAGCCCAGAGGGGCCGTGTCTCCCAGTCCTCCTGCCTCTCCCAGCCTGGAGGTCTCTGCTCTTATTTTAGACAATTTTCCTGTGCTGAATAAACTAATTGATCTGCTACGAAGAAGCGGCAAACTGGAAGATGCCCCTGCCTTCTTTGAACTGGCCAGAAAGATGTCTAGCCGAGTGCTTTTGGAGCCGGGGTTCAACTACTGCACAGGCATCTACCACTGGTGAGTCGGGGTGCGCGTGCCAGCAGTTAGGGTCAGGAGGCTTTGCCCAGCGCTGGGGAAGCAGAAATTTAGCTTCCAGACCAGGAGCAGGGAGAGCAGCGATCCAGCCCCTGCCCTGTGCAGGCCCATGGAGCGGCCCCTGTGTGTCCCTGCACTCCCCGGGCCTCGGTCTCCCCATCTGATTTTTGGCTTTCTCCCCTCCACCACAGGCATATAGGGCAGCCCAACGAAGCTCTGAAGTTCCTAAATAAAGCTCGCAAGGACAGCACTTGGGGCCAGAGCGCTACCTACTACATGGTGCAAATCTGCCTGAACCCAGACAACGAGATAGTGGGAGGAGAGGCTTTCGACAATGCTGCAGCTGAGAGCAAGTAAGGGCCTGGCTGGCCCCTAGGAGCAGGGACGGACCCCGGGAAAGGCGGAGAGAGCCTGTGGCCTCTGGGTCCAGGCCAGGGGAGGGCAGTGCGGGCAGGCCAGGAACCTCAGGCTCACCCAACGACCACAGCTCCCCCAGCAGGAAGGAGTCTGAGCAGCAGGGCGTGCGTACCGCCGAGAAGCTGCTGCGTGAGTTCTATCCGCACACTGCCTGGGGCCAGGCCCAGATGCGGCTGCTGCAGGGCCTCTGCCTGCTGGCCACCAGGGAGAAGGCGAACATGGAGACCGCACTGGGCACCTTCATCGAGATGGCGCAGGCAGAGGTGCTGAGGCTGGTGGGGTGGGGCGGGGCGGGGCAGGCCGGCTGGCGGGAAAGCGGGGGAGGTTGAGGATCCCAACGCAGACTCCTGCTTTCCACTCTGCGTGCAGAAGGACAGTGTCCCCGCACTGCTGGCCATGGCCCAGGCCTACATGCTGCTGAAGCAGGTCCCCAAGGCACGCACACAGTTGAAGCGTCTGGCCAAGGCCCCGTGGGCTCTGGCCGAAGCCGAGGACCTGGAGAAGAGCTGGCTGCTGCTGGCAGACATCTACTGCCAGGGCGGCAAGTTCGACCTCGCCTCCGAGCTGCTGCGGCGCTGCGTGCAATACAACAAGGCGAGGGCTGCGCTGCGGTCGGTCGGGGCGGTGGGGTGGAGGGCGACGGGCCTAGGCAGGAGTCTGGGGCAGAGCAAATGGGGGGCAGGAGCGGGATGAGAAGAGGCAGGACAAGAGCAGAATGGGAACAGGGAGCACAGCACCAGCAAGGCAAGAAGAGGTATCCTAGGTTGGGTAGCCATCTGGAACGTGGAATCAGGAGAGAGTTTGGGAAGGGCTCAGGGCTGGAGGGGCTTTCAGGGGTCTGTCAGGCCAGGAGGGGCTGTGGGGCTGCACTGGGACCGGATGTGGCTTCTCCGCGGAGGCTCTGACCCGCTTTCTCTGCAGTCCTGCTGTAAGGCCTACGAGTACATGGGCTTCATCATGGAGAAGGAGCAGTCCTACAAGGACGCGGCCACCAACTACGAGCTGGCCTGGAAGTACAGTCACTATGCCAACCCTGCCATTGGTAAGGCAGCCGTCCAGGCCCAGGTGGGTGTGGGAGGGAGGGAGTTGGCAGCTGGACCATCACCCTGACCCCGGACCGCAAGGCCTGTGTGCTGGCCTGGCGGGCTGTGGGAACCAGAGGGGATCTTGGGTCAGGTCCTGGCAGTGTCACCCCACCTGGTCTGTATTCTCCCTGCCCCTGGACAGGCTACAGGCTGGCTTTCAACTACTTGAAGGGCAAGAGATTCCTGGAGGCCATCGAAGTCTGCCACAACGTAAGCGGCAATGGCAGGGAGGGCCTGGTGCAGGGGCAGGGAGCCCTGCCTGATGCTTTCGCACCCTTTCTCTCTTTGTCCAAGGTCCTCAGGGAGCACCCCAACTACCCCAAAATCAGAGAAGAGATTTTGGAAAAGGCCCAGGGGTCTCTGAGGCCCTAGTTGCGGTCAGTGGGAGCCGTCAGTCTACGGAAATTGCATGGGGGGTTGGGGGGAGGGTGGGGGTCAGTGGAGAAGAGATTCAGAAAAGGACGTATTCTTCCCCATTTCTATAGTGTGTGATTTATTTGAACCACGCCTCCTCTGGTCTAAGGGGCATCCCGAAGCTTTATGTTTTCAAGGCAGAAGAAACCATTTTTCCCTGGGGAACAGGGACATCAATCAGCTTAGCTTCTGCTGAGCCCTCTGGGCACCTTCCTATGGGCCCCACTCTTATCCCAGACCCTGCAAGGGGGCAGAAGGGAACAAAGAGGTGGTTAAAAAAAACACCCCACAGCTATTGTAATATTGTGACGTGAGCCCTGTAAGTGCCTCTCCTGTCCTGCCTGGTCCCGAGTCTTGCAGCCAAAGGAATAATGCTCCTCGCTGCCGAGGTGCTCGCTGCATCCTCCCCGGCAGCGAGACGGGCCCCAGCCGTGCTGATGAGAGAGGGTTCTCGGCCCACCCTGTCCCATGCCTTCCGTCTCCTCCTCCCCAAGTCTGCAGCTGGCCTCTCCTGGTCCTCACGGGTTTGGGGGAAGCCTGATGACCTGGCCTAGTACATGGAAATGCATCCCAAGAAAAAATAGTTCCCACTCCAGCTTTCGTAAAAGACAGACTGACTAATTCATCCTCCAGAAACCCTTCGACACCTACGGGGGCCAAAAGCGAGGTCCCTGTTTAGGTGGATATTGTTCATTGTAACTGGCAAGGGGTTGGTAGAGGTCACCTTCGCTGTGGATGCCTCTCTTCCTGTTTTTCAGGATGGCGGTAATGGGCCAGTCTGACCTCGGAGAGGGGGTGGGAGGAACTCTGAACTGGGGGTCAGGAGGTCTAGAATCTCCCTGGGTGACCTTTCTAAGACCCCTCCTTCTCCTCTCTCTGTCTCAGTGTCCCCATCTGTGGCAGGAAATTTGACTACATCTGTGTGTTCCCAAATCATGCTACAAATGCCTGCCGATGATATTAACCAAGGATTTTAAAGTGTAATCACTATGCACTTAAATATTTTTGTATAATGGAGAAAAACAGCATAACAAACTCATGAATCCGTGGGTACTGTCACATAGCACGGTTCTGACTTTTAAGCATATCGACGTAATTGATACAGAGAAAAATACTTAGTCTGAGCAGAATGTGGATACAGCAAGGTTAGGAAGAGAAGTTGTTTACTGACTAAGGTTTGGGAACAGTGAACGGGGCAAGGATCTCTTTCGGATCAGCCCAGGTTGTCCTCGATGGCTACTGGGGCCTCATAACGCGCTCATGTGCTTGGCCTCTTGGTGCGAGTCGATGGTCTGGAACGCTTTCTGCCGGGTTACTGCCATCCTCCTGGTGGGAAAACAGCCCACTTTACTAGGATGTGCTGTACAACCCGGTTTCTTCGGGCAGGTTATGTTAGAGACAGGTCTGTCTGTCTGGGGCATGATGCTGTGAAGGATTGAGCATTAACCACGTTTATGTTGCTGTAAAACCTATGCTGTCTTCATTTCTCTTTAAAAAAAAAAAGCTGAAGAAGTGACCCCATGGCTCTAGGTGAGGAGTGGGCAGGCACAGTCTAGCCATGGGCTGTGGCCACAGGGACGAGCCTGTGGGGGCTTTCAGCCGGGAGATTGGAGCTGCTACAGGCGTCCGCCCAGGCCCCAGGCTCTCCTGTCAGAGCCTCTCAGCTGTCAGAGAGATCCAGCTTTGGGATCACGCATGCTGAAGCAATCTCTAGGGAAGGATTCCCCGGGACCAGTGAGAGGGGAGACAGGACAACTACGTGTCCCAGAGCAGTCCACCCTGAGAAGCCTGGGACCTGGCTGTCCCTGCCTGAGCTGCCTCCAGGGATGGCCAGACTCCAGGCATGGTCCTCTAGTGGCCGCTGACGATATGGCCATGTGCCCATGTCCATGCATGTCCTAAAAAGCAAGAGACATGCCTAAAAGGTGACAAAAACTGGTAAGGAAAAAAAAAAACAACAGGATGAAACATAGAAGTAGAGGCCAAAAACATGAAAACAATGCAAGTCGTGAGGCTTGCATGTTGCAGGCTCTCTTCTGAGTGCTGCATATATGCATCAACTGAACAAGCTTAGGAGGTGAGCCGTGTCATTTGCAGAGTTGAGGACACCCAGGGACAGTGAAGGGAAGTAATTTGCATGCATAACCTCACTGGGTAGTAGAAGAGCTGGGATTCGAACCTGGCATTCTCGGTCCAGGCTGTTGACCAGTAAACCACAAAGAGGAAGTAAGCGAGGCCAGCACAGACCAACAGAAGCAGCGAATTAGAACAGGGAGAGCCAAGTCAGGTCTCCTTTTCGGGCCCCCTTCCCAGCGCTTGTCCACAGGGTCGCAGCCTGCAGAGGCTCCAGCCAGGGTACTGGAGCTGCTGCAGGTGTCCCCCCAGGTCCCCAAGGGGGAGGTTGGCCTTGCTCCTCAGGCCCCCCGATGGGGCTCACCAGGGCAGAGTGCAGCCTGCTCCCCTGGCCTGCCGCCCAAGCTGCCGGGGACAGGTCAGACAGGTCTGGCTGGTGCAGGTGGATGAAGTTCTACAGCTTCTGGTGTTTGGTGCTCAAGTCCCCAGGGCCCTCAGTAGCTCAGCCCCACACAAGGCCTCTAGCCACCCTATCCCACTGCCTCCCTCCACCTGGGGGGCCGGGAGGGAGTGATGACCCCTCAAGGCCAGGCCCCAGCTCAGTGTGGGTGAGTGGGAGTGAGTATGGCCTTACCCACCCAAGCACATAGCTTGTCTCAGACTATCCACCCCCAGAGACCACTGGGAAGAGTTCTCCCAAAGGGAAAGCTGCTCCCTGTCCCTGGCTAGCCGCCCTTAGCTGACTTCCTGTCTCCAGGTTGGCTGGCCTGCATGGAAGGAGGCTCTGCACGTTGTGTCCCCAACGCCCACCCCCAACACAGCTTCTGTGCACACTGCCCTGCAGGGCTTGTCCCTCCCTCCCCGCCCCTGCTTCCTGCGGGTATACCTGGGCTCCGAGTTGTCCCACAAACGCAGACCACACCATTAAAAATAGAGCCTCTTTATTGGTACCTGTTATGTTCAGGTACAAGGTGTTCCCACAAGCACTCGGGCTGGCAAGGCCTCCTGGGCAAGAGGGCAGGCCCAGAGCCCAGGCTTCTTGGCACAGACACAGAGAAAAACGAATAAATTATAGTTCGAATATTCAGAGACAATATAGAAATTAGGATGCAAATTTCAACATCAGCAAACAGGCATAAAAGCCATAAGGCACCACCGCTTGCCCTGGCCAACTGCTGGCCTGAGGGCACGGGCAGGTGGGCCGGGCCGGGGTGCCGTGCCCAGAAAGCCCGCAGACCGTCTGCAGGGGCATGCGGTGGGCCGGCCCTGAGGCGCGCCCCTGGCCCTCCCGCTTCCCCTTCCTACACGGATGGGCCCAGAGTGGAGGCCGTGGCCCTTGCGGGAGGGGAGACAGGGCAGAGGACAGGAAGTGGAGGGGGCTGAGTGGGTCGGAAGAGGGTTTTGGTCACGGTTGGTCAAGCCGGCCCCTCCCCTGCTCAGCCATCCAGAGCCAGGCAGCTGCCACAGTAGACAAAGGGCTCGAATCCACACCTGGTCTAGACGTAAGACCAAGCTGGGCGGGGCTGCAGGGCTGCAGGCAAAGAGGGATTCATGGGGTCTGTGCCCCGCCTGGACCTCAGCACTGCCCACCAGCCAGGGATGAGAAGCCAGAGCCACCTAGTCTCCAAATAAATTATGGAAATAAATTATAGTCTTCACAGTCCAGAGGATTCAGCCACCCAGAGGGGCTAGGGCTCAGGGTGGCAGAAGCCGGAAGAGGCGGATGTTTCCAGCCCTGTCCCACCATCTTTGGGCTAAGAAACATCATACCCTCCTCTTCCTGGCACGGGCCATGGAGGTGGAAGAGACTGTGGGCACTGGGGGCCCGGCGGCTAAAGGGGGAAGCCCCCTCCCACCTTCTCTTCAGCACAGAAAGTTATAAAAATAAATAATAAATCCATCCAGAGTGTTGCATGAAAATTAGGAGTGCCCACGTGGGTGAGCCAACCAATGGGAGACAGTCATATACAGGCCTCGGGGAGCCCCGACATTATGACAGCAGCAACAGGGCCTTCAGGGCCGGGAAAAGGCACCCTGGTCCTCACACAGGCACAGGCTCCACCAGGGGCGCCGGGGCAGTGTCCTCGAACAACTGGCCGTCCATGAAGGGAACCAGGCCCTCAGCAGCTGGCTCCGACAAGCCCATGATGGATTCCAAGAAGCAGATGCTGGTGTCCGCGGGTGGGGAAAAGGCAGGTAAGGGGAAGTGGGGTGCCTCCAGGTTGTCCAGATGGTCAGAAGCCCTCCGGGAAGTGTAGTGAGGCCCCAGACTGTAGTCAGGCAGGGCCTGGAGCAGCTCAAAGGAGTCACAGGAAGACAAGCTGAGGTCCACTGAGTGGCTCTGGCCAGCGTCCGTGCCAGGAGGCACCGAGATGCCAGGGAGGCTTTCTTCTCCCAACCCTTCGAAGCTGCCGTTTAAGAAACAGCTGGCATCCAGGTTGGCATTTTCATCCAGGATGCCTGATGTGAGACTAGAGCTGGAACAGCTGTGGGTCCAGCTGGCCAGGCCACCAGGGTCCCCAGTACTGAAGATATCGGCTAGGTGGAAGCAGCTGAAGTTGTCGAGGTTCCCCACACCCGCTTCCTCCTCCTCCTCCTCCTCCTCTCCACCCAGGTCAGAGTCACTGAAACTCAGGATCCGCTCCAGGCTGTCATCATCCACACCAGGCTGGAAGCCAGGGCCGGGCAGGGCCGGGCGGGCCGGGCGCTCAGGAGGCTCGTTAGTGCCTGATGCTGTGGAGGAATCGGTCATGTCGCTGCTGCAGCTGTGGTCTTCCAGCTCGCTGCTTACAGGGGGCTTGGCCAGTGGGAAAGTGGGGGCCAGGGCCTGCCCACCGGGGCTGGGTGGGCCACCCTGGGCAGGGGCCTCCAGCTCCCCAAGGCTCTCAGCCCCCTCCTCTAGCTGCAGGCGGGTGAGCGTGTGGATAAAATGGGTCTGAACCCGCGCCTGGTTAAATTCCACGCGGCCCTTGGGGTTCTCACAGCCCTCCTTGCAGCAGCCGCAGGGGAACGCTGTGTGGTCCATCTGCAGAGAAGGGAGAGGCACTCGTGAGGATGCTGAGGAGCCCAGGGAAGCCCCCAAGCTCAGCCTCCCCTTCCCAGCCCAGCCCGATCACCGTACCTGGCACTTGATGCCTGCCAGGCTGCAGCTGCAGGTCTCAGGGTCACAGACCCTATCACAGCGACAGCCACAATCCTCCCGGGATTGGCGCAGAGCCTGCAGCTCCCGCTTCTCCTCTCGATCGATCTTCCGCACGCCGGCAGCCCGCAGCAGGGCCCGCCGCTTCCGGGCCGGGTAGGGCTGCAGGAAGGTCATCTCCTCCAACTGGCCACCTGCCACAGCCGCTGCCAGCTCCTCATCCACAGAGGCGTCATCGATGGCGTCCACTGTCAGTGGCAGGGCAGCGTCTGTCTCAGGCACCCCAGCATCTGCAAGCTGCATCCAGGGGAGACAGGAGGGATGTGAGAGGCACAGACACGTGGTCTTAGCTCCCTCCGCCACCAGTCACTGGACAAACTCTGCCCCCGTGCTTACTCTGGGCTGGGCACTGTGCATGCCAGTGACCGGGACAGCTGAGAGCGCTGCCTCGGCACGTTCACAGAGAGGTTTCCTGTTCACGGCGTTTCCCAGTTCAAGGACAAATACCTTTCCCAGCCAGGTACACGGACCCCCAGGGTCCATCAATTCCACACCCTCTCCCCGAGTGAGGTCAGACAGGCACCGTGCCCCAGCCCCTGCATAAACCCGGGCCCTTCCACGCCTCTCTCTGCCCGCAGATAATCCAGGCAGCAGATCCTGACCCAGCCATCGCCGGCCCCATGGGCCTCTTTCCCCAGACACATGAGGAACAAACGGCCTGCCCCTGCTGCCCTTCCCCTCGAGGCTCGGACTTCAGGAGCTGCCCCACTGTGGCCTTGGAGGGAGCTCCCTACCTTGCTTCGAAGCGCCTCCAGCTTCTCCTCCTTCAAGCGCAGGCGGAGCTTCTCGTGCCGTGTCCGGGCCTGCTCCTTCGTAAACTCGGCCAAGGAGAAGCGGCGGCAGGCACTGTGGCGAGGGGCCATACCCAGAGTGCAGCCGCCACGGCTGGGCACGCTGGTGAAGCCCTGGCACCGAGGGAAGTAGAAGACGGTGATGCCATCGAAGACCACTCGGCCTGGGCGCTTCCGGGGAGCCCGCTTCAGGATGGACAGAGCTGGAAGGCAGGCAGTGGGAGGGAGTAGGACGTGAGCGCTCTGTGAGGCACGGCACAGCCGCCTGCGAGATGCTGCTGCACCATCTCTCCTCTCACCTTCTCCTCTGCCCTCCCGCCCCCGCCAAAAGGCATGGACGCAGACCTAGGAGCCAGCCTGGCTGGGACCGGACTTGGTAAAACTGAACACCCCTCCTACGTCAACACAGCTGAAATGAGAGCATTTGGAAGATGAAACATCATTATCGGCCCATTATAGGTCTCTTGTACGGTATTCTACAGTTTTTTGGTCCGCAGGAACTCTTTATATATGATATTAGAGACAAGAATCGCCCCTCTAGCCTATCTAGGAAAATATTTTATAGTCTTTCATTTTTGTTCACGGCATTTTATGAAATTCTAAGGTTTATGTAATCAAAATTTACTGATCTTTTCCTTTATAGATTCCATGTTTTGCAACAGGCTTAGAAAGGCCTTCCCTGAATAAGTTATGGATTATATATATTCAATACACATACTGGTATATTTTTCCTCTTATTAGGTTGAACCATAAGAAATTATAATGAAGTAGCTGAATATGGCAATTCTATATATCTCAACTTAATATATTAATTTGGTACACAACTACCCGAGGGCATTCCCTTGTAAAAGGTTTTCTGTTTATCTTCTTGAACTCACCAGGTGGGCAACCATCTGCTAGTCCCTGCAATCCTGCCTGACCCCATGCAACACGGAGAGTTCTTATCCTCTCCACGAGCTGAGTTGGCTAACACTTCCTGAGCAATGTTAACTAACACTGGTGACAGAGAGCATCCTCATCTTGTTCCTGGCTTAGAGGGAAACGCTTCCAGTGTTTCCTCATTAACCAGAACCAGCTTCGGGGATGAAACATATTTTTAAACATTTGAGTAGAATTCACTTATCCCTATGAACCAAGCATCTTATCTCGAAGGAACATTACATTTTGTCAAATATTCCTTCGGCATCGAGAGGAGCTCTTGTATTCCCCCCACCTGTGACACAGTCGGTTTGTGAATGAGAAGACTGGATTTTATAATATGAAGCCATCCTTGCATTTCCAGCACAAACCCACCACCGTTTCATCAGCTCGTGCGCGTGCTGTTGGAACCCGTGTGCTGACAGACAGTTTTATGGATGATGCCGATACACACGTAGCACATACAGACGCCACATCGGTGGTAGTGAAATATCAAGTGGGGGCGATTGGGAAAAAAATGTCTCAGAAGGCTCCTCGGGGCTGGGGGCGCGATAATACAAAGTTAGGTCAAGACCACCGCTCCAGGGCCAGCTCCATCCGTCTGGGATCACGCATCGTGCCAGCTGGAAAACTAACTGGGAGAAAACTTTTTCACGCTGCTCAGGCAAAGTCCAGCAGCGTTCTGACAGGGGAGGGACCGGCCTGACAGGCCTCGCAGCGGAGAAGTGCGGGCGTGGGACTCTCCCAGAGCAGCTGGAAGGAGGACAGGGCGAAAGCTGGAGAAACGAAACTGCTACACAAGGGAGGAGCTGGGCCGGGAAGGCTGAGGGCCACCACCCTCAGGGGCTCTGTGCTGAATGTCATGACTTTGCAGCAGGGGAGTCCCGAGGTCAAAGGTGAATCTAGCCAGCGCCAACTGCCTCTGGACAATGGGCATTCCTAAGTGGCCAATGCATTCCGTGAAGTGGACGAGGCAGAGAGCCAAGCAGGGGAGCTAACGCCATGGGGACACAGCCTCCAGAGGCCAGGATGGCTTTGTCACAAGCCTCCCAGTTTCATCTTTAGGAAAGGGGTGTGGTGTGCTTTCCCAGGGGGGTGGGGACTCACGGGTGAAACTCCGGGGGCCACCGACGTTTTGGTCAGGCAGGGGTGTCTGACCCCAGGGGCCCTCCTCTTCCAAATCCCAGGCTGGGGAGACTGAAGAGCTTGGGGAGCAGGAGCCGGAGTGGCGGCCCAAGGAGGACCAAGACGAGGAGGATGAGCAGAGCGAGGAGTCATCCTCTTCCAACTGGTCAAACTTCCTCTTCAGCAGCCCCGTCATGGTGGGTCCAGGGTTGCTCCGGAGTCCAGGCACAGACAGCCTAGGATGGGAAGGAGAACGCTCTCAGTGGCAGGCCTGAGGCCGAGAGGGGGGCTCGGCTGTGATCATCACCCCTCCCACCTGCCCTTCAAGGTGCCCCAGCCCCGGGAGCTCCCCAGGAGGCTTCTCGGCACAAGACAAAGCACTGAGGCCCAGACCCTTGTCCTGGCGCTTGGAGGCGCCCACCACTGTGCCAGAAAGCCCTCCCAGGACACTGCCAGACGCCAGCCCCACTGCCTCCTACCACCTGCCTACACACGCACGCACACACAGACCAGCAGATGGACCGACAGACCTCCGCAGGGCCTTGCTCACTCCCCGACGGGAATCCTGGGGGCTGACTCACCGGCTGGGTGATTCACACAGCTCGCATCTGTGTGCCTTTGTGTGTGTGCGGCTGTCTGCGAGGCAGAGGCTCTGCTTCCTCCTCCTCCTCCTCCTCCTCCTCCTCCTCCCCCCCTCCCAGCACACCCACAGGCCCACGGCCCCGCGGACACCCAACAGCTGCGGGCCTTACTCCAGGGCCAGGCTAACCGGGACACTCCGGCAAACGGGCTGGCTTTGGCTTCGGCTTTGATGCTGGCCCTGGTTCCCAGGACTTTCCTGAGTCCCTCCTCTCCTGGGAAGGACCTGCTCAGACTTTCCCTCAGAAACCCCCGGCTCTGCAGAAGTCCCCTGCCTCCAGGCCTGAGGATGGCACCCAGAGCCCCCAGGCTTCGTGTCTCTTTCCCATCTCCTGTCTGGTCTTAAAGAGTCACCTACATCTGCTTTCCACTCCAATATCTAGCCATCTGTCTGAATCAACTTCCAATGGAAATTATTTTTTCCCCTTTAAAAAAAAAAACCTCCTCTAGTATAACCGACCTGCCAAGACAAGGTCCCACTCTCTCCAGTCTGTAGCTCAGTGACCTGGAGCTCCCCAGGACGCACCACTCATGTCTCCCCTTTGGGGGTCTCAGCCCTCCGTGGGAACGCACCCAGATTCCCTCAGCCCGTCTAGCCCTATCCAAGTGCCGTGGAGGGGACTTGGGGTTCCTGCCCCTAAATGCCAAGGCAAGTGACAGTCCCTCCTGCTGCTTGGGAATCCCCAAAGGACTCAGTCCTAAGGGCTGACCACAGCCAGCTACCTTGTCTCTGCAAGTCCGGTGGCACTCAGAGCTGGGCCCCCAGGAGGTCACCAGGAGGAAGGGGAAACGATGCAGAGGCCCCAGGGCTGGGGAGCCCCTCCCCCACGGCCATCACAGGAAATGAGAGAGAACAGGAAAAACCAACCAGAAGGCTGGCTATCCCCGCTCCTCAGGTATCCTTTCTAAATACCCTTTTCCCCCTTTGCCAAACTGCCCACAACGTCCCTGGATCCTAGACACAGAGGGTGTGCTGTCACTCGACTTACTGGGTAAAATTCCTTCCAGGGACAATCTCTCCCTGCAGGAACAAGAGAAACAAGAGGCAGCCCCCCTCCTTGCAGTCTCCACGTCGGGCCCCGGGGAAAGAGGACACACAGGTGTTTCCGGGGGCTTCTGAGTGGGTAGTTTCTCAGGCTTGGCGCCCCCCCTCCCAAGGTCAAACCACAAACAAAAACAACCCAGCTCCCAGCTGACCCGCAGGCTCTCCCAGGAGATGGGAGAACTTCATGACCCAGAGCCAGGCGTACACACACATGCATACTCGCAAACCAGAGACTCAGACACACAGGGACAGGCCACCCGCAGGCACGCCGTCCCCACCACCATCCCACCAGGAGAACCCACCCCTTCCCCAGCCACAGATGTGTCTACAGGGTGCCGATCCTCTCCCTCATCGCTCACCTGAGCCCGAGACCCCTCCCCACAAAACAAAATGCCCACTTGGTATTCCTGCCTGGCTGTTCCCTAGAAACATAAAACTCTACAGGCCCCAGATCGAACCCCTTGTCTCTATTCCCCACCCCCCCATCGTGCCATCTGTTCCTCTTCCTGTGTTCCCTATCTTAGTAACAGCACCGCCACCCACCCAGTTACTCAAGCCAGAAACCTGCAGTCCTCAACTCCTTCCTCCCTCTCCCTGCATCCACATCCAGCCGCACATTAGCTCACTGGATCCGCACAAGGCCGGGGCGCAGACACAGTAGGCACCATGGAGGCCACCCCGCACACGGTCAAGAACCTTGGCCCCAGACCCAGTCTGCCTGCATGTCAGCCCTGGCAGCTGAGGGACCCTGGGCAAGTCCCTTAACCTTGCCACTCCAACCCCTTGTCTTAAAACCTCACAGCGCTGGGAGGCTTACATGAATGAATGAATGCATATTAGTGAACAGGTCATTCTATACTGTGAAAAGAAGGACGAGCTGCAGGATACACACAACACAGACGAATCTCACTGGCCATGCCGGGTGAAAGAAGCCAGACACAGGAATACACACGTGAGTGAAGCTCAAGAAAAGGCAGAGCCACTCGGGACCGTGCGAGTCAGAATAGGGGTTACTGGCGGGGGGCGGAACGCCGTGGGGACAGCCATGAGGGAATCTTCTGGCCAGGGGTGGGGGGAAGAAGTCTGGAAATGGTCTAAGATGCCCTGGCCAGGGTTTGTTCCATGGGTGTCTAAAACCATAAACACCCACCTAGCTGCACACGTAAGATTCATATACTTCATGCATTTGAGGTATGTCACCTGTAATTTTAAAAGTGTATTACCCTTATGCCTGTGTCCCCACTGCCTCGGCTCCTGTCCTCTCCCCATCACCATTCTTTACCCTGCAGCCAGCGTGACCTTCTGAAATCCTGTATCTACCTGCCACTGCATGTTTTGAATCACTCCGGAGCTCCTCTTAGGAAAGTGCGCCCTGAGGATCGTCTAGAGTTCCGAGAGGCTGAAGCAGGAGTAGCTGCTGCCTCTCCCCCAGGCTCGTGCTCTCCGAGTCTCCCCAAGCCCCTCTCACTTGATACTCCAGCTGAGCTGACCCTGTGGTGTCCCTAATGGCCACAACTGCTCACCTCCCGGCCTTTGCACAAGCTGGAGCCCAGCCTCCCTCTCCTTTAGAAATCATCTCCAAGTGGGCCTCCCTGAAACCCCCACTCCTCCTCACTGACTACATGCCTCTCTGTGCCCCGAGATTCCCACATCACAGCCCTGAGCTCCCCCCTCCCCCCTGCAATGGCCTCACCGCCCATCTCCCTTGTAGCAGGCTGGGGGCCTCCCAGCCTCGCTGTCATTGTGCCTATAACTAGAACAGAGGCTGGCACACAGAAGGCACCTGAGGACCACCAAAGGTAGGCAGGTGGGCACTTTGTATCAGGTATAAACAAGATTAAGCACATGAGGCCTCTGGCGGGGGGTGCAGCAAGTGGTCAGAGCAATCTAATACTGCTGGCACAGTTTAAGGGTGGTGGACACACGCCCCTCCTCCCCCAGCCTGCAGCGGAGGGTTGAACAAGAATGGTACCCAGAAGGGGGTGGCTCTGAGGGAGAAGAAAGCTCAGGCTGCAGGCAAGTGCCAAGGCAGGCATCTCAAGAGGCTCCCAGTTCCCCCTGTGTAAACAAATAGAGATGTCAAGGAAGCAGGTTCGAGCTTGACACCTTGGTTCTGCCTCGGGGATATGTACTGACCGGGAGCTTAAGATGAGGGGTTACAAGTTCCAAGGCTGCAGACAGAGAAACCAGGGTACAAGGAAGCTAAGGCGGCACGCTGCAGGCTTTGTGATGAACCCCAGCAGGATCTGCAGGCCTGGAATGAAATGGGAAGTGATCTCCTCCCTGATACTCCTTTGGGGTGAGGGGTGGGGGAGGAGCCCGTCCCACCTGGGAATCCAGAGGCTGAGAGCTGCACAGGCAGGAGATAAAGACAAAAGACTCAGCCAGAGACGAGGAGAGGCCAAGTCAGAAAAAGGAATGAAAGATAGTGGAAGAGTCCAAGAAAAGTGTCAGACAGTGAGTCAGAGGGTGGGGGAGGGGCCCCCAGCAGCTACCCAGGAATCAAGATCCCGACCGTGGCACTGTTCCCAGGGTGAGCACAGCCCCCTCCCAGGGTCCTGGAGGAAGGAAAAGCAATTCCCAGGAGCTGGCTCAGACTGAAATACCACACCCCCAGGAGCCCCGGAGACAGGCGCTGAATCAAAGAGAACCAGGCTCCTTCCGGCTCTGCCTGGGCCCTGAGAATCATGCCGCCTTCCTGCCACCACACACAGGAGCTGACAGCCAAGGCAAGGGGGGCACACCTCCCCACCCCATTCACCACAACTATCTACACACTCAGGCCTTACTATGTGAATCCAGGGAAGGCCACCTCACCCTGGGAACCAAACAAACAAAGGCTACTTGGGGCGGGGTGGGGGCTGGGGGGACGGCGGGAGACGATCGTCGGGCCTCTGAAAAGTCACACCAACTCCTCTGTACACCTCAGCTGTCCCAACGCCCCAGCCCCCACCCAAGCTAATGCTGGGGAGGGGGCACCTTCAGCAGCCTCCATCCAACTCCAAGAATCTGAAGAATGTGTCTTTTAACCTCAGAGACCAGACTCTAGCCCATGGCGGGTCAGCTTCCCCTAATACCTGAGGTCACTTGACCCCAGGCCCTCAAGAACTACTTCCTGGGAGAAGGGGAGGGCATCTCTGAGCACCTGGGGGCGGGGGGGCAATGGGATGGGCTGGACAAACAGCCTGGGCAGCCCAGGGAAGGCAGACAGGAAGCCTTGGCACACCCCTCCCCCACCTCTCCCTCTGAAAGTGATGGGGGGAGGAGACAGTTCCTCAGCCTTGGCCTCCAGGGCCTGGCACTGGGTAGGTGCCAAATGTTTGCTTGGCTACGTGAGGCAATTGCTTCTGCAGCACAGAAGCTGCACCTGACAGCGGCTGCTTCCTCCGCCCACCAAGCCTTCTCCACTCTCATTCATTCATTCAGCAAACATTTATTGGGCTCCTGAGACGTGCTGAGCACCGTTCAGGCAGCACTCAGCTTCCTCCGGCCCCTGCCATTTGCCCCCTCAAGGGGCAGGACATACGCGAGGGCTGCCCCTTGCAGCCCCCAGTTTAGTGGGCAGGTGTGCAATCAGAGTTTACAAGCCCCGTGGTGCGTTGTGATGAAGGGTGGAAGCAGGGGGCAATAGGGGTGCAGCTGGGGGTGAGGACAGGTCTCTCCGAGGAAGGGACGTAGAAAGCGTTCCAGGGAGGGGGCACAGCAGGAGTGGGGGATTTGAGAAGGGGAGAGCCCGAGGGGCAAGTGGGGAGAGGTTGGGGGTGGGCAGCAGATCCAGCCTCCCGGGGCAGGCATTAGCCAGAGGGCACAGGAAGCCACAGCAGGGTTTCAGAAAGGAGTGACAAAACCAGATTTGCATTTTAAAAAGATGGCTCACCGCCGGGACCGGAGGGGGTGTGACCGGTTCCACCGCGTAGCCGAGCTAGGTGAGAGATGGCAGGACATGGGCACGGGAGAAAGGGGAATGGCCTCGGTGACCTCGGGATATGGAGACCGCAGAGGGCAGGGAGGTCAAGGGTTTGGGGGTGAGGGGATGAGTTCCGCTCCTCTGGGACTGGAGGAATGTGCCTGGAGGTGTCGGGTGGGCCGTGGTGCTGGGGAGGGACCCTCTGTGTCAGCAGTGTGGGCTATGCGTGTGACTGTGCCAGGGAGCAGGAGTGACTAAGTGTGTGACGGCTGCTGTGTAGTCGGCATCTCCACAGTGCGAGCCGATGGAAAAGCCCCCGGGGAGGAGAAACTGAGGACCGGGAGGAAGTACGTGCTGGGGAAGGGAGAGGCAGTGCGTGGGAGACGGCCTACGTGTGCCCCAGGATGGCCGGGCTGGCTGCGCCCGTGACTCACGGTGGTGGCCTCTGCGTGTGACGGCGACTGACAAACAGGTGAGCAGCGTACGACACAATCCCTCCTCCCTCGCTCCCTCCCGGGGTCCGTGACTCACGGAGCCTCCTCCTCCTCCCTCATCCCTCCACTCCCTCCCTGATCCCCGCCTCCCAGGGGCGCCGGGCACGCGCCGGCAGCCCCAGCATCCGCCCCCGGGGGGAGCCCGAGGAAGAAAACGACAAATGTCACCTGCTCCGGCCACGAGAGGAACTTCTGAAAAGTTCTCAGGCAACTGGGTCAAAAGGAAACTCACCCGCGGACACACGCACCTCCTCGCCCTGCCACCTCGAGCTGCCTCGGCTCGGCTGCCCTCAGCACAAGGCCCCGGGCGCCGCGACTTCTCGGGGTGCCGCCGGCGGGGCCGGGGAGGGGAGCGGAAAACCTGCGCCTCTCCGTCCCTACCTCCCCGCCACGGACCCCGGCGGTGTCACGCAGTCTGGGGCCCGACTGGGCTGTCCTTGTCCCTGCTCTCACTCGAGGTGTCAGGGGGCAAATGGCAGGGGCCAAAGGAGCAGCGCCACCTGCGCGGGGCGCCCCCTCCCCAAAGTCCCGTCCAGTCCGACCGAGAGCCACCCCTCCACCTGCGCTTACCTGCCAGCCAGGCGCTCTCCAAATACCCCGACGCGACCCGCGTCCCGGACGCGAACGCCCTCCGCACCGCGACCCTGAGTGCGCTCGGCCGGCAGCCGTCGGCCCTGCCTCCCCTGGCTCTGCGGATCCGGCAGCGGCGGCGGCGGGAGACAGTCTGCGCGGCCCCGCCCGCCGCTCCGCCCTCGTCGTCAGTGGAAAACTCCGGGGCTGGCCGCGCTGACGCACGCCCGGCCGCCGGCCAGGCCTCCCGCCGCCCCGCCCCGGAGGCACCGCCCCCTCCCCCGCCCCAGCGGGGCGCTGCGGCCGCCGGCCGCCCAGCTCCCGCCGAGGCCTCCTCTGACTGCGGGCCAACTCTCCCAGTGTGACTGCGCAGGGGAAAGTGTGTGCACACCTCGGCCGCGAGTGCTGGCCCCAGGAGCCCACCCGCCGCCCCTCTTCCCGACCGCAGAGACCACCCGACCCACCGCGCGCCCCTTGAGCGTTTCTGCCCTCCCACCTTTGCTGCAGCCCGTCCTCTCTCCAGGAAGGCCTTTTTGCCCTCTCGCTGCTTACCAGAATCTCATCGCCTGTAAGGCCTCAGGTTCCAATGCCTCCTCCAGGGAGCCTTCGTGGAAGCTGACCCTCCCCCTCCCAGGCCGGCTCCCGCTGCATTCTGGGTTCTTCTATGACTGTCCTAGATGAAAGTTGTGCGTGACTAGCCCAGCCCTGAGTATTCCTTTCTACCTTCCACCAGGTCGGGGGTGGGGTGCCCTGTGCTGCCTGGAGGGCTCTGCGGTGGAGATGACGGTGAAGGCCCCTCTTCAGCCACAGGTGTGTAAGTCCTGGAAAGAACACAGGAGCAAAGCAGGTTAGCAGAGGCTACAGGCCCTGTCCTTCCTGGATGCTTCGAGTGCATGACTCTGGGGGCATCTGCAGCAGGAGGTGTGTGGACACCTGGAGCCAGGCTTCCGGGGACTTCCCAGTGCCCTCAGGTTGAAGTCTCAACAGACTCCCTGGGGCCCACGGAGCTGGAACGATCTGGCCCTTGCCCACCGTTGCAGCTTCACTGCTCTCTTCACACTCCCTCCCCTCACTCCCTTCCCTGCTCCTCCATGTTAACGTCTTTAATTTGTGTGCATTTCTTTTCATTTTTACCCTGTGCTTGTATCGTTGGTACAGCTGCACTGAGTTGTAATTTACATGTGAAGTGTGTTCTGTTCTACATCTCATTAAGTTTATTTCAGGCTTACCTCTGCACTCCCACCCCACACCCTTGATAATGTTCTGGGGTGTGTTCTGCTCATTGGCAAGAACTGGTCCAGTGAATTGAATGTCCCTGGTAAATGTGTACAAGAAGGTGGGGCTTCAGGGGAGGGCAGTGCTGGAGGTGGAGAGGGAAGGGTCATCAGCCTAAGGCTGGTACATTGAAGCCCTGGCTCGCTGGGGAGACAGCTCCCGGAGGGAGTTGAAAGGCTACAGAGCTGGGTGTCAATTACCAGAGGTGACTGAGCCATTAGGGTTACGATGCCCACCACTGTCCTCATCAGACGCTCAGCCACACTTTCCCTGTGGCTGCTGCTCCCAGATGTTGCTGGTCCCAAGGAATTTTTTCTTCCACTTCTCCCTGCTTCCTGCTTCTAATCCTCTGGCCAGGTCCCCAAGAGAAAGGGAGTCTCTGTGACCTAGAGTGGAGTTCTGGTTCTCTCTGTCTCTCTGTCTCTTTCCTGCTCTCGCTTTTGCTCTGTTTCAGTCTTCCAATAAGTAAAATGGGGAGCACCGGACCAGAGAACCCCACCACTTCCAACATTCCTGCAGTTAGAAGCCCCTGCACGCTGATCAGGGCCCTGGGCTGGGTTGAGCACCAGAGTTCATGGGGGTGTCAGGCTGCCTAGGTTTGCATCCTGCTAGGCTGTGTACTGGGGAAACCAGACCCAACAGAGACCAGGGCAGGGAGTTGGGATGGACTGGATTGGGGGCTCAGAGCAGGAAGCCCAATGGGTGACGGGGTTTGGGGGCCGCAAGAGAAGGAGAGGAGAAGGGGAAGTATAGGAGAATAAAAAGAATCCAGTAAATGACGTGTTTTCTTCAGAAAAGCATCTCCCTCTCCTGGGATGGGCTTGCCAGATGTTGCCCAGATGTTACTGGTGATGGAAAACATCTCCCTCTGGGATCCCAAGCAAGCTCTTCCTGTTGGTGGGGAAATGAAGGGTCTGTTCCAAGGCAAGGAGGGTGGGGTCTGGAGCGGCATCTATCTGTGACTATGGCACATCCATAGGCAGCAACACGCCCACACATCAGGGAATTGCTGAATACTTAGAAGAGTCCAACAAGTTCCTCAAACATTCACCGTCTGTGGACCAATTGTTTTGGGTAAATAAAAAATTCCTACTTTTAGTAGGTTTAAAAATTAAAAATTCACAATGTCTTCCCATTAGAAAGACTAAAATTAAAAGGACAGTGAAAACAAATAAACAGTAGCCAATGTAGCCAGACTTATCCTATATGGTTGGTGGGAGAGTGAATTGATATAATTTGGAAAGCAATTTGGCAGTGCCTACTAAGGTACCAAGGTAAACTCTACGACGTTGTCATTCTTTTCCTCAGTATATACCCAAGAGACAAAAAGCTGTCTATGTCCACCAAAGACACACAAATGTTACACAGCAGCTTTATTTGTAACAGCTTAAAGCTGGAAACAACCCAGATGTCCAACAGGATGAGTGGAAACAAACTGTGATTTACCACGCAGTGGAATATTACACAGCACTGAAAAAAGAACGGACAGTTGGCTCATACAAATGACAGGGGTGAATCTTTAAAACATTGTATCAAGTAAAGGAAACTAACCACAAATGGCAATAAATAACTGTGATTCTGGTTATTTATATGAAATTTAAAAACAGGCAGAACTGAAGTGCGGTAATAGTTCATGTGACTTTAGGGAGTATTGACTGGGAAGGGCCCCATGAGGGCCTTCTGGGGTGCTGGAGACGTTGTATATTTTGATCTGGGCAGTGGCTGGACAAATATATACACATGTGAAAAGTCAAGTTCTACACTTCAGGTTTATTCACTGTGTGTAAGTTTTTTATTGATAAGAGGAGGAGAAAAAGACAATTGTAATGTCATCATCGTGAAAGAGATGTCCTTGTTTTCAGCCTTCCTCCAGTAAGTCTACCTCCTGACCGAAGAAGGATACCTGCGGCTCACTGGTCAGGTTCCGCTGTTTAGGTCTCTCTCCATCTAAATTAGTGGAACAGGTAAGCATTTTATTCCACCACGATTTTTAGGTGGCAAGGAGCATATGTGATTTTGCATCTAAGAGTTTTACAGGTTTAGCTCTTACATTTTGATCTTTTATTTAAGAGTTTAAAATTAAAACTCTCCCCAGACGCTAGTCCGTGCAGGTGTGGCTCCCAGATCACTGAAGAACTTGTTAGAAAAGCAGATTCTTGGGTCCTCCCCAGGCCCACTGAGTCAGAAACTCTGGGAGCCGGGGCTCGGCAACCTGCCTTCTGACAAGACCTCCACTGGTTCCGCTGCACACCAAAATGTGAGACCCACGAAGCTAAGACCTTGGAGAGCGCAGAACCCTGGAGAGGGAACTGTCTTCAAGCTCTTCTTGGACGTTCTTCTTTATCTAAACTGGAAGACTTTTGAGTGTAGATCTGTGGAATAAAAATCTGAGCTGTGGAATTCTGGGTCAAAGGATTTTGACAGATATTGCCAAATCACCCTCCCAAACGTTGCACCCGCCTTCCTCAGCCAGTGGGACCTGGACAGGCCAGACTCCCAGCAGCCTCCCAGGCACTGGGTGTTAGCGAGCCTGCTGATCTCTGCCCATCTGATAGGAGACACAAAGAAGATACTTACTGCTTTAATTGCCATTTCTCTCGGTATGAGTGAAGTGGAGACTTTTATCAGCCCTTTGTATTTCTCTTTAAACTGCTGGTTTGTATTCTTTACTTACTTTGTTTTGGGTGGTTCTAAGTCTGAGGATTGAGGAAGGGGGCCTTCTGCCAGTCGCCCCCGTCACACTTACCCCTGGTTTGTTTTTGAGCTTGGTTTATAGTGTGCTTTACCAGACAGAAGTTTCCAGTGTTTCTGTAGTCAGTTGAGGGATCCCAGGTTTGGTGTGCTGCATTTACTCTCCTAATATTAGAAACAAATTCACCTATTCTTTTCTCTGGTGTTTTATGATCTTATTTTTGATATATAAATCCTGCATCTGTTTGGAATTTATTTTAACTTAAGGAATAGAATAGGGCTCCCACTTCATTCACACCCCCAACATGACTAGTTTTCCTACCACCTTTCTCTTCTAATTTAAATGTCACCTTAATTAGAAATTGACTCTTCATATGCGTTGAGATCTGCTCCTGGTTTTCTGTTCTGGTCCACTGGGTTATCGATTTACTTCTTCTTTAAACACATTGCTTCACAAATTATAATGTCATACTGTGCTTTATCATCTGATAGTTCTGGCCCCATTGTGTTATTTTGCTTTTTCAGGGCTTTCCTGGCTCTTATTTATTTCCACAGTTCAGTTTCATATCAGTTTTTTGACAAGTTCCCCACCTGACAAACAAAAAAATCCTGTGAGCATAGTTGACTCTTGAACATGTGTTTGAACCTCACAGGTCCACTTACATGGGGACTTTCTCAATAAACATACAGTCTGCCCTCTGCATCCTCAGTTTCGCATCCAAAAATTCCCCCAGCCACTGATGGAAAACAGCCTTTGCAGTCCGCAGCCGGGAGTCTGCCCATGCGGAGGGCTGACGGTGCCGCTTTTATATAAGGGCCTCGAGCACCTGCAGGGGGTCCTGGAGTCAGTCCCCTGTGGACACTGAGGGGCGACTGCTGTTGTTTTGGGGGAGTCACAAGTTAGAGTCAGATTTTCGACTTTAAGTGGTTGGCATCCCTAACCCCACTTTGTTCAAAGGTCACCTGTATTTTAACTAGAATCACAGTGAATTAATATATTTAATTGAGTATTAGCATTTTAATAATGCTGTGTCTTTCTATTTAAAGACATAGAATAGAATGTTCCCTGTAAAAGCCCTTATATGTCTTTTAAATATTTTTCTGAATATTTTATCTCTTTGAGTGCTATTGTCACTTCACTTTCTTGCTATGATATTTTCTGATAGGTTGTATTTTTTTAATACACTGAGTATTATATTATAAGTATATTTTTTTAATTTACTGAGTTTTGTATATTAACCTTGGAAACTGCCCTCATCCTGAATTCTCTTATCATCTCTGATAGTTGTGCATTTTTCAGTCACATTGTCCATACATACTTTTGCTATTCTGCCCTGGCTGGTATAGCTCAGGGGGTTGAGCACGGGCTGCAAACCAAAGGGTCACCGGTTCGATTCCCAGTCAGAACACATGCCTGGGTTGTGGGCCGGATCCCCAGTGGGGGTCACGTGGGAGGCAGCCACACATGCATGTTTCTCTCCCTCTCTTTCTCCCTCCCTTTCCATCTCTCTAATAATAAATTTAAAAAACTTAAAAATAATTTTTCCTAGTCTGTTATGGTTTTGTTAGTTTTCAGCAGGATTGGATATGGATATTTGTCAAATCTCTTTTTGGCATCTATTGAGAAATTATATCGTTCTTCTTTGATCTATTAATATGGTCAATTTTATTAGAAATTATCTAATATTATTGAATCACCTGGATGTTACTAGGATGAACTTACTCAGATGTGATGAATGATTCTTTTGAGAAATTGTTGATGAATATATGCTTGCATTTTATTTGAGATTTTTGCACCTCAAGCTTAGTCATACTTAATGTTATTCAGATTTTCTACATTTCTCCCTATCTTTTGTTTTCTTGGTAGGTTATGAGCTGATGGGCTCGACCACAATGTTTTGCCCAATTTCTACTTGCATTTTCTGTATACTGTTATTCTCAACTATCATATCTGACTCTCGGGTTTGAAGTTCTGCTATTTGGTGCACAGAGATTTCTAAAAATTGGCTTCTTAACATGGATACTGTTCTCTCTTCTGTTTAGCTTCCTTCCATCTCATTTAACATTTTTATTTTGAATTTAACCTGGTAGCAGTGCAGCCTCAGCGCAGTCTTCGTGTATCTGGTTTACATTTTACTTCTAACTCTTCCAAGTTGATTTTGGTAAAGATACATCTCTTCTACACAACACACAATAGGGCATTGTCTTCTGATCTAGTGTGCGCATCTTTTCTCTATTATCAGGACTAGTTTGTCCCATGTATATTTGTTGATATAACTGATGCATTAGTCTTCATTCTGTCATCTTATCTTCTGTGTTTTCTATTTTAATGTTTCCTCTGTTCTCAGTTTTACTACGTGTATTTTTTTGTTTTCTTTGATATGCATGTGTGTGCACACATGTGTTTGCATTTTTGTCTGGTGATTTGAAAGTTTATAGTCTGCTTTTAATTTGTCTAGTGGTTGCCTTTATGTTGAGTTATTTTTCTGCCAAGAGAAGAAAACCTTCATATGTAGAGAAAGAAAGAGTCATATTCTCAAAGGCTGAACCTTCGCCCCACCCTCCTGTCTCCAAATTCCTGGTATCTTATCTTCGGTGTGAAAAATGGTGGTAGTCTTGCCCTGAAGCCAAAGGTTCAGGGTAATCAAGATTCCCAACCTGCCACTGAAACGCTGCTTGAGCTGGCCACCTGTGGCAAAGAGCCACGAGGGGATGCTGCATCTGCTGTATCTCATCTCTTGCATCTATACGTCACGTGAATATCTTTTCCTTAACAGTGTCTCTTCCTTGCTGCCCATCTCTCCGCAGTGTCTGAAGAGACATAGCTGGAGAGGACGTGAGTAGGGGGCATCGACCCTTCTCGCCATTTGTTTCTGCACATACCGAGATGAGGAGCCAGATTGTTGCCCGCCAGCTGGTGTTTGTAAATATAGGGGTGTGTGATTGGCAGTGTCAGAGGCAAGGGTTGTGTGTGTGTGTGTGTGTGTGTGTGTGTGTTTACTTTTAAATCTGTGAATTGATGCTGGTTGATCAGTTAGTGTACCAGCAGATAATGGCACACTCAGCATAGGATGCTTTTTGGAGAGCTTATTTACAAAAACACTGTTTGCAGATGTGTGGGTGTAGGAGCACCCTGAGGAATGGTGCAGGAACCTGCAGGAGCACCGGGCAGAGCTCTTCCCACCAAGAGGCCTGAAGGGGAAAGGGGAGGAGGGGAGCCCCAGAAGGACAGAGCTGAGGAGAGCAGGCTGGCTGCCTTGGGAGGGTCAGCAGCCCCTCAATGAAGGAGACGTCTGACACATGGGGACTCACAGGCACCCAGGGGACGACATGCCTTGATCTCAGTCTCTTGTCTCTCCCTTTCCTGCTGGGGCTCCCGAGGCTAACCCCACCCGGGATCCATAAGTTTGTTTATCTTATCTTGCACAGGAATTCAGTGATAAATAGAACAAAAAGTCACCAGGTACGTTTCATGCGCGTTTCCTCCAAATACGTGGAGAGCAGACTCCTTTAGGAATGCAGTCCACTACCAGTAACAGAGTGGCTTCGGACAGATAGGTTTACTTCTGTACCGTAACAGGAAGGCTGGAAGCAGGCAGACACTCGCTTTCAAGAATGTCAGGGCTGGCGTGGAGAATCCGCTCAGGCTTAACCTGTGCTGGTGCTTCAAGATGGCTGCCCAGCACCAGGCATCGTGACCACAGTTACGTTAGGAAGGAAGGGGAAGAGGGGTCCTAGCGTGTATGCCCTATTTTGTTTTTAAAAAGCAAAGTTTTTTATGGAAGTAGCCTCGGCAGACTTCCCATTGTATTTCATCGGCCAGCACTGGGTCTCCGACACCAGCAAGGGAGACTGCGAACATAGGAAGTGGGCCCGTCGTGGTTGATTCAGACCGCGTGTCGCCGATGGCCTGACACTGGAGAGCTTGGTGCATGGATCAAAACCAGGGGACTGTTATCGAGAAGGAAGGGGTGGAATAAACTCCGCACGCACAATGAACAAGGCTTGCCACAGTGGTTGGACTCAACAATAAAGCCGATTGTCTGCCGGCACTCGCTCTGGACAGGACAGCAATTGCTCTTCCACACTGTGCCATTGATTTTATGGGACATCCAAAAGTGCTGTTGGATCGAGGGGTTTTGCCAAGAGCTCGCTCTGCTTCTTCTCTGATCAAACTTTCTCAGGAGCCTGAGACTCCATTTACAAGCTGCAGTGTGAACTGTATTGGTTTTCACCAAAAGTTGGACAACTTTAATGATGTTTCTTTGGTCTTGATCTTTTCTCTGTCTTTCATGACAAAAACGCGTTGATATCACACTTTACTTTAGTACTTTCCACGTTCCGGAGAGACTTGATTGGTTTTCGCACTAACTTGCAGGGCCCGCTGTGAAGATGATGCAAACGTCTCAACGGGCTTCCTGCCACGATTGGGCAAAATTGCATAATCAATGGTGCCTTCGGGACCTGCGGAAATGTTTTACCAGCTAATGAAATCCCATTCTCAGATGTTCATTCCCATATCTGCGTTTCTGATTCACGCTTTTCCTGCTTGTGTCAAGGTGCCTCATTCTACAACCTCACCTACGCTGGTATACATAATCACATTTTATATTGCAGTTTTTTTGTTACTATTTTCAATGCTGCTTTTATGCTTTAATGAGCCTGTTTGGCAATACTGATCCATCTTTATGACTGGGGGCCATACTACCATATAATGTTAACAATGAAGTGAAAACGTACCAAATGTAAGCAATTCCATGAACGTGGTATAAGACTACTTTAGCGAGTGGAACCAGTTAGTGGCATTTTCTTTACTGAAAATAAAGTGCACTGAACTGGCTGAGTCAGTTCTGGCAGCACAGGCACGCCTACAAGGCTGTGATAATTATTACAAAGGTGATGGATTTCTATGGAAATCGTTGCTGATCTCACGCTTATGAAACGTACATGAATAAAACTGCCCCTCTGCCCCCTCCTACCTGCAATTCTCGCAGGTGCTGATGGCTTCTCCCTGTAAATATGTGCAACTCTCAGTCCTGGGGAGTTTCTCTGACCTCAGGACCGTGCTCAGCTGGCACACAGGGCAGGCTGGGAGAACCGGGGAGCCGATGCCCCTGGCTGCAGCCCTCGCCCTTAGTGGGCGACGGTGGCGTGCGCTGCGGCTGTCCCACATGGTGTCCCAGAGGTCCCAGTGGGACTGAGCTGTAGTTGCAAATACTCATCAACACGCCCCGAGTTGGTTCGCTTTCCTCCACTGTCTGCCTTTTCTTTCCTCTACTAGAGCTTCCCGGGATCACCGGCCCGGTGAAACCCCTGCCCTCAAATCTTTGTCTCAGGACCCGCTTCTGGGGAAAATGAGCCCAAGGCTGTTTTTTCCTCTGAACTGCCCTTGCTAGCCGTGAGTCATGAGCCCCACGTGAGGAGAAGCTGCGCTAGACAGCTGGTCATTTTACAAGTGAAATGACTGAGGCCTGGGGTGAGGGACCTGAGTGCCCGTGTCACTCTGTGGTCAAAGGCAGCCCAGCTGGACCTGGGGTTCCCTGTGATGGACCAATCACAGGCAGAGACCTGAGGCCCTGGGGGGCTATATTAGAGGGTCTGACGGAGCCCCCTGCCCCCGGCGTGGCTCACAGGGGCCACAGCCCTTCTCAGACTCACCTGGGGGAGCCACTGAGAGAGGACAGGAGCCTGCTGACATAAACTGGGCAGGAGAAGAAGGGCAGCCGAGGCTGGATGGGGCCTGGGCCCAACCGCTCTGCGCCTTCTTATTCCCCTGAGACCCTCCCAGCCTGTTCTTCAGCTCTTGTGTGGTGCTGCTCCTATGTCCTCCCATCGCTGAAGGTTTTCTGAGTCTTTCCGAAGGAATTCCCCCTCCCAATCACACACACACACACACACACACACACACACACACACCCCTCTCTGGGATTAGACCCCAGGCCTGTGGGCCTCAAACACACTGTGAGGTGAATTCCTGTCCCACAGAAAAAGCCAGGAGATTTCTCTCTGCTTTGTCTTTCCCTATTTCCTATGAGAGCAGCTTGTGACCCCGTCAACCACTGCCAGAAGAAGAAGTTGGCTTCTGGCCCAGCTTTCTAAATAAAATGACGCTCTGTTCCAAGTGCCCGACCCACAGACCTTTACTTATTCCCAGCTGACTGAGTGGGAAACCTAAGGCCGAGGAAGACCTTCTGCCGCGAGCCCATGACCTGACCCCCGGACGGTGACCTTGCCCATGTCAGTGCGGGCTTTGTGAGGGAGCTTGTTTAAGCCATCAGCTCACCCTCACGGTCACCCACACCCCCAGGATGAGGACAGCCTGCTGGGGTCACGGTCCTGCTGGTGAAACCACCTGCCCTCCTGGCTGGGCCCTGCCCAGGTCCCTCACCTCGGTTTCTATGGGGCCATCAGGGATGTCATCCAAAGGAACCGGAGCACAAACGTCAGGGCCAGCTCCTGCAAGAGGAAATTCACTTCCGTAACTTTTATGAACTCTGCAGTGGACAGCGCCCAGATTCCCGTGGGGAGCAGCGAGGTGCAGGGGCCTTAGTGACCTACGGAGCTAAGACTCAGCCCTGCCCTTCCACAGGGAGCTAAGACTCAGCAGGGGGCAGTTCAGTTACTGGAAGCTGGAGTAGCCTAAGGGCCTCCATAATGATAGCAGCTGTGATGGTTTAAAAATGACTATAGCCCTGGCTGGTATAGCTCAGTGGATTGAGTGTGGGCCTGCGAACCGAAGGATCAGGGTTCGATTCCCAGTCAGGGCACATGCCTGGGTTGCAGGCCAGTTCCCAGCGGGGCAGGCATGAGAGGTAACCACATATTGATATTTCTCTCCCTCTCCCCTTCATCTCTAAAGATAAATAAAATTTTAAAAAATGACTACAAACTCTTTCACATTTTTCTTATCAAAAGGGGGTATCTAATTCCTCTCCCCTTAGGCAGGCTGATCGACTTGCTTCTAATCCATAAACCGTCAGAGAAATGATACTGTGTGATTTCCAGGGTCAGTTGAAGAAAAGGTGATACAGCTATGGGCTGGCTTTTTCTTGGGACACTCACCCTGGAAGCCCAGCCACCATATGGTGAGAGAGCCCGGCGTGTGTGGAGAAGCCACGTGTGGGTGTTCTGACCTCCACCAAAGGTCCCAGCTGACAAGCAGCACCAAATGCCGGATGTGTGAGCGAGCACAGTTTCACCTGATTGCAGCCCCCAGGCTTCATGCCTCTTTAGTTATGGGCTATCCTCTCTAAGTCTTACCCATATTATATAGATTCTTGAACAAAGTAAACATTGTGTGTTAAGCCACTAAATTTCGCGGGTGGTTTCTTGTGCAACAATAGATAGCCAGAATGATACTAAAGTGCATTGTGTATTTACTAGAGGGCAAACACCGTGTTAAACTCGCTACTGGACTGTAATCACATGTCACACTCCAGACAGTCCTGTTAGGTAGGTTCTGTGGCATCTCTGTCTTATGGAGAGGGGAAGCTCAGAGTGGCTGACAGCCCGTCTGGAGCACAGGGCCTGTGAGCAGTAGAAACAGGACCGGAGGCGGTAATGAGCTGGTAAATGTTTAACGACCAGTTCTCTGGGGGGAAAAAAGTCGTGATGTGCAGTGTTTGCCAATTTCCATGGTATAAATGCTCCCACCGTGGCTGATTTCACGCTCCTGGCACGGAGGTGAAATTGGGAAGCGATGGGCACACTCAGCCCTCCAGGCGGTTGGTGGCAGCTCCCGTCCGCCCCTGGGAGCGGGCTGCCGGCCCAGGTCCGCTGTTGGAAGGAGAATGTGTGTGGGGAAGGATGGTCAGGAGAGCTCTCCAGATTTCTCCCTTGAAATCCAGGGCGAGCTGTGGAAAAGTCATTTTGCACATTCACTCAGGCTACTTACTGAACTTACTATTTACGCCAGGACTGTTCTAGTCATGGATCATTAGCAGCAAATAATACAGGCAAGGTCTCTGCTCTGCTGGAATTTTCTTTTTAGCAGGACAGAGACGGAGAGACTCAAAGGCTGGGCCATCTTGAGAAGTCTGAGTTATTCTGGGAGTGGGAGAGGGAGGGCGAAGTGGAGCCCAGACTGAGAATGTCACAGTGAGTCCCCAGGAGGGACTCCCTTCCCTTTTCTATCCCTTCCCTTCGGGGAAACCCTGAGACAGAGATGTCTCAAGCCTGTTTGACGGGGAGTCCCCCCCTCCCAGCCCAACGACACAGCCCCGGGAAAGGAGGAACACAGGTTTCCCAGGACGACCCCCACGAGCCCCCTCCCATCCCCACCCCTCCACCTGCTGAGAAGCTTGCTGAAACTGCCCTGAGGCCCACGGAGACTGGTTCTACTAGGACCCGTAAGCGGGTCCCTGTCCTCGCACCTGCAATAGAGATAAGAGCTAGTGTACAATCCTGAAATGATTTTCGCCCGGAGCGGATTGTTAACTGGAAAAAAAATTGCTTCTCGTCCAAAGGAGTCTATGCTCTGCAGATAAGGAAACTGCCTAAGGCACAGCTTCACCAGAATGACGAGAACTCTGAGGACTCGCTCTCCTCCATGAGGACAACACCCAAGTGTGTGCAGTTTCATCCAAGGGAGGGGCTTTATTTGTGATGTACAAGATTGAAAATCTTGCCCTGGCCGGGTAGCTCAGTTGGTTAGACCACTGTCCTGATACGCCAAGGTTGCAGGTTTGATCCCTGGTTGGGGCACAAACAAGAATCAACCAATGAAGGCATCAGTAAGTGGAATAACAAATGAGTAGTTCTCTCTCTCCTTCCTTTCCCCCCTCTCTCTAAAATCAGTTTTAAGATTGAAAATCTTAAAGTATGGCATGTAATATTATTGAAAAGATGCTAATTTGTGAAGAATTAAGTTTTCCTGACATCCAGGGCTGGGCAGAGGTGGGGTGGGGTGGGGGGTTGAGTAACAGACGCATTACAGTGAGCAATAATAGGACATGGCTCACACCAGATTCTTGGTGTCGCTGCTCCTAAAGCCATCGGCCACACTTACACTTCCAGCACCTGTTCCCCGCTGCCCTCCCAGGCTCCTTCGATTCTCTTCCTCAAGTCCCAGTGTTCCCCAAGCCTGTCTTCCAGGCGATTAGGGGAAAATGTGGATGTACTTTCTGTAAAATTGTATCTTTCTTGCCATGGGAGAGGCTGTTTTTTGTTGTTGTTGTTGTTGTTTTAAGTTTTACTGCAACTTTCTTTTTTAAAAAAAGTTAATTAATTAATTTTTTAACAGCAGACAAGGGAGGGAGAAAGAGAGTGAGAGAAACATCAATGTGTGGTTGCCTCCTGCGCACCCCCAACTGGGGACCTGGCCTGCAACCCAGGCATGTGCCCTGACTGGGAATCGAACCAGCAATCCCTTGGTTCAAAGGCCAGCGTTCAATCCATGGAGCCACACCAGCCAGGGCTGTTTTCTTTCTTTCTTTCTTTTTTTTTAAACTATAGTTTCTTTCCTTTGATAAAATTTAAACATATCCATGATTAAAAATATCCAAACTGGAAGAAAATGAAAAGTCAGGTCTTCTTCCTTCTACTCACCCCAGGTCTCTCTACTAGGGGTATTATGAACAGGTTTGGTTTTGGTTTTGGTTTTGGTTTTGGTCTCCTTCCAGAAACAGCCTATATAGATTGCACACACATGCCTCATCCTACTTGACCTACGGGGGGCATTTATCCCAGCCCTCCCTGTGCCTCTCTCCCGGTCTCCTACGAGACACACTGGTGTCCCTAGCCTGGGGCTCGGCTCTCTGTTCTCCTGTCTTACCCATTGCTTTTTTGGAGGATCCTTTCCTGGTTCTAGTTTATCTCTCAATCTCTAAATATCAGATGACCCCAGGGCAATGACCTCTGCCCCTTTTCTATCTGCCTCCACCTCGGAAGTGGCCCCTTTTCCAGCTTTGCATATCGGCCTCTCTCCTGACCCCTGTGCTGGGTGTGCTCCCCTTGCTGTCCCAGACCCGCTCTCCACCCTTCTTCCGGCTCTGTGCCTGGGGACTGACCCGTGTGAGCCATCAGGGACCCCCTTGCCCTCTGGCTTTCCCTGGGGTCTGACCACTGGCCCACAGAGACATGCATTTGGAGGGACGGAGGGAGGGGAGAGAGGTGAGGATGTATATTCTCCCTGTAGGGTTGCCAAGGACTGGCTGCACTTCCCCACCAGAGGCCTTGGCTCTCGTCAGTTGGCAACATTCAAACATGTACAACAAAAAGAAATCTTCCTTGGATGCAATCACACAAGTTTGGACGTTGTCCTCTCCACTTCGCTCTCTCTGTCCCCAGGTTCCTGCAACCGGCTCCTCTCACCCCTTCAGAACCACGGATTGCTACAAGCCCTGGGGGCTCCTACCTGTCCTAGTGGTTTCCCTACGCCCTGCTACACTTCTGTAAAGAGTCCATGTATTAAACCCTTCTCAAATGTCTCAATCCAAGTGTGCCCGCTGTTCCCCTCTGGGACCCTCCCTGCTCCAAACTCCAAACAACTCTCGCATTTCTGTCACCTCTGAACCCCTGACCCATGGAAGCGGCTCAGACTGCAGACGCCTTACCTCACTCCCTAAAACCACTCCCCCCAGTCTTCTCTGTCCGGGTAAATGACAACACCATGCTTGTACGGGTTGGCCAAAAAGTCCGCATGAATTTTTTTCCCCATAAAATAAAAGACACATTTTTTTTTCGTTTTCACCAATAACTTTATTGATTTGGATATTGAGTTTGTTGGCTCTCTCCCATGTGGTATATCGTGTTGATTGTTCTCAATTAATGTCTCGATTTCATTGCTATCAACTTTAGCATTGTCCAGTGAGAAATCTCTGGCAACTTCGCAAACCACTTTTGACACGTTTGATCTGTCACAGCCCCTTCTCCACACACTGCACAAATCTTTTTTCGCATTTCAGTTGCATTTTTACCTTTCTTGAAATAATAAACCATAATATGCCGAAAATGTTGCTTATTTTTTTCCATCTTCAATATTAAAATGGCTACACAAAAATTCCAATTTTGATAATTTTTTAAAAATGCACATGGATGTGACAGCTGTCACAACACAGTCTAACAAAATTGTTTAAGTTAAAGACAACTAAGCTCTAAGAGAGCCATCGTACGGAAAAAACCAAATGGACTTTATGGCCATCCCAATCGTTACACCGTCACTCCTGACCCCTCTTTCTCTCCCAGGCACATCTGTTCTACCGGCAAATTCTATCAGCTCAGAGTATCAAAATACATCTAGAAGCATATCACGGCTTGACAACTATCACCCTTGTCCAGCCACTGTTGTGTCTGCCCTGGATTATTGCAACAGCCTCCTCCCTGGGCTCTCCGATTCCACCCTTAACCCCCTGTCATCTGTCTCCACTCAGCGGCCACATTGATCTGTTAAGGCCTATGTCAGATCATGGCTTTTTTGGCTCAAGGACCCTTCATTGGCTTCCTGTCTCACTGTGGAAGCCAAAGCCCCCACAAGGGCCTCCGTGGTCCCCTTCCCTCGCCTTTGCAACCTGGCCACTCTCCCTTCTGCCATCTGCCCCTTGCCTCTTCTGCTTCAGCCGCACTAGACTCCCCACTACTCCTCACAAACCAAGTAAAACCCTGCCTCAGGGCCTTGGCACTTACTTTCTCTGCCTTCTGCCTGACAGATACCTGAAGCTCTCTGCCTTCATTCTCTGCTTAAACGTCAACTTGTCCAAGAGGCCTTCCCTGGCCATCCCCTCTGAAGCAGCAGAACCTCCAGCACTTTCTGAACTCCTGGTTCTCATTCCCTTCACAGCTCTTACTTATCCACACTTTGGGCATTTCATTTGTTTACCCCCACCCCCCGCAACCTGCACAAATCAGGGGCTTGCTTTGCTTTGTTCATGCAGATCCGCAGTGTCTGCAACGCATCTGGTACTTGACAGGTGCTCAATGTATACGTGTTAAATGAACATATATCTTTAAAGCGTCACAATGGGGGAGTACAGACAGAAGGTGGGAGGATACTCCCCAGTTGTGTTTACCCAACAACTATAGCTTGGACATTTGGCCACATACAGCTGCCTCGTTCTTTTCCACAAGGCACAGTACCCTGGGGCGCAGAAGCTTCTTGCACTTTAATCAGTTCCCTGCAGATGGACATTAAGGTGACTTCCCATCTGTGGTATTTCAAACAGTACTGTGAACCAACTTAGGCGTTTATCTGTGTTCGTGTCTGTAGTGCAATTGGTTGAGTCAAATGGGAAGGTTCCTTTAAGATCCTGATCCTGTTGCCAAGCTGTTGTCCAAATTGGAAGGCCCAGCCAATTTTCCCCTACCCTACCTCTCCCTCCTGTTTGCCCACCTGCTGCAGCATCTCGAGCTTCGTCAACACAGATAGGGGGATTGGTGTCTAATTAGCATTTCTATAGTATGGGAGGAGGGAAGCCTCTTTTCCACGAGAACCTCTCCTGGTGTCAGAACCGCCCAGACCAGGCCGCAGATCGACCCTGAGACCCAGCCGAGCCAGGCTGTCCGGCCGACGGCACCCACCGCTCCACTCTCTCCCCCGGTTTCTGTGCTTTCCTTCCTCCCCCACAAGCATCCGATTCCTGGAACCAAGCTCGGTGACCTCACGCCAGTGATTTCACATCCGGGACCTTCTGGGAATTCTCAGCAGCACTTTTTCGTTAGAAACCTAACGGGGGAGGCCGGAGGGGAGAAGGAAAGGGGTGCGTCGAGTTGGGGGTGGGAGGGGCGGAGCTTTGGGGCCAGAAGACTGAAAGCCGCAGAGCCTGTTTCCTTCTCGCGATCGGGACGGGTGGAGCTGGCTGGAGCGTGTGGCCCAGCGGCCGCCTGCAGACCCGAGGGCCCGCCCCCCGCGGCGGGCCGCCAGGCACACGCGCGCCCCGCCCCCATCGTGCCTGTTTTGGGGCCAGGGGGTTATTCCCGAGGGCCTTCGAGCTGAGCCTCTGTCAGAGTGTTCTTTGAAGTTAGCGTGTTTCTAACTTGGCAGCTCTGCCAAATGTGGGGAGCAGGTTCCAAGGTGGAGAAGAGGGGTGCTGTGCGGGGTGGGGGGCGGCGGTGTTGATTTGCAGATACTATCAGTATCATAGGGGAGAGACACACAAAACCGAAAGGTTACAACCGAGGTTACGACCGGATTTTCTAAGCTACAGAACTTCATCAGGCCGAGAGGTCAAAGGACACTCTGGATGGCTTTTGCTTCCTTGCAGAGGTTGCCTCCGGGCTGAGTCTCCAAGACCACGACTTCCAGAAACGGCAGTGTGGACAATAGGAAAGGGGGGAGGTGGGGGGGGGGTGGCCGGCGAGGAGGGGGCACAGCATAAGCAAATCCAGGGCCGCTTATGACTTTCGTAAGCCCACAGGCACTTTTCCCTGCATGGGCTCCCTCCATTAAAAAACAAAACACCAAACTTTAAAATGTATTTACCTATTTGTGGTATAAAGAGGAATAGGTTGATGTTACATATTACAACCCTTTTTTCTACTTAAAAGTGCTTCCAGCGCTCCATGCCTGCTGAGCCCAATGGGTAAGCTGGCCCTGGGCAAAGCCAGGGTGGTCTGACACAGCCTGGAGAGAACGTCAAAGCACCTAGAAGGCAGATGCTCCTGGGGGAGGCGGTAACTACAGGGAGCAGCTGCAGGAGAAGGGCCTGGTGACCTAGGAGTGTGGGTCTCGTGGTAGAGGCAGTGAGGGGCCCCTGCAGGGCTGGACCGGAGGGCTGACAGTTTGGGGGTGGCCCTGGAAGTGGGGAGGACATTGGAATGGCTGTTGCCACAATATGACATCCAATGTCTTAGGGTAACAGTGGGGAGAGTTGGGAGGCCAGAATGGATTGGTGTGAGGGGGTGGGGCAGGGTTAAGCTGGGACTTGCCCCTCTGCCCATGCCCCTCATGGAAAAGGAGAAAACAAGGGAAGAAACTGGGTGTGCTTCAGGAGTTTTGGAAGGTCTTTCACCTATGGCACGGCAGGGGGAAGCTGTGTACCCTGTGGACCTGTGGGTGGCCTCAGGGCCACCTCTTCCCCAGACCGCTGCAGTGGTTCCTAATAGGCACTGCAACCGCCCTCCCCCGCTGCCCGAGGTACCTCTCCAAAGCTCCATTCCCATTGGGCCACTTTCAAGCTCCCTGTGGCCTGGACGACCAAACCACAGTCCTCTCCTGGGCATTTCCAGAATTCAGAATGAGAAAAAACAGGCTGGGTTTTCAACACCCCTTACAGTAGTAGAACACTGTTCCAGAACCTCATTTGGCTACACATTTCTCAATCCCCAATAACTCCGATTCCCCCCTCTCGGTCCACTTCCCAACCAAAAAAGAAAAGAAAACAAAACAAAACAAGACAAAACCCATACTGGACTTCTACCTTCCAGTGCAAACACTGGGCTTCCTCCAGAGCAGACCAGGCCAAAATCAAGGGCTGGAGCAGGAAATGCACTTACAGGGAGAAGAGCTGGGCTCAAGTGACTCTGAAAGACAACCTTTCATTCATTCATTCTAAAACATGGGTTGAGCACCTGCTATGTACTTCTGCACTGTTCCAGACACTGGAGATACAGACATACACACGTGAGCAGGGGCTCGCGTGGGGATGATGCTCCAGCGCGGGAAGACTTGACTGTGGAAGAGGCACGTTCCAAAGACCGTCACATGTCTTGTAGCACTTTGCCTCTTCCTCATTGAAAGGTGGTGTCTGATACCCTTTCCAGACAGACTGATGACTCACTTATAACCGACCGAATGCAGAAGCGATTTTGTGTGACTTCTGAGGCTAGGTCATAAAAGACAATGCAGCTTCTGCCTTGTTAGCATGGACCAAACCTTTGGAGCCTGGAGACAAAATGTAGGAAGTCCAGCTACACTGAGACTGCCATGCTTTGAGGTGGCCCAGGTCACACGGAGAGGCTCCGCCTGTGTGTTCTGGCTGACATCCCAGCTGAAGTCCCATCCAAAGGCCAGCATCCACTGACAGACATGGGAATGAGTGAATCTTCAGATGTTTCCAAATCCTAGTTGGCCAATCACCTGCAGCCTGTCAGACTTCCCGGTGGTGGCCCCGCACACGTCATGGCTTAAAGACAAGCCACCCCCACTGTGTTCTCTCCAAATTCCTGACTTACAGAATTCACGAGCATTATAAAATGGTTGTTGTTCAAATCACTACATTCGAGTAGTTTGCTGTGCAGAAATAGTATGTGGAACACAGTAAGCAAATACATGAGCAAGATAACTTTATATTGTGGTGGGTCCTCAGGAAAACATAAAATAGCATGATAATTTGGAGAAAGGCCTGGTTCGATGAGGGGATGCCGTGGGACAGGGGTAGCGGGGAGACAGGAGGTGGAGGGGGGGAAGTATGGATCAAGAAAGGCCTTCTGGAGGGACATTTGAGCTAGGATCTGAGTGAGAAGGAGCCCAGCCACTGAAGATCTGAGGGAAGAGATTTCCAGGCAGACGGTACAGCACGTGCAAAGGCCCCGAGGCAGAAATAAGCTTGGCGTGTACTGTGAAGGTCAGGGCAGCCAGTGTAACTAGGGAGCTGTGGCTGAGGAGGAGAGGGGGTAATGGAGTTGGAGAGGAAGGCAAGTCACTGCTCTTCCAGGCGGCTGAGAAGACTTCGATTTCGGGCCAAGTGAGCTGGGAAGCCCGTGGAGGGTATTATACAGGAGTGACCTGGTCTGGTAAGCTCTGGGTAAGAGCTTTGGCTGCTAGGCGGGTGCAGCCTGAAAGGAGGGTCAGACTGTAAAGGCAGAGAGGGCCAAGGAAGGAAAAGCCACTTTGGAAGTTAGGGTAGTGGTCGGAGAAAGGGGGGATGAGTGGTGGCCCGAGGTAGGATGATAACAGCGACGATGGGGGCTGGTGGACAAACTCGGGACAAAGGCGGTGACAGAGAGGAACGAGAAGGGAGGAGGCGCCTGGCCGGCAGGTCGGCCCCGGGAGGAACCGCGCCGTGGGTGAGGACCGGAACCCGACATCCTTCTGGAGTCGCCGAGGGAGGCTCGGAGCCAGGGCGGGCCAGGACAGCGCGTACTGGCGTCCGGAGACGGCCGCGCGGAGCCTGCCCCTGGCTGTGCGCTCGCCTGGCGTTTCCCGGCAACGGCCATCGCCGCCCGAACATTCCGAACTCGGCGGCCTGGGTGACGTCATCGTCACCTTAGCGACGGAAGGGTGGGATCGCAGTCCCCTCGTAGCGGGTTCCGGGGGCGGGGCCTGGGCGGGGCCTGCGCGGGTGTGTGCTCCGCCTTCCGCCGGCGGGCCCAGCTTCCAGGCCCGCCCCTTCTCCGCCGGAGGCAGGTGTGGCAGCAGGTGTGCGGGGCTCTGGGCGAGGCCTCACCCAGCGGCCCCTGCTCTCCTGAGTTCACGCTGCAGCTCACGTGCTCACCCCCGGTCCACACACCTCTCCCCCCGCGCTGTCCCCTACGCCGCTGCCTCCAGCCCTTAGGACTGGCTCCTAACTCGTCTCATGTCACCTTCGAAGAGATGCCTTCTCCCACCACCCAAGCTAAGTAACTGCCAGCCCTTTTCTTGAGGGCTTTTTTTTTTCCTTCACAGTATCGCTCCCTCTAAAATGATCTTAACTGCTTATAATACATTGCTTCCCTTTTTAGAGCTAAGTTCCATGAGGTTAGGGGTAAGTTCTGCCTTATTCATCTTTATTCTTAGCACCCTGAACGGAACCTGGCATGAAATAGGTACTCAATAAATGTTGGCTAAATCTGTGAATTCACTTCATTTTATTCATCTGTGCGTTCGACATTTATGCAGTGCCTTCCAGGCACTTGTGATAAGCACTAGAGGTGCTGAGATGAACAAGACAGGGGCTCCACCTAGCGGTGAGAAGAGATATACCCGGGCCTGACTGGGCTACCCTCCCACTCTGGAGCAAGATTCTCATCAGATGCCGCTCCTGGCTGGTGTCCAAGACTCACCAGGAGGGCAGGCCAGAGGTAGAGGGTCAGCAGTTTGTATGTGTATGTGTGTGTGTGTGTGTGTGTGTGTGTGTGTGTGTGTGTGTGTGAGAAGAGAAAGGGGAACAGGGGCATGGGCAGACCTTCCTGGGTCCCAGCCAAGATGGCAGAAGAAGGGCTGGCTTTTCCCAGCCCTCTGACCTTGCTGTTGCCAGGAAAACGGTGCCTGGAGATTGTGGCTGTTTTCTCCCACAGTGGGGACGCAGAAGCACAGTCAGACACACACAGAGGAGAGGGTAAAACTGGGGTTTATTCAGAATTTTTTGTCCCCTTTGGGTGCACAGTGTGGGGCACTGGGGGCGTGGCCTCTAAGGATGTTACTGATTGCCGACCTAGTCTGTGTGACCTTTGGGCTGCCAGGATGACCCTCTCATCTACGGGGATGGTGACAAAGGGGCTCAGTCCTCAGCCCGAGCCCAAACAGAGAGGCCAATCCAGGGTCCAGTTGGCCCTGTTCTTTCTAGGAATTAACGAGCAGATGGCTGAGAACATTTCGACTCATGAAAGCAGTGAAGACTGCGGGTGGTGGGTCACTCACTGAAGGGGCTCCGTCTCGAGCAGTGGCATGCAGACTCACGCATGTCAGCGTGCAGGCCAGTCCCATGTGGACTGATCACACCCTGCACAAACAGCTGAGAGCCCCCATCCGACTCCTGTTCCCCAGGCCTCTCGGTGGGCCTTTCCCGGTCTCTCTTTCTCCCTTTGCAAGAACCAGGCCTATTGATGCAGTGCATGAAAGGGAAACCACCTGTAAGCCTCTGAACATGCCCTTTCTTCTTGGTCCTGGCCTCGTGTGTGCAGGAGGTAGGCATCCACCTCAGTTCCCTGGAGGGACATGCCCCAGGGACAGGTGGGAGGTGGAGGGGCTCACTGGGCTGCAGGCTGGGAGTGGCCGCAGGGTGCTGGCACCCTCCCTGCTTCTCCCAGGCCCCCACTGAGGTCCGTGGGGCTGCACAGGAACTTTCTCAACAAGGGTGAGGCTTGGAGCTCAAAGTGGGGACCCGGGCCCCCTGGCAGCCCTGCCTGCTCAGTGACCGTGGTGGAGGATGTGAGGACTGAGTTTCCATACTGGTCCACCTCCTCACACTGCTCAGTCACAGTTCTCACGGCTCCGTGCTGGGAGCCACCAGGCCCGGTCTGTAGCTCCAGAACACTCTTCTGCCGCCCACTGGGCGCAGGGCTGGCTGAGGCAGGGGTTGGCTTGGGCTTTCCAGAGCACCAGGTGGCCTCCTGTGTCCCGGCCTTGTCCCAAACACCTTTCTGGTAGGGCAGGGTCTGGCTCACATCCTGGGTCAGGTTTGTGCTTTTCAGTGAGACATCTGGGCTGCCCCTGGGGCTGGGAGCTTTCGGAAGCTTCCTTGTGGCTGACTTAATGGAGATGAAGGTTGGAGAGGAGGGTGTATCTCTGCCAGAAGGCAAGACTAGAGGGGGGCCTGAATCATCTCTCAGTGTCTCCAGCCTGCTGGTGGAAGGGGTGGTTGAGACTGCTTGACCTCTGGCCTCTGTGTGATTTCTGACCTTGGCCTGACTCTGGACTTCAGTATGGCATGCAACCTCGGTTTGGCTCTTGACTACAGTTTGACCCCTGACCTCCTGGCCTGAGCAGTTGGGTCTGGCTCTGCTGCTGTCCATGACACTGACTTTGTAGGCACTGTGGTCATTTGGGGGTCCTTTGGAGTGGCCCCTAGCGTTAGCCTCAGGCTGGAGGCTAGACATGGAGCTGAGGGCCTTGTGCACAGCTTCCTCAATGTCCAGCAGCCTGGCCAGGGTCTGTTCCTTCAGCCGAGCAACCTCTGTGCTGACCCTCGTCAGTTCCCCAAAGGCCTGCTCCACCGAGGCCTCGGGTTTATGGGGGGCAACAGGAGCCCGAAGGGCCCCTTCCAGCTGGGGCACAGCCTCAAAGAGTCTCCGCAGTGCCCGCACGTCCACGCTGCTTTCGGCCTCCTTCTCCAGGGTTTGCACCTGGGTCAGGAGGCCCTGGAGCTCTTGCTGGCTGCCCTGCGGAATCTTAGGGCTCTCAGGGGCCACTTGCTGGGCACCTTCCGTCGGCTTCTCTTCTGGGGTGCTGGGGCCCTGCTGTGGTGGGGTAGGGTCACTGCTGAGAGCGGACAGCTTGGTGGGGTCAGGGCTCCGGGCATTGCTACCCACAGCCTGACTCTCGGTCGGCCTAGGGGCCGTGGTGTTGGCGCCCCGTTGCGGGCTGGGCTGGCTCTGACCGCTGGAACGTCCAGCCAGAGGTGCGTGTCCCTGGCCTGCCGTGGTGGAGACCTCGGCTGGCTGAGGCATGGCTGCATCTGTCTCACCTTGTTTGCATTCTCCTTGGGAGGAGCTGAGAGATAGAGCTGAGGGCTTGGGCAGCCTCCGAGGAGGGGGGATCTGGCTTAGGTATGCAGGTTTGGGAGGCAGTTGGGGCTTCTTCCTTGGGGGCGTGGTAGGGTCCAGTTTTGGGGTCTTTGTCTGTGACTCCCCAGAGGTTCTCTGGCCAGCAGGACTGCTGTGGGAGTGGAGAAGGGGGTCTTGCAGTGGCTCGGAGGCCTGCCGGGTGGAGTCCTCCTCATGGTGGGCTCGGGCTGGGTAGTCAGGTCCCGTTACAGCAGCTGGGAGAGGAGGAGGAGGAGGAGGAGGAACAGAGGCATTATGGGACTGCAGGCTGGCACCTGCAGCCTGAGGCCCAGAGGCCGGGGTGTGATGGGCTAGAGAGGCAGCCTTCAGGGTGGTCTCTGCAGCGTGGAGGCCGGCTGGGCCGACTCCTGGCATGGCTTTCTCTGGAGGCCCCAGGGCCCTCTGTGGGCAGCCCCCAGGCTCCTCCCGCTCTGGTCCTGGCCTCTGACCTGGGCATTCTTGGAGTGGGCTGGAAGCCTGGGCCGGGAGGGCCGTCTCCCCGCCCCGTGGTGGGTGTTCCCTCTCAGAGGGCTGGACACCTCCAGGTAGGTCAAAGGTCCTCACAGGGTGAGCAGCGTAGATGCCGTCCTGAACGGTCACCCGCCCCCCAGGCAGCCCTCCGGACAGTACTTTCTGTTCCCCACTGACCTTTCTGGGGGCTGCCGGGATCCTGGGGTCCCCTCCAGCCATGGGCCTGGTGTAGCTTTGAGCAGTCCCCGTGGCCGTGGCCGGGGCTTGCAGAAGACTGTCCTGGAAGGTCATGGAGGTGGCTCCATGGGCGAGGCCCTGCTGGTACTTGTTCGGAACTTGCTGCTGCAGGCTCCGGGCCTCCGCTGTGGCCATCTGCAGGTCTGGCGCCCCGGGCCCTGGGGACATACTCGTGGCTCCTTGTGACTTTCCCAAAGCTTCCATCCCTTTCTGCCCAGTGTGACTGTCTTCTTGCTTTTCTTGGCCAGCCAGAGGGACTGCCTTTCCAGTGGCCTGTGGGGGGCAGGGGGTGGCTCCTGGGCCTCTCAGATGTCCCATCCCCACACTGGGGTCCAGTGGGGGAACGTGAATGATGCTCTCAGTTGGGGGCAGCCTCTGGGCCCCCTCGCTGGCTGGCACGGGGCTCGGGTCAGCCGGTGGCTCCCACCGCAGGCTCTGCAGGCCGCTCAGGTCTCCTTTGTCTATGCAGCTGGCCAGCAGCTGCACACTGCTCCTCTCGGGGGCCCTGCTGGCCAGCCAGGGCTGCAGGGAGTAGGCGGTCAATGAGACCAGGCCCTGCTCCGTCTCCTGCATCACCAGCCCGGTCCTCGCTGCTGAGGTGCCCAAGCCACAAGCTAGCACCTGCTGGAACTCTAGGTCCAGATCTTCGATGTTCCCACTGCCACCTGGAGCTGGAAGCCTCAGGCGCTTGAGCCGGAGCTGGCCCACTGGATCCTCCTGAACCAGCAGCCCCTGCGGGTCCACGTCTGGCCGCTGCAGCACTTGGCGGACAATCCTGGGCAGCTCGCCAGACACCAGCTCCTCCTTCCGTACGTGGGGGCCCCCCTGCCCTGGGCCGGGGAGCACGTACTTGGCTAGGCAGAGGTCCCCTGGCCCTCGGGCCTCCATGAGGATGCCTCCATGGTGCAGGATGCCGGGTGTGGCGTGCAGACAGTTCAAGGTCGCCTCAGCTGCAGTCTCCTGCCTCTCCAGCACCCTGTCTGACTGGCCCATGGGCTGTTCTTCCTGGAGGTCGCCCCCTCGGATGCTCTCAGCTGCCAGAGAGCCCATGGGGCAATTCTCAAAGAGCCAGGTGAACTTGTTCACAGAGCCCGCAGGGATGGGCTCAGGGATTGACCTTGACCTCTGGTCTTCCGTCTTGCCTGCCTCCAGGGCCTGGAAAACCTCCTTCTGACGAGACACCTGCCCCGAAGGAATCTCCACTCGGCTGCAGTATCGCACAGGCCCTCTTCCACAGGGACGGCCTGATGCCTGCAGAGGCTCAGTCTCAAAGACGTGTCTGTCTGTCTGTTTTTCGCCAGCTTGGACCTGGCTAACCTGCAAGTGTTGCTCCCTGGAGCTTGCTGGCCCGTCCAGGGACTGGGGCACGAACATCCAGGTGCAGGACCGTGCCTCAGCCTTCGCTGCGAGGTCTGTGGCCTCTGACCCCTGCTTCTCTGCCAACTCACTCATTGGGCACGTCTCAAACAACCACCGTATGGTCCGCACGTCCCCCTTGAGGGGTGCCTCAGGCTGAGGGCCTGCCTGACCCCTTCCTTCTTCTTCCTGTCGTTCTTGCTGCTCCCGCTGGTGGATTACTTCCAGGGGCTGGGTCTCAAAGAGCCACCGGGCAGTGCCCACGTCTCCAGCCACCACTTCCTGCCGGGTGATGCCCCGCACCACGTCAACGGTCCTGGGATTTCGGCCCAGCTGGTCTAGGGGCTGTGTCTCAAACATCCACCTGTAGCCCTGCACGTCACCTCCCACTACTTGCTCTCTGCTGACAGAGGTCAGGGCATGGAGGTGGCCTTTGCCATCCTGCATGGCATACACGGGGGGCCCTGTGTCCTGAGACGGCCCAGCAGAGCCCGTGCCTTCTACTTTGCTCACACTCCTGGGGGTGGAAGACTCACCCTGCCCAATGCTGTCCAGGGGAAGGGTCTCAAAAAGGTTCTTGAAGGTCTTCACGTCCCCCTTCACCTCATCCTCCTGGGGGACACGTGGAGGCAGGGACAGTGCTGAGGAGCCATCAGCCTCCCGGGGACCCACCCGCTGCAGGTGACCCACTTGGATCTTGTCTCTGGGAGTGTCCAGGGGTTTCATCTCAAATAGCCACAGGGTGGATCGGACATCGCCGGGGACCACTTCCTCTTTGGGCAGGGCCTCTGCCCCAGTCTCCTCTTCCCCCTTTAGAGTGTCTAGTGCTCGGGTCTCAAACAGATGTCGCTGCTGCTGAACATCTGGACCAGGAGGGATAAGGTCTGGGGATGGCTGGAAGTCCTTCTCATCCACCAGGAACTCCCGGATGGCATCCAGGGGCTGTGTCTCAAAGATCCAGCGAGTTGCACTGACATCGGGCCGGGTGCCCTCCTCCAGGGAGATGCCCCGGATCACCCGCACCTGGCTGGGGTCCCGGTTGATGGCATCCAGAGGTTGGGTCTCAAAGAGCCAACGAGCTGTCCTCACCGCGTTGCTTTGGATCTCCTCCCGGCACACGGCCTTGACCTCGTGGATGGCGCCTTCCGCGTCCTGGATGGCGCACAGCGGCTCCGTTTGGAACAGCTTGACTGTCTTCTTCACATCACCCTTCAGCTCCTGGATCTCCGAGCGCAGCTCCAAGGGACTCTGCTCCTGGAGGGAGGGGCGGGAGCCCAGGCGGTCCAGCGGCCGAGTTTCAAAGAGCAGCTTGGTGCCCTGGACATCTCCGCTGGCTGCAGGCTCCCTCACCGTAGCCTCCGGGGCCTCGGCCTGGCCCGTCAGCTCATCCAGCGGTGTTGTCTCAAACAGCCGGCGGGCTGCACGGACGTCCCCTCCGGATGGCCGAGGTCTGGCTGGCTCCTGGTCTGCGCTGTTGGCGAAAGAGCCTTCCTCAAACTTGCGGGAAGTGGCCTGAACGTCACCGCTGGGCACGGGCTCCTTGGCAGCTGGCTTCTCATGGTCCCCAATGGCATCCAGCCGCCAGTTCTCAAAGATCCAGCGCATGCACTGGACGTCACCCTCGGTGGGCTCCTCAGAACCCAGGACCTCGGCCAGGTCTTCAGCCACAGCCTCGGCCAGGTTCTTGCGGAGCTCAGGGTGGATGTGCCTGTAGAGGCGGCGGAGCTCGTTCGCCTGCCGCTGCTGGTGGAACTTGGAGAAGGACTCCTTGGGCGGTGGCAGCGGCAGGTCCTCCAGGGCTGGGGGTGGAGGGAGGGGCAGGTCCTCTGCAGTGGACATCGGGATGGTTGGCATGGGGGCCACTTGCGTCTGGGCGTTGGACATCCTTCTGAAGAGAAGAGCAGGGATGAGGATGGGCTGGGAGCCTTTGGTGGGAGGGGGTGGTTGCTGGGAGACATGGCAGGGAGCAGGGCGCGGGGCGGGGGGCCAGAGTAGGGCCGCGGTGACATGCCCTCTCCAGACAGACTTCACTCTGCCACCTGCATGATTGGTGTGTGACTAATCTTAAACTTGGGGCATATGGAACCATCCGCCAAGGTGAGTTCCGGCTTCCCCAGGATCACCTGGGCAAGCAGGCTCCGCTGGCCGGGAAGCTCCGTCCTTCAGTCCCACAAGGGATTCTCAAACCTCCAGGGGGCAAACTGGATGTGCCCCATCCTCACCTTCCATTACCAAAGTCATCTTTCCCTGATGGAGTCCCAGGTGAGTGGCCCGAGGGATTCCTGACTTTTATGGGATCTCAGCCAGGGGCAGGTCCCTAGATGGGTGACTATTTCCCACTGAGAAGAAATTCCCACTCATGACACTAGAGGGCGCACTTGCTGCTTTCATTGGGCTGCTTGCCCTACCTCGCTACCAAGGCTCTCAACTCACTCTCCAACCTTGCCCAGGCCCACAGCCCCGGGGAAGCAGTAGAGGCTCACCAGGTATCTCATGGTTAGCAGAGCCAGATCCTGAATCCCAGGCAGGGGTCTGTGCTATACCCCAAGACCCAGAGGCCTGAGCTAGGGGGATCTTAAGGGTCTTCTAGCCCAACCACTCGTAATTAAAGATGAAGAAACTGAGGCCCAGCAGGGGTCAGATGGTAAATGGATGAGAGGCAGCACTGGTCTGGGGCTCCTAAACCCTATTTGGGGCCTCGCTCCCAAGAAATAAGAGGGTAGGGGGTGTGAAACTTTCTTAAGGGTTCCCCAGCAGGCACCCCTAGGAGAGGGAGGGGGACCCTCTGCAGAGATAGCCCAGCCCTTGCTCACGGACACTTGGTCCCAGCTGTGTGCAAAGGGCCAGAATCTGGCTCTATGGTCCCCTCCTTTCTCCGTCTCCCTATCAGTCAGTTCCTGCCAAGGTATTGCCTACCCCCCAGCCCACCCCTGCCCCCCTCCATGGTCTCCCACCTCTCAAACCCTTCTCTGGCCTCTGTCCCCTGTATCTTATCTGCCTTGTGACAGGTGTACTAACAGTCTCCAGAGGCCAGTAGGGAAAGAATGAGAAGCATGTGCCCCCACCCGCTGCCCCTGACCCACTCTCTGCTCCACATTGGGTGCTAAATATAGCCCAGGTCCTGGCCTCAGCTCAGTAGCCCTGGGCTCTGAGGGAGGCTCAGGCTCCACGGGTGGGACCCTGGGCACCTTGGCCCATCTCATCTTCTCCTCCTTCCCCCTGGGACTCCTGATCCTGCCCCTGCCTCCTGAGCTGGCGTCAGGCCCCTGGCCTGCAGGATGGCCGGTACTGGGGCCTGGAACCCTTCAGTGGTCACAGGGGCGTGGGGCTGAGGGGAGGTGCAGAGACAGGCAGCAGGTGGGGGCGGGGCTTCCTCTTGCTCGCCCCACCCCCACCCCAGCTTGTCCACCAAAACTATCAGAACCCCAAGGACTGTGACCTCTGAAACCTGCCACCTGAGCCTCACCACACACTCTGGGCGTTTCCTTTAGTTCCTGAGTTCTAATGAGGACCCCTGTCCAAGGCAAGCCATGCCTGTCCCCACCTCCTCCCCGTTGTGTCACCACCAGTGTGGCCTGCACAGATGGCATGTGCAAGGCCACAGACTCCACCCCTCCACCCCCCCTGCCCCCAGGAATCTCCAGAATCCCTGCTGTGGTCACATATGTCAGAATCATGGAGTCCAAGGGAATCAGACCTAAGGACCCTCAGAGGTCACTGTTCCGATGGGGAAACTGAGGCCCAAGGAGGGGAAAGGAGCTGTCCCAGGAGGCTCCGCAAAGCAGCAGCAAAGCCTGAAGCAGGTTTCCCAACTCTTGGTCCTTCCATGCCTATCCCTGCCTGACCTGGGACTCCTGGAGCTTAAGTTTCTAGAAGGCAGGGACAGGGGCTGGGGGAGGCAGAATTCAGAACTGGGACCAGACTTACGTGTCCCAGAGCTTGGCCGCCTAGGGCTGGCCCACCCCTCAGGGTGACCCCACCTCTCGGCCCAGCCCCTGTACAGGCCTCTGCATCCGGGCATATGCCCGTTTCATCTGCCCACCTTGCGCCCCCCAGACCTGCCCCTGGGCTTTCTGCACTGGGTAGGATGAAGGCTCAAGGCAGCCCTGGGGGCATCCCTGGGCCAGACATGCCAGGATTTCCACCCCCAGGTACAGAGCTGGTCCTGGCCATGCTGAGCTGGGCCTGCTGCTCACCCTCCGCCCGAGTGTCCTCCCAGCTCTCCTCCCTCCCTCTTTCTTCCAGACAGTGGGCCTTCCTGAGAGGAAGCCCTGAGGCCTGGGCAGCTCCATACCTATAGTTTCAGCTTTGTAATCCAGGCCACCTCCTCCTGAATGTCTTTCTGGATTTTTTTCAGACTGGCAAGAGCTTGCCCCTTCTTTGGGCTCAGGCCTGTGGCCGCCAGTCTGAGAGCTCCCACGTGGCCCACACTGAATCTCCCTTAACTTCCTTGTGGCATCTTTATGTCAGAGGCCCCTCCACTCACCTACATGGACCCTCAACCTCTTTTTGCCCCCCTAATGCATGTTGTCCTGACAGCCATTGGCGCATGTCCAGGATGGGACCCCAACCTGGCTGGCCAGCCTGCTGTGGAAATACCAAGGGCAGGGTACTCACCTGATGCCCTGTTTGGCTGGTGTGATGCTTGGGGTCTGTGGCAGGTGTGGCCTTAGGATCTGTGGCTCTGCTTGAGCTCCTCGCTCGGGGTGGGGGCTACTCTCTGGTTCCGTGCGATGCCCTCTCGCTGCCCTGGCTCCGGGTCTGTGTCCCCTGCCAGTCCCAGCAGCTGCCTTTATCTTGCTGGCTAAGTGGGTGGGTCGGGGTGGGGGTGGGCAGGAGAGGCTAAGTTCAGAGTATGAAGTGGTTCGGTTATTTTTAGGGCTTGTGGAAGTCACTCTTCCATCCTGAGGAATCAGTTACATGTCCTTTCTGCTGCGGAGGGGAGGAGGAGTGAGGGGAAAGCTTCATTCATCTGAGTCTGATCTGAGGACAGGGCTCCGTGACTCAGCGTGGTGTGGGGCACGGGTGTCCCAGACCATTTTGAGGAAGTGAATAAGGAGGGGCATCTGACACCTGGACAGCCCTGCCCCCCAATTCTGGGAGCCCCCAACCCCCTGCTCTGGATTGATGAGTGTGTGTCCATTGTGCCTGCTGACTGGAGCTCCACCCCCCACTCTTCCACCCCACCTCCTCCTGCTGGTGGGGGTGGGGGGCCCTCTCCCTCTGACCTAAGGCCCAGTTCTCCTCCCCCACCCTCCCTGCACTAAAAGATCACCCCCTCAATCCATTCTCCCTCACGCCCTGCAGCTCAGTCTACAGATCTGAATTTGCAGGCCTTAACTCTCCGCTAGGTCTCTGATTTAGCAAAGAATCCCACAGGATGGCTCTGCGGTTTTCATAGCAGATTCTCGGGTCCTTGTTTACCTTTGGGCTCTTCCCTCTGACTCAGGGCCCAGACTTTCTGGGAATGGAGGGGAGGGAAAGGGAGGGGTGGCAGGCAGGGAGCTGACTGGGGGGTTATTTCTGACCCTGGAGTCATCAGCTTCCAGTCACAGAAGGAAGGGGTGAGGGTGGGTCACACCTGCCCCTCCTTTGCTGCCCAAAGCCTGAGGGGCTTGGCTGAGGCCCGGGCATTTAGGCCAGGAAGGGGCCAGTGTGGTGAGAGGCATCAGGGGCCATCCAGAACACCCATCGAGGGGGCATGTTGCCCAGGCTGCTTGTCCAAGGCTGTGCAGGTGCCTTCTGTCACCTGGCAGGACAAGGCTTTCCTTCTGACACCCCCAGTGCCCTCTGGTGCCAGGGAATGACACCGGGCACTGCTCACTTTTTCCCCTGAGTCAGCCTCAGCCTTGCAGCGTTGGCCCGTGGTGGGGAGAGGGGCATCTGGGAAACTTTCTCCCTGGTCTCCCACCCCTTCCCGTTTCCCCTGCCTCTTCCCACCTTCCTGCCTGCTCCCCAGGCTCCTGGCTCTGCCCGTCAAGGTCAGGAAAACGTAACCACCTTTGGAACCAGGAGGGGAGGAGCCTTAGGTGTCTCGGAAGCCTCTGCCCCGGGATTCCGGGGGTTCCCGAGGTGCCTGCCTGCTCTGGTTTTGAGAATTGATTAAATTAAGACATGGAAAGGTTTTATGAGCACGCTTAGCTTGTAGGCTATAGAAGTGCCCACTGTTGTTACATACGTAAGAAAAGAAAGTGGGCACTTGAAATATCAGGGGCCACTCTGTAAAGTACCTGATCGTCCAACCGCTTTGTTGTACAACTGAAACTAATGCGGAATAATATTGAATGTAAACTGTAATGGGAAAATAATTGAAAAAAGAAAAACACCAGGTGGGGGCCACTTGGGTACTCACCTCAAGTGTCATTGCTCACAGTGACAATTTCTCAGCCCTCAGTACTAATAAAGAAGCTTTTCCTGACGACCAGGTTTGTTTTTATGTAATACAACTCTGCTCTCTAGTACAGCCCTCACTAGCCACATGTGACTATTTAAATATATTAAAATACAATAGAATTTAAAGTTCAGTTCCTCCATCCCACTAGCCCCATGTTAGTGCTCCATAGTGACCTGTGCCTATAATTAGCATATTGGACAGTGCACAACGTTTCTGTCCTGGTGGAAAGTTATACTGAGTAGTGTTATAGACAGTAAAAATCTCAGAATGGATAGTATTTCCCTTTTTGCCTTAGCTGTTAGGAAGCTCTGAGCTAAATTTTTAGTCTTCTAGCAAGTAGACTTTGTGGCTGGTGGCCTGTGCAATGAGGGTGACCACCTGTCCCTGTCGCCCATCTCTGAGGGGTTTCCCAGAACAAGGGACTTCCAGTTTTGGAACTGGGGAAGTCCTGAGAAGACCAGGAGGGGCCGGTCTGCCCATGTGCGATGGTCATCATCACGGTGTTGGCTAAACAAGGCTGGTAGGGCAGTAAGCTGGGTGTTGCTTATCAGAGTCTCTGGTGGAGATGCAATCCATCTATCCCTGCAAACTCCCTTAACTCACTGTGGGAGCGAGACTAGGAATAAATAGGTGCCCGAGGCTGAATGGCTGTGCGGATCTCACAACAGAGGGGACTTGGGTGAAGGCTGGAGAGGAAGGGTGTCTTCCAGAGATCACAGTCCCTCCTTTTGGCCTATTTGTCAGTCCCAGGAAACCTTCCCCTGCAGGCCACCCCCTCCAAGTGGGGCTTCACCAAAGTTGGGGGTTGTGCAGAAGTTCACGCTTAAGTCTCCCTGGTGAACTGGCCCTGAGGGTGGAGCTCAAAGGAAGTAGCTGGCGGCAGACTCACCTGGAGTTTTAGGAACGGCAAGGTCCAGGAATGATTAATCACAGACTACCTGAGCTTGAAACTTGACCTGTGAGATGTACTAGCTGTGTGAGCTTGGCAAGTTACTGATCCTCTCTGTTTCTCAGTTTCCTTAGCTATAACATGGAGATGATAACTATGCATATCTCAAAGCGTTGCTATGAAGAATATACATTTATTACACGCACATACACCACTTAGAACAGTGCCTGTCACACTAAATGAGTGAGGTCAGTAAGTCTTTCCCTGGATCCTGGCCACCCCCAGCTTCTCTGGGTCCCAGATCCCAGTGTGTCCTCAGGGTTCGAAGATGAGTGCCCTTCAAGGCACTGGCTGGTGGTCCTGGCTTCCCTCCAGCCTGGAAGCGGACACCAGTGCCAAGGGACAGCTCTGGGTACTGTGGGCCGGGTCTCTTCCAGGCCTGCAGGCGACAGGCCTGCTCAGCCTCTGCAGAAAAGTCATCTGAACCCAGAGGAGGGATTTTCTGCTCTGAGTCAGCTCGCAGCGTGGACAGATGTGCGGGGACTGTTGTGACTATTGCCTGAGAGGCAGCGGAGCATGGTGTCTGGAAGTGGGCAGCCATCTGGTGTCACGCTGCCCCAGATCAAACCGCCAGCTGGGCTCCCTAGTTACCGTATTTTGTCGTGTAGATGCACACCATGTTTTTGCTCAAACGTTCAGGAAAAATTTTTTTGTTTTAATGTTTTAATTCAGTTTTTATTGATTGATTGATTGATTTATATTTTGATACATGTTTTTGTATTATAAAGGAATCTTAGCATTTATTTTTGAACATATGGTACAAGGAATTTTATGTGACAATTACAAAACACAAGAACAAAGTATTTAGGTACTACCCATGTACAGTGCACATCTTTGTTTTCCCTCAAAAATTCAGGCAAAAAAGTGCACGTTATACACAGCAAAGTACGGTGTATGACCTCTGAGAGTCCTTCAGCTCTCTGACCCCCAGTGTCTAAGTTTGGGATATTCCCGGGGCAGAACTGAGACGGAGATGAACATTTGAGTAGTTTACCTGCGGGGTGTGTGTGTGGGGGGGGCGGTAGGGGGGAGGGGGGAGCACAGTGAGGGAGGGGAGGAGTGAGTTGCGGGTGGAGGGAAGTAGATCACTTCTGTGAGCAACTGGGGCTTCATCCCACAGGGGACCCTCTGGGAGATGGTGTAGAACATGCCTCACCCGGAGTGAGGAAGCTGGGGTCCTTCTCCACCAGTCTTCACCCCCATCAGTTGAGGGCCTGTTCCCTGGAAGTGCTAACTCCCCCATACTTCCAGGGGCCCCTCGGGCAGAGGGAGGCAAGTATTTGCCATGCAGTGAAGCTGCGGGCCTCACAGGGGCTGTCCATTCAAGCTACAGGGGGCCCTGGGAAGGGGGAAGGAGGCAGGGCGGGCACTGGCGGCCTTTGTTATGTTAGAGTCTCCCATCTGTGAGATAGTGATAAGCCTGTATCGTGTGGTTGCTTTGAAGATTTAGCCTTGTGCTTTCCAGGTGTTCTTAAAATGAGATTATCTAGGTGGGCTGGGCCCAGTCAGGTGAGCCCTTGAACAGTGGAGTTTCCTCCAGCTGGTGGGAGAAGAGGACATCAGGGGAGCTGAGGCATATGCGGGATTTGATGCACCGTCCCTGATTAGGAATGTGGGTGCCTTAAGCAACAGAGAGAGGCCCCCGGCTGGCAGCGAGCCAGGAAATGGGGACCTCAGTCTTACAACTTAGAGAGCTGAATTCTGCCGCCTGAATGAGCGTGAGTTTCCAGGTGAGGATTCAGCCTAGTCTCCACCCTTTGATACCCCAAGCAGGGCACCCAGCCCTGCCAGCTGGACTTCCGACCTTGAGAACTTGAATCCATGGGCGTTGTTTAGGTCGCTCAGTCTGTGGTGATTTGCTGCACAGGCAATAGAGAACTAACATACAATGGAGTCGGGGGCAGTCGAGGGAGGGGGGAAGGCCGTGCCAGCCCACTTGTTATGGTCACACAGTCGGCCCAGAGCTTGGCCTAAGCGTTTTCTATGAATTGGCCAACTTGAGGGTGCTAGGCGGCTAGGCCCAGTACCCCCAGGTCTCCCCTAAAGAGCTGCAGAGCATCTCAGAATCAAGAAAGCAGAGGTAGGGGAAGTCCAGGCCGGAAGCACCCACAATCCTTCCTTCCTCCCATCTCGCACTTGGGGAAACCGAGGCGTGCAGCAGAGCCGGGATGCTGTGGAGCAGTGAAAGGAGCTGGTTTCAGAGGCCCCTCCTTTGGGACCCTGGTTCCACCACTTCCCAGCTCTACAACCTTGGACCAGTTGGGTCAGCTCTCTGAGCCTCAGTTTCCCTGTCTGTATAATGGGGATGAATGCTGTGGCCATGAGCAGATGTGGAAAGGATATTCTGGGCGGTGGGAAGAGTGTGGGAAAAGGCACAGAGGTGGGGACGGTGTGACTTGAGTGCAGGGTGCATGGGCAGAGGGTGGAGAGCCAACCTGAGCGGTGGGCGGGGGTCCTGTTGTGAATGCCAGGCAAGGAGTTCAGGCCCCACCCTGAAGGATTCGGGTGGGAGTCAAGTGGGGTCACAGCAGCACAGGCTCTGAATGATGAGGCTCTCAGTGGTGGCAGAGAGGAGGGGAGGAGGGGCTGAGTCTAAGGGATGCTGAGGAGGAAAAGAGATGAAGCCTACAAGAGCTCCTAGAGGCCTGAGTGCCTGGGGCACTGTCTGAGGTAGGACAGAGAACTATGTAGGGACTTGGTGGTAAGGAGAGGGAGCGCTTGGGGGAAGCCAGCTGTCTGGCGTGGGGACACACTGCCTCTCCCTGAGCCGGCGATGGGAGCGAGGGAAAGGGCAGGGTGGTTGGCGGAGGGTGGAGATAAGCGTCAGGTGCCAAGGTCTCCCAGGTAGAGCCAGGAGAGAAGTCTGGGCTGGTGACAGAGACCCGGGTCCGTTTGTGTGCGCTGATGGGAATGAGGCTTGGAGGGGAGGCGATCTCCGAGGGGACCTTGAAGCAGGCTCAGGGACAGATCTGAGAGAGGTAGGAGAAAAACCAGGGCGGAGTTAGCCACGGGAGATGCTGGGGGAAGGGTATGCTGTGAGTGTTCAGGGCTGCACAGCGGGTGGGAGACAGGGAGTGGGAGGGGCTGCGGGTTCAACAAGGGTGCCCCAGAGCACTTAGCCCAGAGCAGCCCCAGTGAGGGCGAGGAAGCAAAGCCAGCCACTAGAGGGCTGCCGAGGGCTGCCGAGGGCTTGGGCTGAACCTGCGGGGACACCAGGGAGAGAAGATGCTGGAAATCCCTCCTCTGGTCCTCGCAGCCCTCGTGGTCATACGGGAGTCGGAATAGGAGTCATGATTGTTGTTAAAAACCAAATCAATCGTTCACCAGGAAAGCGCCCCGATAACGGACAGCAGCGGCAGGCAGGTGCACAGTTCCCAAGGCAGGCGGGAAACGGTGTTGGAAATGGCTGGCCATGCCCCCAGTGCCCACAAGGTGGCAGCACCTCCTCAAGTGACACTTCATCTCACTGGATCAAGCACAGTTTCATCCTTTCCAGTCTGTAATCGAAAAGAATTCTTTGCACAGCTGCTGTAGGTTGGGCTCTGGGCTAAACACTAAAGATTATATATTCTCACGGAGCCTACCTTTTGGTTGAAGAAGCAGATAACATAAATAAGTGAATTAGCCTCATACCTGTCAATAAACCCCCTACACTCCAAAGCTTTATGTTCTCCGAGGTGCAGGGGAACTTTCTAGAATGTGTGACCTATGTCCCTTGTCCTTGAACAAAGGTACTGGGTTGGGTTCCGGTTCTGGGTCCACCAGTAAGTGCCGTATCTGCTTATTCACGGAACAGACTGGACGTATTTTCCAAAGATGGCCGTCGCGTATGTACTGCTAATAATGTGACTTTGACATTACTTCAGTCGAGAGACAGGAGTCTGCGTGTCACCCCCTTGAATCCAGGTCAGCCGAATTGTCAGTACAGTGCAGGACACTTTATGACTTCCGAGACTGGCTCATAAAAGGCAATGTAGCTTCCAGCTGATTCTTTTTTAAAAAAGATTTTATTTATTTATTTTAAGAGAGAGGGGAAGGGAGGGAGAATGAGAGAGAGAATCATCAATGTGTGATTGTCTCTCACGTGGGCCCCGCTGGGGACCCGGCCTGCAACCCAGGCATGTGCCCTGACTGGGAATCGAACTGGCGACCCTTTGGTTTGCAGCCCACACTCAATCTACTGAGCCACACCAGCCATGGCCAACTGATTCTTTAGCGGCACAGGAACCCAGCGACGGTGCTGGGAGGAAGCCCAAGCAGCCTGTGGAGAGATTACGTGGAGATGAGTCAAGACCCCCACCCCCGGGGCTTTGCGAGCCAGGACAGCAAGCCAGCTTGGAGGCAGGTATTCCGGGGCCAGTTGCCGCCACGCTGAGCAGAGGTTTGCCTGACTGCAAAATTAGAAGCAAGATAAGCGATGAGTATTGTTTTAAGCCACTTAAATTTTGAGGTGGTCTGGCATGCAGCACTACACAGGCAGTATCCAGAGGGCCTGCTCTCTGCTGGGCTCTTTGCTCAGAGCTGGGGGTGGAGAGCAAGCAGGACAGGCCCCCTCTGTGCTATCAGGGACCTTACCATCCAGCTGGGAAAGCAGGCTGCGATCACAGTACTGTAACTCACCGGCTGGCCTAAACGTGAAGGGTGACAAGGTTCCTTGGCTCCAGGTGCTTCACCTTGTACCTTGTTAACCACAAATGCTGTTAGTGACGCACAGGAAGCTGGGAGCAGCCTGGGGGCAGTCCCGGGGAGCATGGGCCTGTGGGCATCCCCGTGTGTACCATCTCCAGAGCTCTCTGCCCTTCCCCAGGCCACCACTTCTCGCCCCCCACCATGACATCAGCACCCCAGCTCTCCCTTGAGTGTCTGCTCTTGGTGCCCTTGGCCCCCTGTCACCAAGCAGCAGGCAGGTCTCTCTAAATGCCAGTCTGTTCACGCTGCTCCTGTGCTTAACCCACCACAAAGCTCCCCATGCTCCTTGGAGAAGACCCAGGTCTTTGCCAGGGCTCACAAAGCTCCGAGTGATGGGTCTGCAACCCTGCCTCACAGCGCTCTCTCCTTCCTCCCTTTCCTGTGCCCAGAATGCACAAAGCTCTCTCCCACTCCAGGTCTTAGTTCTCGTCCCCTCTGATGAGCTGCCAGGGCCGTTCCAGCCGCCTCCTCTGCCCTTTGCTCCCCTGACATTTGCAGACAGAAAAGAGCACGCGTGGCCCCTCTTCTCTTCCTGTCCCTGTGCTGTCCTGCACCACGAGGGTGCTGTGTATAGGAGAGGACACCCCAGACTGCAGGCCCACATAGGTCCATAAACTCCCTCTCCCCAGCCACCCCCAGGCCTAGAGGTGTGTGCCTGGCAGAATAGTCTGCCCTCTTGTGGATCGACCTCAAAAGGAGACCCACACAGGCCCAGCAAGTGAGCTGGGAGGTTTGAGCAGAGAACACTGGGGTGCCAGGTGCCTTGAGATGGAGAGAGACATCTTCGAAGGACTTGCCCAGGAGGGCTGCCTGGAGGGCCATGGGGAGCCCCAGAGAACATTTTCCTGGAGATCTGGTGGCTCTCTTGAAGCCTCCCCCCACACACACAGACTTGAAGAGGGAGGAAGAACAACGCTCTCCTTCAAGTAACCCTCTTTCCAGTCTCGCTTCTGGTCTCACGCTTCTGCCCACTGGCAGGTGTTGGGCTCAAGGTCAAGAACCAATGTGTTTGCCCTCTTTCTGCAAGTCTTGCACTTCACTCCAAATTGTGAGTGCAGTTTTCTTACTTCTGGAGCTGTGACAAAAATCTCTGAGGCAGGAAATTCCTTAAAAGTCCTGATCCTTGAAGAATGGCTTTGCACATGTGGCATTCAGAACGCACCTCGAAGGCATAAAGATTATTTTAAGCTCAAAATATCTGAGCAAATGGCAGCTACAGAAAAATAAAAAAAACAACCTTATCTAAACTTTAAACAGGACCCCCTCCCCGCTTCCCCCCAAATACAGCAGCTATAAATCCCTTCCCTGGGAGGTTTATAGCCATGAACGAGACTGACCCTCATTGCCGGGATGAGTAACTGCTTAAACAACTTGGTCGGATACTCTCCTACCTTCCATTTGTTCTTCCATAGAAGCCCTTTCTGCCCTCGCTTTCTCCTTACAAAGTGGGTTTATAAACGTTTTTCCTTGGAGCCAAGTCACCTGAAGGCTCCCTGGAAAATAAACTTTGCCTCCTCTCCTGCTAGCCTGTTTGTTGTTGGTTAGTCCATGGGCCCCCAAGCCCTGAACCTAAGTCAGTAGAGGGAAAAAGTGTTTTTCTCCCAATACTTTCTCCTCTCGACAACCACACTATGAGTGGATGTCTAAGATTTTCTGTCTGGTGCTGGAGTGCATCTTCCTGCTCTGCCAGTGTTATTGCAGAGCACAGAGTCCACTCTTTCTCTCCCTGTCTCCTCCAGGCGTGTTCGTTAATTGGATTAGAAGAGATGGGAAAAGAGATCGTATAAGAGGTTATACTGCTGCATTTATTACTTATTTATACAAATCCTTCTGTCTCCAATTTAGTCACAAATAATGGAGGGCTGATGTGTGCTGGGTGCAGCGGTACAGAAGGAATGCTTTCTTGCCCTGACTGGGTAGCGCAGTTGGCTAGAGTGTCAACTTTGTACTCCCAGGTGGTGAGTTCGATCCCCAGTCACGGCACATACAAGAATCAACCAATGACCCTGGCTGCTGTGGCTCAGTGGATTGAGCACTGTCCTGTGAACCAAAGGGTCACTGGTTTGATTTCCAGTCAGGGCACATACCTGGGTTGCAGGCCAGGTCCCTGGTTGGGGGCATGTAAGAGGCAACCACACATTGATGATTCTCTCCCTCTCTTTCTCCCTCCCTTCCCCATGTCTAAAAATAAATAAATAAAATCTTAAAAAAAAAGAATCAACCAATGAATGCGTAAATAAGTGGAACAGCAAATCTTGCTCTCTCTCGCTCGCTCTCCCTCTTTCCCCCACCTTCCATTCTCTATCTCTAAAATCAATAAATAAGTTTTAAAGAAAAGGAATGCGTTATTGGTTCCGGATGATAACAGCCGGGAGAATTGATGAATTATGCTTATTTGCACTTAGTCTGGCCTAATTGCATTTGAGTGGAATGTAAAATGTCACCAGGTGGCTTGTGACACAGTGATTGGACTAAACAACCCAAATAACAAAAGCCCAGACCACAAGAGCTTCTGTGTTGCTGTGCTGTGCTGTGCTGGGGCCATGGCAACGACGCCGCAGCCCGGGCAGCTTTCCAACAGGAGCTCGGTTCTCACGGGTCTGGAATCCGAGGTCAGGTGTCTGCCGAGTCTGCCCATCTTCGAGGGCCCCTTCCCCGCCCGCTGGCAGTTGCCAGCCTTCTCGCTGCGTCCTTCCAGGGCTGGGCAAGAGGGAATGAATGAGCTCTCATCTTTCTTCCTCTCCTTACAGGACACTAATCCTATTCAGGGAACCGCCCCCCCCTCATTTAAATCTAACCATCCCCAGAGACTTCACCTCCTAACACCGTCACATTGGAGGGTAGGGCTTCAACACATGAATATTTGGGGGTGGGTGGGCAGGGCATACACGGTCCATAACAGCTTCTCCATAAACAAAGACTAGCCAGTTAAAAGGTGTTATAATGAACCCCACACATAATGTTTGTGTCAACATGTGTCATGTTTTGTTTTTCTTTCTGCCTGTTCATAGTTGGATCTGGCCAGCAGCCATCAAAGCCACCTCCACACTCCCCGGCTGCCAGAGGCTCAGCCTGCCTTCGCTGGGACGTACACGGTGAGCACTCAAATACGAGACTCGGGCACACGGAACACGTCTTGTGTGTCCATAGGAAGGTCTGCACCATCTGCGTCTCCCTTTCTGGGTCTTCAGATTCAATCCCTGTGTATTGCCGCCTTCCAGCTGCTTTGCAACTCTTTGTAAGCTGTACGTAACTGAAATAGAAATGTCTTCTTGTCTAAGCATGATTTTTAAAAAAATATTTTATTTATTTATTTTTAGAGACAGGGGAAGGGAAGGAGAAAGAGAGAGGGAAATATCAATGTGTGGTTGCTTCTCGTGTGTCCTCCACTGGGGACCTGGCCCGCAACCCAGGCATGTGCCCTGACTGGGAATCGAACCGGTGACCCTTTGGTTCACAGGACCGTACTCAGTCCACTGAGCCACACCATCCAGGGCTAATCGTGATTTTAACTGACGTCCTCCCCACTGTGTAAAAGTCACTTCGATCTATTTTCAACTCCTCCCAACATTCCTTTACTTCATACAACCGTGGTGTTTCGGGTCTTCCTTTGAATCGGCTATAATATCCGCCTGGTTTTCTGAGAACATACGAGTGAATTAAATTCCTCAACATGGGTTCATTTTTACATCTGTATGAGAGTCGTGCCTTTTCCCGAAAATTATCCTTTATCCGTCTTCAATTCCACATTAAACCGACCCTTTTTGTGAGGAGGAGGAAAGTGTAGGTAAGGGGGTTGGAATTCAGGGGGAAAGTTAGTCAGATGAAAGCTGCACATTCTTCCGTGTGGTCTTTTTCTGAGTCCTGGGCGGTGGCCCTCTCACCCTGAAGTGCAGCGGCTCAGACACCATCCTGATGGCTTGCAGTCCTCCTGGGGCACAGAGGTGGAAGCGCTTACGGTCCCCTGGAGTCAGGGCGGGTCATACCTTCAGTTCCTGGAACAATGGCTTTTTACATGCATTGATTACTCAGCTTACTAGCTATTACCTAAACTGAAATCTTCCAACTCTTGAGCCCCCCGTCAAAACCTTTGGGAGGCAGGGGCAGGACTAGGCTTCCAAAGAAAAAGTGGCTCAGCCTCCGACCCCAGGTCTTCTCCGGGGATCTTGGCTGCCCTTCCTTCCAGTTGCCCCAGCCCCAAAACATCGGGGTCAGTCTTGACTCTCCCTTTCTCTTGGCCCCGCATCCGACCCTACGGTAGGCTGAATGGTGGCCCTCCAAAGGTGTCCACATCCAAATCCCCGGAACCTGTGAATGCGTTACTGCAGCAAAAGGATGTGTGGGAAAATTGAGGGGTTTGGGATGGGGAGGTGACCCTGGATTATTCATGTGGGCCCAGTGTGATCTCGAGGAGGGCAGGAGGGTCCGAGTCAGGAAAAGGAGACGTGGAGGTGGAAGCAGAAGTCGGAGCGATGTGCTTTGAAGATGGAGGAAGGGGCCGTGAGCCAAGGCATCCAGCGGCCTCCGGAAGCCAGAGAAGGCAAGGGGACAGGAATTCTGGAAGGGGTGCGGGGGCAGGTCTGGGCGCCACCCACCGCAGTGCTCCTTTATAAAAAGCAATGTCAGATTTTATCACCATCCTGCTTCTCTCCCTCTGATGACTTCAGATAAAACCCACGTGCAACAGGCCTCACGTTCTCTAGACACTGATTTCCTCGAACTGTGCTCCCCGGCTCACCACGTTCCGTCCTATTAGCCTTCCTTCTATTCATCCACTCAGCAAATACTTCCCGACTAGTTACTGTGGAGTAAACAGGGTTCTAGAGCCAGGGTTCCCGAATGATGGCGCACTGGCCAAGTTGTGTGGCTGCTTGTTTTTGTAAATTGAGTTTTACTGGGACACAGCCCTACCTTTTAAAGTAATGCCTGTAGCTGCTTTTGTGCTAAAACAGCCGAGTTGAACAGAGCCCGTGGGGTCCACAAAGTTTAAAATTTTTACTATTGGATCCTTCACAGAAAAAAGTTTGCTGAGATTTGTTCTACATGAGTTTTGTCTAATATGTACACATATATATGTATATGACGAGGTCTGTCCAGAAGGTATCCAGCCATGTGATGTGAAAAACAGGGACATTTACTGAAGAAGATACAAGATACAAGAAACATTGTTCATAGGATAATGATGACTCAGTCCCCTTCAAAGTAGGCACCTTGGGACCTCACACAGTTCTTCCAATTGCCATCAGCTGCCCCTTCATATTTTCCTGAATCTCGTCAATGGTCTGAAAACTCTTCCCTTTCAAGGTTGATTTAGTTTTGGGAAAAGCCAGAAGTTGCAGAGCACTCAATCTGGGCTGTAGTGGGGCTGAGTCACTTGGGTGATCTGATGTTTTGCCAAAAAACTCTATGCAAGTTGTGATGTATGAGCAGGTGTGTTGCCGTGATGGAGCTGCCAATCACCAGTTGCCCATAGCTGTGGCCTTCTGAATCATCCAAATAGTTTCCATGGAGGAATGTTTAACCTTAACACAAAATTTCACACAGATTCGCTGCCCTACTAGCTCAGTCATTTTGAATGTGATGGCCACATAGTACACATGCTCACTCAACAGTGTCTACGGCCCCCACTGACTAGTACAGTGAAGGTGTCATTGTTCACACATGCACATTCCAGTCCACTCTCCTTGGCTGCCAGGTTACATCGATGTCATGCAAATCATTCTCATTATATTAGCAATGGTTGGATTTTTTTCCAGGCAGACCTCATATATATATATACATGCACACACACACATATATATGAATATACATATTAAGCCTCAAATTTGAGCCATATATATAATTTAAAAAATTTGAATAGCCACCTTAAATAAGTTTATATAAAAGAAACCATTGAGATAAATTTCAATAATTTATTTTTATAACCCAATATGTCCCAAATACCATTTTAGCATATAATCAATATAGTAAATTATCAATGATATATTTTACTTTTTTATATAAAGCCTTCCAAACTCAGTGTGTATTTTATACTTACTGCATATCTCAACTGGGGCTAGCCACGCTTCAGGTGCTCACTGGCCATAGGTGAGTAGAGGCCCCGTACTGGATGGTGCAGTTCTAGAAGCAGGGGACCCAGCAGTGGAGAAGCAGACATACTTCCCTGTGCACGGGACTTACATTCCTCGTGCAGAGGGAGACAATACACGCACAGGGAGAAGACATTTTATGCCTGGTGGACATGGGGCAGGTTGCTAGGGCAGAGGTTTAAACTGGGGAAGGTGACACCGGGCAGCTAGGCAGTGAAGGACCGACCTTATCCGAGAGAAGGCCGGGCTTTGCCCTCAGCTCTAGGCCCCTGGTGCCCGCTGGAGTGTCTCTGTTGTCCTGGGGGCTTGACTGCTGGGCAGGCCGAATGGGATTTATGATGGGAACTCTGGGTCACACTCTGTTCTGACCTCAGGAGGGACTGGAGACTAAAGGGATTAGCCAGCCTCTGGGAAAGGCTGGGGGCAAAGGTCAGCTCCATAGGCAATATGCGGTTAAAACCTAGTAAGTATTCTGGACACCAAAGCCCTGGGTGACCCTCTCTGATGGGCGGCACTCTGTGCATATTGTCACATTGGGTGGCTGGGAGGAGGCCAAGTCACTGTCCCCAGATCCACAGTAGAAGGCAAGTGGAAGCTTTGCGTGTAGGCCGGCCTAGGCTCTGCCGTGACTCTCTCCCCTGGGCTGATTTAATCCGTATCCTTTCCCACTGATCCACCATGAATGGAACAGCTTTCAGTGAGTTTGGCGAGTCCTCCTAGAGAATTATCAAACCTGACAATGGCTTAGGGAAGACCCCTGAACTTGCAATTGGTGTCAGAAGTGATGGTGGTCTTTCGGAGAACTGCGTTTCTCTAACTGTTCAGTTGGCCCCACGCTCTTTACAGACACCTGAGTAGACACCTGGAGGAAATGAGGGGTGAGCCAGGAAGTGGGGGCTGGAGCCGAGTGAGCAGAGGGCAGAGTGGAAGCAGACCCCTTCTCACTCACTACATTGATAAGCCACCGTACACATGCACCAAATTCTCACGCTTTAAAATTACAACATCCGGATTAAGGTCTAGGTTAAGATTGAGTTTAGAGTAAGGGGTTGGGGACTAGGGTGAGTTTTAGGGTTTTGTTTTGTTTAGTCTAGGATTAGAGTTGGGGTGTGGCCAGGGTTTAGGCTTCGGGTGGTTAGTATTTAGTGTTAGGACATGCTGGTTATAGGTAAGATCAGAGCTCAGCCTGACTGTGCAGCTCATGGAATTCAATAATGGGGTCACATTCAGTTCCTGACGTGTGCATTTGTGTGGGTGTTCACCCAGCCAGATACCCACCCTCTTCCAATATAATAATAGATGTCAATCGGACATTGTTTTGGAGATTGGAGGGAGAAACTATGTAACCTTAGCAATTATACCATATCATTACCAAATTGTGCAAGTCACAGAAAGACATTTTCAGATATACAGGGACTTGAAAATTATACCACCTGTGAACTCTTTCTGAGAAATAAATTAGAATGAAGAGAGCTTCTATAATAAAGAGGTATTTCCTATATGGAGCAACGATGAACAATGAAACTGGTTATAAATAGTTAAATCTAGATACTCTTGGTAACATGAAAAAGGACAGAGTCTGGCGTGAAAAGTTAGTAAGGAATTGGACATATGTTTTTTCCAACACTTCAGGCCACGTCGTGGTGAGAGAAAGGGGAGAAGTTACAGTGTTTAACAGTCTGGTGATCTGAGACGTAAGCAGTTGTTTAAACACAAATGGTTGTAGAAGTGATAAGCGCACAAGTTAAAGGCATTCAGATCTTAGGGTGTGCGGCGGGGTCGCTAACCCTTACCCCAGAGCTCCTCTTCGGTGCTCTCCTCAGTGGACGCACCCTTTGCTTCTTCACTTTTTTCCTTATTTGGTTGGAATGCATCCTGAGCGTTATGAAAAGTGTGTCCATCCTACCCTCACGTCGTGTTGGTAAGTGAACTGGGTCTAGATTCTAGAGCTCGAAAGGCTCCATTTTTGTCTTCTGGCCCCGGGGCTGCTGGTGGCATGCTTTCTGTTTGCAGGTGACAACTTTTACTGCTGTTACCCTTTATTCTTTTCGTACCAGCAGCTTTTAAGATTGCCCCCAAATGCCTGGTGTGGAAACTTGACCGTGAAGCGTCTCATGGGTGTTTTTCCCTTTAGTCCACTCAGCACTTGGAGGGCCTGGCCGTCAGTCACCTGTTAAACCAACCCTTCCTTGCAAATTTGAATGGTCAACCACTAACCACTAGCATGTCTGCAAAAATCAACAACGAAATTGAAAAGGACCAAGATGAACACACAGAGAGAAACAGATGAAATTCAGGGAACCGAAAGTTTCAAAGTGCTGACTGGTCTCCCTCCAAATCCACGACAACCCAAACCTTAAGGGGCCCAAAGTGCTGCTCAGTGATCAAGTTTCTTTTCCCTCCTCCACGCACTCCCTTCCGCCCCCAGACAGTGGTTTCACATCTGCACCTCTCTTTGAGGAATTCCAGTCGGGCCTCCCTCATCCTCACCCTCAGTAGATTAGCTTGATTTCCCTGAGAATTCGATGGGTCAGAAGAGGTCTCCGAAGCTCCCACCACCAGGTGCCCCAATGCCCTAGCGCCCTGTCCATGTGCTCTACCTCCCTCCCTGTGACTACGGAGTCATCGTCTCCATTCTTAGCCACCCCAGCTCCTTCCCCTGTGCCTGAGATCTCATCCCCTCTCTCCACCTGAAGGACAGAGCTTCGCCATTCTCTCCCTTTCTTCTTCATCATTGTTTCCCCTCTACTGCATCATTCCCATCAGCATGAGACCATGCCGGTATTTTTCACATCTTAAAACACACTAGTCTTCTGCTTGCCCCTCCAACTTCTACCTTTCCCTCTTCCTTCCTTTGCAGGTGAATTTGAAAACCTTACCTATACTTGTTGCCTTTGATTCTTCTCTCTTAATCAACAATTACCTTCTTATAATGAAATTCAGTCGTCAGTTCTCAGGCCTCCTCTTACATGGGGCACAGGGGATCACCCCGCCTACACTGAACAGTCATCATATGGCTTCTAGAATTCCACGTGCTCTGGTTGGCTTTGGACTTCGCTGGCAGCTCCTTCTTACTTGCCAGGTTCTCCCTCAACTGTCCATCCTCCTAATACTGGAAACTTCAGGACTCAGTCCTTGACCCTCTTTCACTTCTTAATCTATATTCTTCATGAACTTCTTTTAGAACTGTCTATATATAATACCTGTAGCCCTAACTTTTCTCCTCTGATCTCAAGACTCATGTATTTAATTGCCCATTTAACATCTCCTTTTGGATGTCGAACAGACACCTAATTCTTAGCATACCCCAAACACTCAAAATCCTCAGTGTGCATCTTCCCAAACCGAGGACACTCTTCTACGTAACCAGCATACAGCTCTCCAAATAAGAACATCAGAAACCAGCATTGGCGTAACACTGACATTTGATCCAAAAACTCTATTCAGATTTCTATTCAACATCCCAACAATGTCCCTTTCTTCTTTGGTCCAGCATTATGCTTGGCACTTAATCGAATCTCCTTAGTCTCCTTCAATCTGGAGCAGTTCCTGAGTCTCTCCCTGTCTTCATAGCCTTAAACGTTGGGAAGAGTCCAGGCCTTTCATTCTGCAGGATGTGGCTCGGCCCAGTTTCCTCAGAGCGGGACTCAGACACACATTTCTGGGCAGAGGATACAGAAGCGGTGCTGTGTTCTTCTTACTGCATCGCGTCCGGGAGCTTGTGATGTTGACCCCTTCTACTGCTGGTGACACTAATCTTGATGGTGTGGTCAGGTTAGTGTCTACCAGGCTTCTCCACATTAAGTCATTATTTTCCTCTTTGTAATTGATAAGTAGTTGGGGGGAAGATACTCTCAAACTGCCAATATCCTGAGTCTCATTAAACCTCCATGCATTCGACTTAGTATCTGTTGATGATCCTTGCCCGAATTCACCACCATTATAGCGCTTGCCAAATGGCCACTTCCTGTTACCATCATTCCTACTACATTTCTTACTTGGCATTCTACTACGAGGGGGAGGATTTCCCTTTGCCTTCATTTATTTATATCAGTGTAGGCTTGTGAATTCTTATTTTATTCAATGGACTTAATCCATATATTTATTTTTATATCAAATCATTCTAGATTTGGCCATTAGGAGAGCCTCTTCAGAATTGGTTCCTGTGTCCTTTAGATATGTGCCCATATTTTTTTAAAAAACATTTCTTTACTTTCTGGTACAAGACAATGTTCCAAGTTCATCTTATATATTCTCTGCCTCAGCCTTGGAATCAACTGTGTCTCCAAGGAGTCCCGGAATGAAGAATGATAATTGGAAACTAAAACCTGGGCACTTGGTTGCTTATTGTCCCTGAGATGTCATCAATTGTAGGCTTTCTCAGTTTACAGACATAGTACATCTATGCACGTACACGGATGTGTGTGTCTGTGGGTGTGTGTGCCCTATATACAACTATATTCCTGTATCATCTATCTGCCTACTCTTTAAAGGCCCATCAGTTCCTATTCCAATTGCAGTCTGATACCTCAGGATTATTTTTAGCCTCCTCATTTTCTTTATATGTAAATTCCATCTCTATCAATAAGAAAGCTGGCTCTCATTATCTTCATGTGGCTATTTATGTACTTAGAGTCTCTGTCTATAAATAATTTCTTCCCCATGCTGGTTACTTCCTTGGACCCCAAAGCCATCTGCTGCTACCTTTGTGGTCACCACCAATTCTAAGAGAAGGGGAGGAAAGGAATGGGAGGGAAGGAGACGGAGGGGAAAGGAAGAGAAAATGAATTGATTCAGGAAGGAGGGAAGGAAGGAACATGCATTTTTTCAGTTCTCTTTCTTAATATTGTTTTTTAATCCGTGTGGATTTTTTTTAATAGTAGGAAGCAGGAATCTCTCTCGGTCTTTTCCCAAGTACAGCGATCAGTTGTGTTTGTTGAAATGCGTCCTTCCCTCTGCTTTAGTCACAGTTCCTTTGGCCATGATTTGTGTAAGGATACAACTCAAGGATGCAAGAACAGATCATGCCTCACACTGGCACTAGAGCAGGAGGGTCAGGAACTGAGGATACCCTGCATCTCTCAAGAGCCAAGTAGTTTTTCATCCTTCGTGAACCACAGGACTTACTCATTGCTGCTGCCTTCTCTCTCCTTCTTTTAACCAGCTGCACGTGGGCTGCAGGGCCACCAGCCTCAGCTGGACTTGACCCCTGGACTGTACACCCTTATTGGCATAAAGTCTCCCCAGTGCCCAGGTTTTGAAAGGGATAATCTGCTTTTCTCAGTCCAGACTGTAAATTGATTCATCTTGAGTCTGGGGTCTTCCTCTGGTCCAATCACATTTGGTCAGAGCAGGGAGCAAAGTTATAGTAGTTCACCTGGAGGGCCCTACAGGGCTGTATATATAAGATAAAGCAGTTTCTCTACGTGGAGTAAGTCATAAGAGGACTGGGAGACATCTGCTACATTCTATAATCATACATTATTATGTTCTCATGGGGCAGCTTTTACCACTCTATAGATTTTGAGGAGTGAGAACTTCTGGTAAAGGTTTTGTGAATCGGAAAATTGAGGATCGGTTTGGGTTCATGGATCATTATTGGGAAGCACTGGTCTAAATCCAGCACTTTGATTTCTCAGAGGAGTAAACCGAGACCCAGAGAAGACAAGGAATTAGTCTTCATTTACATGGCCTGCCAGGGGCCTCGCTGGGATTCGAACCAGGCTGGCACTAGGGTGGAGTGCCTAGGACGCACATTTTCAGCAGGGCCTCACTCTCAGAGCATGCAAACGCCCAGGTACTTTCCTTGCCTCACTCTAAGCCCAGTCTAGATTAGAACGCTGGGCTCCTGCTCATCAGGAGGAGAGATCATGTCTGGCTTGCAGGGTTAGTTCGGATGAGGGTGACTAATGGGGAGTTTTCCTATATTGCTACCTTCAGGGAGAAATGTGTTCCTGAGGAAGGCTAGTTAAGCTAGTTTCCCCAAGGTGAAGGATCTGGTACCTTGCGATCGTTGTTCCCTGGAGAAGCCTGAATTATCTTTTGGACCAGGAGCGTTGAGGGTCCCCCAGGGCTGGACAGAGAGTTCCTTGCCTGGGTTATGTTTAGCTGCTGCTGAGGGTTGCAGCTTTGCTGAGACCCGGTGATAGACACTTCTCTTTTCCTCTCCTAAAAATAGGCCTCAGTCCAACCAGTCCTCCCAGATCCGTCCTTGCAGAAATGGGACATACAAGGTTTGAGTTTCCCTAGAGTCCTGTCTGGTGTCTGCTTCCTTCATGCAGAACTGCCTGCTAAGAATTTTACCGCAGGAGGGTTTTAAGAAAGCTAAAACCCATTGGCTTTGTTGTTTGTGGAGGGAAAAAAAGTCACGGAGATGATCCATAAGACAAAAAAAGAAATAAAGGAGAGAACAAATGCGAAACACCAGAACCGCTGTGTGAACTTCCTGCTGCTGCCGCGCGTCTAAGGCGCAGTCTCTGCTCACCTGGGCTCTTGCTCCGCTCCCGCCCTGCGTTTGTGTGTTCCCAACGTGGCAGCCAGATGGGTTTGCTAAAACAAAAGGAAAGTGAGATAAAAGGCATTCAGATTGGGAAGGAAAATGTAAAACTATCTCTGTTTGTGGATGACATGTTCTTGTATCTAGAAAATCCTGAGAAATCTGCTAAAAATGGTTAGAACTAATTAATGAGTTCACCAAGGTTACAGGATGTCAGAGAAATATATAAAATCAGTTGTATATCTATACACTTGTGATGGACAATACAAAAATGAAATTCAGAAAACAGTTTCATCTATAAGAGCAGCAACCAAAATGAAACACTTGGGAAGAAATTTGACAAAGGATGTGGAAAATTTATATTCTGAAAATGATAAAACACAGTTGAAAGAGATTAATGGCAAAACATCTGTGTATGTAGTTCAGAAGGCTGAATATCGTTATGATAGCAATACTCCCCAAACTGATCTATACATTTAATGTAGTCCCTATCAGAATCCCACCTGGTTTTTTGGTAGCAATTTACAAGCTGATTCTAAAATTCCTATGGAAACTCAAGGAATTCACAATAGCCAAAACAATCCTGAAAACGAAGAAAAAGTTAAAGAACTCACACTTTCCAATTTCAAAACTCACTGCCAAGAGACAATCACCGAGACAGTGCGGTGCTGGCCTCAGGACCGACACGGAGGTCAATGGCATAGAGCTAAGAATCCAGAAACCAGCCCGTGTGTCTGTGGTTAACCGGCTTTGACAAGGACCATTCATTCGATGGGGAAAGAGTAATCTTTTCAGCAAATAATGTGAGCCAACCGGATGGTCACAGGTCAGAGAATGAAGCTGGAGCCCCTACCTTTTACCGCGTACAAAAATTAAATCAAAATGGATCAAAGACTTACATGTAAAAGCCAAGATTATAAACTCTTAAAATAAAACATAGGTATAAATCTGACCCTGGATTTGGCAACAGATTCTTAGGTAAGACACCAAAAGCATAAGCCACAAAAGATAAATTGGACCTCATCAAAATGAAAAACTTCTGTGTTTCAAAGGGTGTTATCCAAAAAGTGAAAAGACAGTCCACAGAATGGAAGAAAATATTTGCACATCCAGGATGTATAAAGAATGTCTGGTCCTGGCTGGTGTGGCTCAGTGGATTGAGCACCGGCCTGCAAACGGAAAAGTTGCTGGTTCGATTCCTGGTCAGGGCACATGCCTGGGTTGCAGGCCAGGTCCCAAGCTGAGGGAGTGCAGGGGGGCAGCTGATGGACGTTTCTCTTGGACATCTTGATGCTTCCTTCTCTTTCTTTCTCCCTTCCCCTCCCTCTAAAAAAGTAAATAAAATCTTTGTTAAAAAAAGACTGTACAGCTCAGTAATAAAAATGACCTAATTAAAAACAAGTGAGGATTTGAAAAGATATGTCTCCCAAGGAGTGATACAAATGGCTACTAAGCACATGGGAAGATGCTCAGCATCCTTAGTCATCAGGGACATGCCTATCAAAACCACAGTGTGATAACGCTTCACACCCACTGTGATGAGTAGAGTGTAAGCGTTTACAAGAATGTGAGGAAAGAACCCTCACATGTGGCTGGTGGGTGTGTAAAATGGTGTAGACACTTTGGAAAACAGTCTGGAGGTTTCATAAAAACATATAGTTACCATTTGACCCAGCAATGCCACTTTTAGGTATTTACCTGGGAGTAATGAAAGCAGATGTCCAAATAAAAATTTGCATACAAGTGTTTGGAGCAGTTTATTCATAACAGCCCAAAAAGGAAGACAACCCCAAACTCCATTTACTGATGAGTGAATAAACAAAATGTAGTATATTCATGCAACTGAATATTATTTGGCCACAAAAAAGGAATGGAGTATTTTAAAAAATATTGTATTTATTTATTTTTAGACAGGGGGGAGGGAGAAAGAGAGGGAGCGAAACATCAATGTGTGGTTGCCTCTCATGTGCCCCCCACTAGAGACCTGTCCCGCAACCCAGGCATGTGCCCTGACTGGGGATCAAACCCGCCATCCTTTGGTTGGCAGGCTGGTGCGTAACCCACCGAGCCACACCAGCCAGGGCTGGAATGAAGTATTGATACATGCGACAACGTGGATGAGCCTTGAAGACGTGATGCTAAGTGAAAGAAGTCAGTCACAAAAGATCACACAGGGTGGGATCTCACTGATATGAAATGTGCAGAATAGGCATATATATATATATGGAGAGAGAGAGACTGAAAGTGGATTAACGGATATGTAGGCCTGGGGTGGAGGGCTGATGAAAAGATTGGGGTGAAGGGTTTCTTTCTGAGGTGATGATGAAATTGTTCTAAAACCGACTGTGTGATGATTACACGATTCTGTGAATATACTGTGAGCAATGGATTGTAGACTTTAAATCAGTGAGTCGTATGTTATATAAATTATATCCCCTTAGTTACCTGTGTCTATATCTATACCTAAGATCACATCCTGCCTTTGCCAAGCACGCTCCAAGGACTCCGACTGCACTCAGGTGAGCACATTTCACTGCCCTTAAAACGGCCTACGAGGCCCAGCAGGATCTGGAGCCTCACCACCAATCTGGTCTCGTCTCCTGCTCCTCTGCCCCCTTTGCTCATTCTCCAACCGGGTGGCTTTTCTCCCAGATAACTGCAAGGCTTGCTGCTCCCCTTCCTTCCGGTCTCACTCAAGTGCCGCCTTCTCGAGGAGGTGTATTCTGACCGTTCTATGAAAAATCGCAGTTCTTACCCCATGGCCTTGTTCCACTTCTCTTTTCCACGGCACTGGCCATTTTCTTAGCAGGTGCTCGAAACATTTAACAACCTAAACCACAGGCATACACTGTAGGGTATGGAATAAGATATTGATTCGACAGAGACCCCTGCTGGGCTGAGCATTCACTGTGTAGTCACTGGATCGTAGGGAGGTCTGGGGAGGGGGAGGGGTTCCGGAGAAGGGCCAGGGGAGCTGGGGGGCTCTTGGGTCTTCAGGCAGAGGTACAGAAATATTTCAGCTGCTCTGGATTACTAGTATTGCTAGTGCATACCTGAGGAACATCAGCTCTGCTCGTATCGTGTTATATTAATTTCTTATTATATTTATTATCAATATCTTCCATTAGAATGTAAGCTCCATGAATGCAAGAAGGTCTGCCTCTTTTATTCACTGATGTATTCTCAACACCTAGAGATGTATGTGGCACATGGTACGCTTTAAAATAATTTGTGGAATAAATGAATCACCTATTTAGAGAGCACCGAATCCTAACCACTAGACCACCAGGGTGCGGTCTTACTTAGAAATACCAGTGTGCAGACTTGGGAAAGAGGCGCCAAATCTATATAAGTCGGGTGTCTGATATTAAGAATTTTCCAGCTGCAAAATGTGTTGAAAAGGTTTGTGTGCTGATGGCCCAGGACGAACAATATGATTCTGTCAGTCCCTGAAAATGCCAGCTCTTCTCAAGTCATAGCAAACACAGCCACAGGCGTCTCTAGATTTAGTTCTATCAGCAAACTCCTGTGGGAAGACAGGACCCTTTTCTGAATAGTCAGTCGGCCCAGGATTGATCCCATGCAATCCCTGAACCACCTCTGAAGCCAGAAGAACAGAGATGGAAGGGCAAGGGGTGGCAGACAGCCAGGGTGGCAGACAGCCAGATAGGCAGATCCTGGTGTGGGTTGACTAATGCCACTAAGGATCTAGGAGCAGGAAGCAGCTCCCACGCTGCGGCCTGGGGTTCAGACAGACCCCTGCCTAAGAGGAAGATGGAAGCCCAGTTACCCACAGGGAGGAGGGCAGCCTACTTCCTTCATACCAAAAGCTTGTGGCTTTCAACTGTCATATGACATAGTGTTGGATTCTTGGCATAGTCTGATGGTACAGTGGGAAAGATGGGTTGAATATGAGGGGTAAGAGAAAGAGAGGAGTCCAGGATGATAGAAGGTTAGGGGTCTGGGCAATTAGACGGACTTAGATGCCTTAAGTCAAGATGGGGAATACGGAGAAGGAGCAGGTTTTGAGTGGAAGTCAGAAAGTCAATTTTATTTTATTTTACTTTTTAAAAGATGTTATTTATTTATATTTAGAGAGAGGAGAAGGGAGGGAAAAAGAGAGGGAGAGAAACATCAATGTGAGAGAAAAACATCGATCTCGTACGAGCCCCGACCAGGGACTGAACCCGCAACCCAGGCATGTTCCCTGACCGGGAATCAAACAGGCGACCTTTTGCTTTGCGGAATGATACCCAGCCAACTGAGCCAGACGGGTCAGGGCAGAAGGTCAATGTTATCCATATTACTTCGAGATATTTATTAACATACAAACGGAGGGAGATGGTAGGGAAATGATTGGACACACATGTCTACAGAAGAGATGTCCAGGCTGGGAGTCTACATTTCAGAGTCGTCAGCAGGTGAACAATACTGAAACCCATGAGCCTGGTTGAGCACCCAGGGAGTGAGGAGAGACGGGACAGTGGAAATATCCAGGACTGAGCCTGGGGGTGCTAACACATTAGGAGACGGGGGAGATGAGGAACCAGAAAAGGAGACATTGGAAGAGCATCCAGTGAGATAAGAGAAAAACCAAGAGAATGAAGAGTTCTGGAAATGAGGCAAAGAGTGTGCCCAGGGGTGGGAGTTGATTGATTGTGTCAATGCTGTTTACAGGTAAAGCAAGTTGAGAACTGAGGATTGACCAGAGAGGTTAGCAATGTTGTAAATGACCGTGGCCAGAATGATTTTGGTGAAACCATGTGGGCAAGGGTTTGACTGGAGTGCATTTAGGAGAGAATGCAAAGAAAGGAACTGGAGTCAGTAGGCAGAGAAGAAAGCTTTTTTGCATTTTTTGTTTTTTAAATAAAAATGGGTTTTCCTGTGAAGAAGAACAGAGAAATTGAGTTGTGGCACAGAAGGGGAAGTGGGGTCAAGAGGCATTGCAAACATTTAATGCTCTATAATTTTTTGTCAGTTTTCTTTTAGATTATTTTAGTTAGAGTCTCTATTTGGCGGTAATAGTAGATTCGCACGCAGCAATGAAAAACGGTACCCCGTTTCCCCAGATGGCAACATCTCACTCACTGTGGCGCAATACCAAAACCGGGAGGCTGACATTACCAGAGTCAAGGCACAGACTATTTCCATAACCACACGGATCCCTGATGTCACGCTTTAAGAGTCACACCCCTGCCCCGACCTCAGCAGCCACTAACGTGTTGCCCATCTCTGTAACTTCATCATTTCTACCATGTTCTTATATAACGGAGTCATAGAGGATGTGGCCTTCTGGTGTCGGCTTCCCCCCCTCCACGCAGCTTAATTCTCTGGAGCTTCATCTAGGCTGAACCGAACTAGGTATCAATGGTTCATTTCTGTGTATTGCTGAGTAGTGTTCCATGGTATTGATGTTCCCCAGTTTGTTCGATTCCTCTGTTGAAAAGTATCTGGTGGTTCCCAGTTTTCAGCTATCACAAACAAAGCTGCTGTGAGCATTTGTGCACATGTATTTTGTGTGAACGTAACTTTCCATGCATCTGGGCTTCCCAGTAGTACAACTGTTGGGCCAATGGTCGTTGAAGGTTTTGTTTGGAAAGAAATTGCCAACCGTTTTCCAGAGTGTCTGTGCCCCGGCACTGCGTGGGTGGTCTAGTTTCCCCACATCCTTGCCAGCATTTGGGGGTGTTGCTGTTTTTTATTTTGGCCATTCTGGTAGTTGTACAGTAGTTTCCCGATGGCTAACAATGTAAACATTTTTTCATGTGTTTATTTGCCTTCCGTGTATCTTCTTTGGTGAGCTGTCACTTTATATATTTCGCCTATTTTTGAATTGGATTGTTTGTTTTTTCACTGTCAATTTTTGGGAGTTAAAAGACACATTCTTGCCCTGGCTGATGTTACCTCACGGCTGTGGGGGAAGGTAGAAGCCTAGGTTCCCTACTTGGCCTTTTATTGACACCTGAGGAGGGAAATTCCTTGTTCTGGGGTGTGTGTGTGTGTGTGTGTGTGTGTGTGTGTGTGTCTGCAGGGTTCTAGCTTTCTCCCGCCCTCCACTGATGCCTCTTTGTCCAGAAGGAGCAGAAGAGGTCAGAGTGTCCTGTTGTTATTCCCATGTGACCTTCACTGGCGCAGTGGGAGTGGGTGGCCTCCTTATCACTGGGCAGTGGTAACAGTCCTGACTGTCCAGTAAGCCTCCACCAACACCCTGATGGAGCGGGCACGGGATGCCCTGTGCTTCCGGGCGGGAGTGAAGCCCAGGCTCCCACGTGGCCTCTGCTAACAGTGCAGGGTGTAGGGGTTGGAGGGGAGGGCTTGTTTCAACCTCAGAAAGGTCAAAGTACCCAGGTCACCTCCTTTCCTGGGCCATGATTCCTTTCCTAGAAATTGCAAGTCTTCAGGCTCCTTTTCCATCTTTGAAAATTGGCCAGTCCCATCACTTCTTTCTCCCCACCCCCTCCCTGGCCACCAGGAGGTGGGCAAGGGCCTGGGAAGAGGCAGAGAGGAGGGGAGGAAGGCTTTCCTTTCCTGCATTCTACCCTTTTATCTTTAAAATTTGGGCATCTCTCACTGCTTGGGCTGACCTTCTGCCACTACTCCTCAGAAAGATTCATACGTGCTTGATACTCCCTCTGGCTGGTGCAAGTTTTAGACCTTATACTAAAAGAGTTTCTGTCTCCTGTGTCCACCTGGATTTATCTTACAAATTCCCTCTTAAGTCCCTTTGGTGCTGCCATCTGCGGGAACCCCCTGCAACTCCAGGTGCCCTCCACCCTGCACACTGCACCTGCACAGGCTGCTCTCCTGCAGCTGATGCTCCTTTTCCTTTTCCTTCCATGTGTCTGCTAAGCCTTTAATTTAGCTCTTAGGTCAGCTCCTAAAAGGCCAGCCCCTCTTCCCCTCCTGCCCTCTGGCTTTGTTCCCAGCGAGGCTCGAGTCCTGTCCCCTGTGTTGTGCTGACTCTGTTGTAACTCGTGATACACCAGACACAGGTCATTTTTCATGCTGACTTCCCCCAGTTTAGATGGGGACTCCCTGAAGCTCTGTCTCCAGGCTTCCATCAAATTGTGTGGGATCCGTACACATAATTATGTAAAATACTGAATACGTGCCTATCCAGGGGGGACCTCAGGTTGAGAGGGGGAACTCTGGTCTAGGATCTGGAGAAGGGGCAGAGGGCTCTCTGCAAGGAGGGGGCCCTGCAAGCGGGGAGGGGGTCATGTGTGTTCTGAGACGTTTCCTCACTCTTTAGGTAGGAAATCTAACTCATGGCAGGCAAGCAATGGGCATGCGAGGAACACAGAAGAACTTGTGCTGGAGAAATATGAGCATCAGACAAAGAAAAAAAAAACCCCGTCGACCTTAGGAAGTACTGAGAAATTACTCAGTGACACTGCAGGGCTATGCCTTCTGCCTTGAAGTCTGGTTTACATTTCTTTGAAAAGGGGCTGAGGGAGGGCGTGGTTCTATTTCCTGCTAAGAGCTGTACATCTATTGAGACCCCAGCAGCAGTGGGCGTCTGCTTCAGCTGAGAAGTGAGAGGAACACACCCTATGGTGAGGGACACTCCAAGGCTGCTGCTTGCCCCTCCCTGCATCGGTTAGTGTGGCTGGTTGGGTGAGGTGTCCTTGCTCCCGGGTGTAAAGACTCCTGGTTGGAAGGACTTGAGCTGCTCAAGTGATGGTTGATGACAGATGTACCTTCCTGGGTGAGGTTCCACAATGTAGGAGAAAAGGCATCCACAGTGGTCCATAAACTAGAGACACTGGACATTTAAAGATGCTCTTGATAGGCAACTGCAGGGGAGTAGACTCAGGGTGTTAAAAACAGCGCTCATCCCAGAGAGGAACAGAACTGGTGAGAGATGAGAGTTGGGGTCACAGTGGACACGAAAGGATGGTGGAATTAATGACTTGCAATTAAGACTGAGGCAGTCATAGGGGGAAGTGGGCTCAGTCCTTGGGAAGCGTGAGAAAGTAGCTGAAATGCTTACAGATCTTCGAAGGAAAGTGGAAGATAAAGGTCTTAAGAAAATGACAACCATCTTCAGAGGTTCAGGAAGAGTATGAGGTCTTGTGTAATTGTTTCCTGTTTTCAGAGGGGAACAAGCCAAGAGGGGTCTTTTTGTGTTTTCAGCAAAATTGAGGAAGGAGCTAGTGGACTTAGCAGCTGACAGGTCCTTAGAATACACTTGGATGACGATGGATTATTATGCGATTTTTGGCATTTCACCTGGAAAGGCTTCCAAAAATTGAGTTATTGTTTTTTTTTAAAAAATCCATTCCTATCTTTTATTGTATGAATAATAAAAACAGAAATAAAATTATTGCCAAACTCTGTCTTATTCTAGCATAAGTCATATTTACCCATGGACACATGAACTGATTAGGAAAAAACACACCTTCTGTTTTACTAAGATGTATTTCCAATAAACTTTTATTTTCTCTGTTTACTATTATAAAAACATATAAATATGTGATAGTGATTCAATGTATACTAATAAATAATTATAATAATAGACAATCCAGAAGAAACAATTTGACAACACTTAGAATTTTGTAATGATAAGAAATTAAAAAAACCCCACATAGATAGCTCTGGCTGGTGTGGCTCAGTGGACTGAGCACTGGCCTGCAAATCAAAAGGTTGCAGGTTCGATTCCTGGTCAGGGCACATGCCTGAGTTGTGGGCCAGGTCCCCATTTGGGGGTGTGCGAGAGGCAACCAATCGATGTTTCTTTCTCCCTCCCTCCCTTCTCTCTCTAAAAATAAATAAATAAAATCTTTTAAAAAACACATAGATAAACTGATGATTTGAAAGTAAATGAAGATTCCTAATAAAAAACTCAAAAGAGTGTGAAAGAGTCTGGGTAGAAAAGAAGCCTTCCTCCCTTCCCTGCCCCTCGCCCCTGGCACCCTGGCTCCTGTGCCTCCTGCCGCAGATTCTGTGCGCAGATTCTGTGCGCGTGCAGTCGAGGAGACAGCGGGCGCACCTCGCATGTGTCACGTGTTCGCTGTTGGTCTCTTTTTTCCAGTTAAAGGAGCTTCTTGGCATTCCCCCTTCTCTGACCCTGAGGAGGTGGGGCATAGCCAGAGACGAAGTCTTCAAGGAGGTGAACACCTTCCTTCTGCAGGCAACACTTCAGCCCCCTCTGCCAGGGAGGGGCTGGTGGAAATGCTGGGGAGCCAGGTCCCCACTTTCTCTGCCTCTGAGCCTCCCATGGAAGACCCTCCTCTGATCTTGCACTCGGGAAACAGGCACATGTGGTGTTCTCACTTCCCTCCTTAACAACCGGACAAGTAGTGCCTGGGCCAAGCCGTAGTGGGAGGGCGGGTTTTCTTGTCCAGCCACTGGGCAGGATTGATTATCTGAAGATGCATTTTATTTGGTCCTCACCATGTTTTATTTCTTTTCCTCACAGTGTTTATTTTAAAAAAAAAACACACAACTATTTAAATTGGCTGCCAAGTCACATCAGATTTCACTTATAAAAACCCCTACTTGCAGATATTAAAATATTTGGAAACACAGGTGCGGCGCCCCCCGAAGCCACTGTGTCCCGGAAGCGGACCCCGGTTGCCATGGTGTGATGGGACGTGCCTTCTCCAGTGTGCTGAAGAGCCCACCAGCTTCCTCACTCCCACAAGTTTCTCACCTGGCCCTAATTGGCCACTGGGCCTGTGACCCTTGCTTTAATGGCCAGAAGGTCCAATAAGGGGCCTCTGGGCTGGAAGCAGCCTAAGTTCCTGGGCCTTAGGGACCACCTGGGCCATGTCAAGGCCCCTGGAGCAAAGGACAGAGGGCACTCCTCATCCAACAGAAAAACTAAAATGAATGAATTGAGTAATCTTTACAAGTGCAGTCATTATTAAAATAGTCCAAGAGACAAGGTAATAAGGGAGTTGGATGCACACCGAATATCCAACTTGCTTTACTGGAACCGGAGCACAGCCAGAACCAGGGGGATCCCTCCGCCCCGCGCACCAGCGTCAGAGCCGCAGCCACAGGAGACTGCGGTGAGCTGTTGGTGGGCTTGGTTCACACTGAACCTCGTGTTTTTCATCTGTAAAATGAGGCTAATAATTCTGCCTGCCACACCCTAGGCACCCAGACTTCTGCAGAGGAACACCATATTTTTTTTAAAAGGGCTCTATCAACTGTAAACAGCTGTGTTATTCATTACTGTAGAATGAGTACGTTAAACTTCAAAGCCAACCATAGGACGACGGGGGATACACTGAATTCACTTCAAATCAATAAACCTGTATTGGAATGTCCTCAGGGCTTTGGGCCCCACGATGGTTAATTTTATATGGGAAGTTGGCTAGGCTACGGCATCCAGTTGCTTGGTCAAACAACGGCCTAGATATTGCTCTGAAGAGTTTTTTATATATGATTAACATTTAAATTAGTGGACTTTGAGTAAAGCAGATTACCCTCCATAGTGGAGGTGGGCCTTACCCAATCAGGCGAAGGTCTTAAGCGGGAACATTGTAGTCCCTGGAGGAAAAATGAGGTGTATCTCTAGACTGCAGGTTTTAGACTTGTCAGTCCCTACGAGTGCCTAGACCAACTTCTTAAAATAAGTCTCTCTCTCTTTCCCCTGTATATGTATAAAACAAATGGGCTGTAAGTATGTGTAAGTAAATATGCACATATATGCGTCTATGTGTATGTTGTGTATTGTTGGCTCCATTGTGCATATACTTGTGAGAATGCTGGAAGGACAGAGAGGTTGAGAAACATGTCCAGGTCACAGGAAAAACGAACGTCTGGAGGCTGGCGTACCTGGATGGAGAGCTACATCGCTGAGCCAGAGGCTGAGACCAGGCCAAGGTGTGGGTAGGAGAAATGGGCCTTTTTACTCTACTAGAGGCTTCCGTCCTTTCATCCTCTGTCATGCTGTCCTTGTTGATCCCTCTCCAAGTGACACTCACCAGGACCCCACCAGAGAGCCAAGTGGAACTGGGCAATGACAGTGTCCCCAGGAGGTAAAGGCCCTCTGGGGGTGGCATGGGTGTGCAGCTTAGATGAAGGCACATGGAGGCAAAGATAGTTTGGCAAGTTCTAGTCTAAAAGAGAAGAGTTGTCTCAGAGTGAGATTATGGTCCATGTCCTTTACTGCCCAATTCTTTAGGTTGCAAGTGACGAAAAATTCAAATTCAACTGAAGCAAATAAAAAAGGGAATTTACCGGCTCGTGTCATGAAAAGTTCCAGAGTTTGGGTGTGGTGGGGTCCAGGTTATTAAGCTATGTCATGAGAACTCAGTCTCTCTTTCATCATCTTTTGGTTCCACTTTTCTTAGTGTTGGCCTCATTCTCTGCAGATTCTACCCTAATGGTAGCGAAACAGTGATGAGCATGTCTGGATTTCCATCCCCACCAGCCAAGATTTCTGAACAGAGAGAGAGACAGACAGACAGACAGACAGACAGACCTTCTTCCCAACAGTTTTCACAAATGTCCTTAAACTGACTCTCCTTGAGCCACCTCGGGACAGGCGCTCACCCGTGGCCAATCTCTGTGGCCAGGGGTGTGGAATAGGGTGCTTTCTCCACTGGGGTCCTTCAAAGCTTTGGAGTCTATCAAAGTCCTTCTTGACTTTCTAACAAAGAAGAACTCACAAAGGAAGTAATTAGTAGATCTATCTGAATAAAACTGAAAAGCATCACGTCAACATCCATAAGAAAACTAAAGTGAAAACAAAATTGGACCGACACATTTGCCAAGTTCAGGGTTAATGGTTTTATTATAGTGTTAAAATATAAGGAGTACACACACTGATAAGAGAACACCGACTCTATGACTTAGAAAAATGGGCAGTTGCGGGACCACTGAGACATCCCACAGGCCCCTCAAAATCAGCTTGCAAAGCAGAGCTCTCAATGGTATCAGAAGCAAGTAACAGAAAATCTGACTCACACCAGCTTAAGCTATAAATATAAAGACCAAAGGTATGTAGACAGAACCAGAGCTCTAGTTCTGTCTCTCTATTTCCCCTGCTCTTCGTTTTTGCCCTTAATCAGCTTCTTCAGACTGGCAGCCCTCATGGCGACCACAGGCTGCAGCAGCTTCAGGCCTCGTAGATTCCGTACTGTCTGGAATGAGGCTGCGATCTTCGAGTTGCTTGGATTATCCCTCGACTCGCACTCACTGAGAGAGAAAAGCCAAGAGCTAATTGGCACAGACCCAGTTCTTGAACTGGTTTCTTGGGAAGGAGGGATAAGGTTATTTTGTTTGATCTAAGCCTAGAAAGCAAGGACATGCTCAAATATTAATGCCGATGGGGACATGTGAAAAGACCACAGGAGCCAGCTTGAACAGGCTCCCACTGGTCAAATCTGGGAGAATCTGAGCATCCAAAAAGAGTAATGATGGAGATGGATTATAACACACTGAGTTTCAGAAACATCCAGGAAGCCATGGTAATGCTCAGGGGTGAGGGAAAGGAAGTATAGGAGAAAGGCACCTTTGGCAGAAGAGTAAATGTCACAGGTTGAGTTCCCCGGGAGATACACTAGAGAACAGAGATTTGTATGCAGGACGTTTGCTGGGGAAGGCGTCGAGGATGAGCACTGTGGGGGACTCAGAAAAGCACAATCAGGTCGAGCTGGGAGGTGAACTGTGATGTCATCATAGCAGGAGCATAGCTGTTTTCACAAGGAGCTCTGGGGTTGGGGTGACCCATTAAGGTTGTCCCAAGTTGGGGCGAGAGGCGTCTTTGTTTTCTCTCCCACTACATTGTCGCAGAGGAGGACTGTCCTGGGGGAGTGGCCAGGACCTTGGGGAAGGATGTGTCTTTCCACTGAGGCTAATTCCTGGGCAGGACCTCAGCAGACAACACACCGATCAGCCAGAGAAATGAGTGTCCCAGTCCTGAAGGGGACCCAGGAGAGCACACCACAGCCTCCACTCAGTTCCTAATATAGAAGCAACGACAGAATTTGAACATCTCAATTGTGCAAAATTCAGTGTAATCATTGATCTGGGTAAGGATCATCAATGCATAGATATCAATGCTAAAAACCATTAAGTGAAAGGTTTTGGGGGAATGAAATATTCACATGGTCTGGAAGTTTCTCCTCACTTTTTAATTACTTCACTTTTTAATTACAAGGTGTCAGGGGGGTGCCTTTACAATGGGAATATCAGACAGATACCACCTTAACTGAGAGATCAAAATTAATCTCACCAATTTTGGGACAAACTGACCTCCCATGTCTCCTGGTGCGATGCAATATAAAGTACACAGCTTCTTCTCTCGCATTTTGCCCAACATTCTAACCTTACCTAATCACGAAGAAACGAGACAAAGCTAGTGTATGGGGTATTCTTTAAGACAATTGGCCTGGACTCCTCAAAAGTGTCAATATCTTGAAAGACCAAAAAAAAAAAAAAAAAGAACATGGGGGAATACCTTTGATCAAGGGCTGGCAAACTCTAGTTCGTGGGTCAAATCTGGCCTGTCTTCTGTATTTGTAAATAAAGTTTTATTGAGACACATCCACACCCACTTGTTTCAATGTTGTCTATGGCAGCTTTCATGCTACAACAGCAGAGTAGGTAGTTGAAACAGAGACCTGGAGGGACCTTCACAGAAAAAGTTTGCCAACTCCCACTGTAGATTAGAGATGACTAATGGGGCGTGACAGTCAGCTGCAAATCCAGTGCTGAACCTCGACTGGATCCTGGATGTTTTTTAAAGCTGGAAGGGAAAATTTGGGGACAATTGGAGAAAATTTGAATATGAGCTGTATGTTACATGAAATTATTGAATCAGTGTTAAATTTGTTTTGTGTGTGTGTGTGATAATGATCTTGTGGTTAAGAGTCCTTCCTCTTAGAAGATAATGCTGATGTGATTAGCAGGTAAATATCAAGATGTCAACTTATTCTCAAAAGGGTCAGCTAAAGAAAAACCAATCTCTCTCTATCTCTCTCCAATCTCTCCTCTCTGTCTCCATAAGGAGAGATCAAACAAATGTGGTGGAATGTTAAAATTCGTGAGTCCAAATAAGGTTACGTGGTGTTTATTGTGCTACTCATTTAACTTTTTAACTTCACAATTTGTCAAAATAAAAAGTTGGGGAAATATATGACAGTAACTTTCTTGATCTTAATTCTTTGTCTCATTCCAGGGGCCAGTTTTTAGGCTGCTTGAAATGATTCATTTAATTTTTTTTCGAAATCTGAAGATGAAAAAACATTGAAGTGAATTTCCCGAGTCCCTCTGACATTCTCTTCGTATTCCCATAGAAAGAGGGATACTTCTTGTCGGAGAGGAGAGAGCTGGGTGCTCTCAGGCTGGTAAGTCCCGCACCACACCAGCCGGGCCGACAGGGAAGGCTACCGTAACTTAAAAACATCCGGTCACACGCTAGTAACACGAGTCTCGGAGGTGACCTCTCCTTTCAGTTCCTAATGCTTACTTTTGAACTTGAAGAAATGAAAATTCCCTGATTAAGAACAGCCTTGTGGAAAGAGAGTGGCAGAGCAGTACCGCCCTCAAATCCCAGCCTGACCATTTTCTGATAGCGGCAATCACCAGTTAGTTCTACAACTCCTGGGAGTGGGGTGTTGGCTATGTGCCAGGCCCAGGTCTAAGAACTTCACAAGGAGTAATTCATTTCATCCTTACAGCACTAGGAAGTGACTGTTATTGTCACCCTCATTGTACAGAGGAAGAAACTGCGTCCAGGAGCTGGGATCTGCACTGGCTCCTGTCCCTCTGGGGCCCCCGTACACACCGTCTTTCAGAGGTGACCTTCAGGAGAAGAGTTCTGGTGAAAGGTAACTGTCAAGTGGCTTGGTCTTGAGGAGGGGCCGGTCCACATGCACGCTGACCTTTGACACTGCCAGGCAGAGTGCACAGTAGGTTAACCCCTAGTGGTCACCCTCATGATTGGATCATGACAGGTGAGGTGTCCGCAAGGACAGCTTTTCAGGAAACCACCCCCAATCCACAAAATGGGAGATCCTTTATAAGGAATGAAAGAAAAGTCCATCAACTTCAGTTCTGGGTGGCAGGCATGTCAGCCAATAAGTTCTAGAGAGCCAGCCTTTCCACTGGGGATGTGTGCCTGAACCTCCTCCTCCTCCTCCTTCTGAAAATCCAGGTGCTTTCTCATCTCTTTGCTACACCCCCCACACAGAAAGCAGGAAGAGACCACCCACAGTGGCAATCAAGTCCGCCCAGCTGGAGAGGCTCCCTGTCCCGGGGGCTGGGGCGGGAACCTGTCCCAATACTCCCAAGGAGTGAGAGCTGAGCTCAGGAAGACCATGCACTTGTCTCTGTCAACCTGAAGTCGTACCCCAAAACCTCCTTATTAGCTTCTTGCAGGTAACAGCCAGCACAGCAGTGTGACCCTGACTTGGAAGGATAGTGTACTGGTTTCTCAGACTTTGGCAACTGCCCTGGGGCTGGGTGCAGATCAGCCTGAGAGCTGTGGAGGGCTGCAGACACCCTTGCCACGGTCACCTAGCTCAGCACCCGTGTGCAGCAGACACACGCACACAGTACAATGGGTCCTTTCTCTGAGTCAGTTTGTACTGGGATGCTGGCGTTTCCCTGGACGACACTGCCCTTCTGCGCATGCATCATTCTCAGACTACTCAACCCGGCGGGATTCTTTGAATTTGAAACACAAGGATCCGAGTCAGCTTGTCCTTCAGAGTGCTTCATGGTGCCTGTGTTGTCCCATCAAGCACAGAGAGGACTCTGCTGAAACTGCCTCTTGTAGTCCTCTCCTCTGAGGGCCCTGGAAACCCATTTCGGGATAAGTTGTGGTTTTATTGCCCAGTCTTACAAAGATGCTATTTGAATGTGGGCATGTAGCTGTGACAGTAAAAACAGGATTTATAATGCTGGAGATTGAGGAAGAATTTTGCAACTCACCCCAAAGGAGAAGTATTGAATTTGTCAGCTTCCCCCTGACAATGGGGATTGATAGCACTCCACCGCACTGGTGACCATGTGGAGACTGAAATAGATCACTGTGCAGGGAGGAAGGGGGGTATCAAAGGCACCCCGCTTCCCTCCATTCTTGGCCGAAGGGCTGACAGTTGTAGGCTGGGTGCTGATTGAAGAAGCCGCCCTGTGGGAAATGGGCTTGTTGAGAGGCCCAGGTGCAAGTCCTGTAGGCTGGGAGTGGGACCACCTGCTTACACTGGAGCACAGGGAGCAGGCGGTGTGTGGGCATCGGGTCAAAGCTTCCCTACTCACGTGAGGACAGTCTAAGCCCCACCCCATCCCTCAGCAGCCTTTCTGGCTGGGGATGGTGGCTGGAGGGCAGATCTGGAAAGGGGCTCTAAAGAGAAATGAAAAAGAAAGAAGAGGGAAAAAATAAAAATTAGGGAGGCCATTGAGAGGACCATGGGAGCTGGGAAGAGGGAAGGTGGACCCAGAGGGCAGGATGTTGGAGACAATGTTCGTGGAGGTCCAAGCATTTCTTCCCTGATCAGGCAAATCCTTACGTTCCTCTGACAGCTGTCCTGGCATGAGAAGGTGCCCTCAGACTGGGGGAGAAGTTGACCACTGCGCTCTGATGTGGCTCCTCCTCCAGTGACGCGTGTGGCTTGGTGGGTGAGTGCCAGACGGCAAACCAAAGGGTCGCCAGTTCGATTCCCAGTCAGGGCATGTGCCTGGGTTGAGGGCCAGGTCCCTGGTGGGGGGCGCTCGAGTGACAACCACACATTGATATTTCTCTCCCTCTCTTTCTCCCTCCCTTCCTCTCTCTAACAATAAATAAATAAAATCTTTTAAAACATAAGATGTATTTTTGTTTCTACCTAAAAGAATGAGGCAAAAGAGGACTTTCCCTGCGTAGCCTGTTGTTCTGTGGTTTTTGAACTGTCTAGGGTGGGTCTGTGCATGGAGGAACTCTGGATGTTGCCTAACAACGTGCCTCGTACGACAGAAATGGAACTGCCTGTCTTTGAGAAAGCCACTTGGCCCTCCTATGGATGGAGGATGTCTTGAAGGGAAACCGGATATTTCTAAATTTGCTAAGACCTACTTCTCTCCCTTGCTCTCAGATACTACTACTTTGGGGTAGCTCCATATGTGGTTGCTAGCTCAGCAAGTTAAGCCAACAGTATTGCAAGTCATGGGGAAACTGAAGTGGTCCCCATGGGGCAGGAGAGTGGGACGCAGGTGGAGAAGAAACTTAGCTTGTGAGTTGGGACAGACTGCCCCAATGTGAGGGCGCTAGCTGGGACACCATCCAGGGGCCAGGTGGTACCTAAGGTGGACCTCTCAGAGTCGGGTTTCCGCAGTCCCAGGTATAGTTGTCGACCTGTGGGGCCACAGGTGAATTCTGTCCCTGGGCGCTCAGGGACAGCATCTCAGAGAGGTGATGGATAGCCCACCAGATTCTAGACACACTCCAGATGCAGTGGGTTGTAAGGGGCGGTGGGCTCTTCCCAGTAACCCAAAGCATGTATTCTCTGTCTTGCTGGTAAGGTCCCTGGAAAGCTGACTTCTCCCTTAGGTGGTCATTTAATGAGCAGAGAATAAGCCTAAAGTGAGTAGGATTATTTGGATGAGACTTGGCTTTCCCCCCAAGTCCTGGGGCAGCCCCAGGGTGTCACCATCCCCCCGACAGCAACCCCTCTGGTCTAAGGCTCTGTTCACCCACCCAGGTCCTGCTGCAGGCCGCCAGGAGCACTGCCTTCTGGGACTCCCGGCAGCATCCTTTGCTGCGGAGTCTGCTGACCATCTTTCATTAGAGACACTACTGATATCACAGAACAGCTGTTGCCACAGGCGGCCCCACCCAGGCTGCACCTGCCATTGTGAGTAGATTGATTCTGCTAAACTCTGACTCTGGTGGGCAGGCCTCCCCTTCCTGCCAAAGTCATCTGCGTGCAGACTTTCTTTCTGGGGAATTTCCATGGCCTATCTATATGTTCTCTGCTCCTTTCTCCAGAGATATAATTGACATGACAACGTGTAAGTTTAAGGTACACAACACGGTGATTTTTTTATGTGTTTATTGCAAAATGATCACCACAGTAAGATCAGCTAACACATCCATCACCTCACATAATTACATTTTTTTTGTTGTGAGAGCTTTTAAAATCTATTCTCTTAGCAACATTCAAATACACATTACAGCATTGTTAACTGTAGTCACTGCAGGATTGGTCTGTATTTTCACCAAAGTGAGGGAGGAGGGCCTGACAGTAAGGGACCTGCCTGTTTCATTAGTTTGCTGTGTGACTTTGGGCCAGCCTCTGGCCCTCTCTGGGCCTTTTTACCTGCAAAATGTGGGTTTGACACCAATTATTTCTGACCACCCACAATTCTATGATTCTGGGACTAAGAAAAGCAAGAAGGCAAAAGGCAAGCTAGTATGAGTTTCCTCACTGGGGAAGTTTCAGTTTAATAATCTCAGAGTGGTTGCCACCAGATTTTCGAGCGTGCTTTGCCAGGTCTGTGCTGTGAGCCCTGGGGAGGTAAAATCTTTGTAAATCCTCATCATAATCCTAGCAGGTGGGCACTACATTTGTCCTTATCTCCAGGTGATGACACTGAGCCTCGTGATGTTAAATAACTTGTGAAAGACCACGGGGTTAACACGTTGGGGCTCCGTTGCAGATTCTGCTGTCTCCGGGGTCTGCGTTTCCCTCTGCTTTTGGGGAAACCCGAGGGAATCTCAGAAGCAGTGGAGGGTCCGACCCGCTTGTGTTCCAGGGCTGACTGCTCCGTTCGAATGTGCCTCCTTTACTCAGACACCGGTATCACTGCTACACAGGGTTTCGATTTTAAACAGACTTGCTTGCTTTCTCCCTGTTCTGTCTTAGGCAGCGTAATTGAATAAATAAGTGATTCTTACCAGACACCCGTAATTTTCTTTTTTTTAAAATATTTTATTTATTTATTTTTAGAGAGGGGAAGAGTGGGAGAAGGAGAGAGAGAGAAACATCAATGTGTGGTTGCCTCTCATGTGGTCCCCACTGGGGACCTGGCCTGCCCTGGCATGTGCCCTGACTGGGAATCGAACCTGCGATGCTTTGGTTTGCAGCCCGCGCTCAATCCACTGAGCTATGCCAGCCAGGGCTTGACACCTGTAATTTTCTTCTAGAAATGAAAGTGTTACGCGTCCCTCTGCTTCTGTTGCTCAGGCCAAAAGAATTCTTTTTCTCTTCTTGGGAGTCCAGAAATAAGTTAAAGTTTAATTAAAAGTTTTGTGATTCAACAGCTGGAATGGGGGTCAAGTAATAACGGAGCAACCTGGGGAGCGCCTGAGACGGGTTCCCTCCTGTGGTCGTCGGAGCCAGCGCTCCAGAAGGTTCCCAGCACCCAGTCCGCTCCCAGTGCCTTTCCGTTTCACACTCTTCTCTTAAGCCCCACGCTCCCACACACCTCCTTTACCTCTGCCATCCCCTCCTTTTTGCCTGGAGAGCCCCTTACCCTTACACGCTCAGGTCAGCTGTCACTGCCCCTGTGTTACCAATTAATGCAAATTATGCTGATTTGTTCACTTCTCTCACTTAAATGTTAAGCACAGATGAGGGTTGAGGGCGGAGGCCCGGTCTCACTCGTCTTTGGAACAACCCGGGATCTGTGCTCACAAGTCGCGTAGAATATACACTTAATAAAGGCTTTGTGATATGCCACTTTCACATGCATGTGTCAGCAGCTAAAACGTTCCCGTGCCCTTTGACCCCGTTGTTCCTGTGGCGTAGGCTTTACTCAAAGGAAATAATCGGAGAAAGTAAATCACACATGTATTTGGTAAATATTAGAAATAAGTGAAATGTTTAATATATTTTATTAGTTATGCTATTGCAGTTGTCCCGTTTTCCCCCCTTTTATTCCCCTCTGCCCTGCAACCCCCTCACCTGAATTCCCATCCCCCACCTTAGTTCATGTCCATGAGCCGTACATATAAGTTCTTTTAAATCTTTTTTAAAGATTTTATTTATTTATTTTTAGAGAGAGGAGAAGGGAGGGAGAAAGAGAGGGAGAGAAACATCAGTATGTGGTTGCCTCTCACGCGTCCCCCATTGGGGACCTGGCCTGCAACCCAGGTATGTGTCCTGACTGGAAATCGAATCAGCAACCCTTTGGTTCTCAGCCTGTGCTTAATCCACTGAGCTACACCAGCCAGGCCTAACTATTTTTTTAATTGTTGTTCAAGTACAGTTGTCTCCATTCCCCCCCATACCTCCCACCCTCGATCTACCCCTCTTTGGCTTTGTCCACGTGCCCTTCATACGTGCTCCTTGACAACCCTTCCCTCTTTCCCCCCATTCCCCCCTCCCACCTCCCCTCTGGTTACTGTCAGTTTGTTCTTTCAATGTCTCTGGTTATATTTTGCTTCTTTGTTTTGTTGATTAGGTTCTACTTATAGGTGAGATCATATGGCATTTGTCTTTCACTGCCTGGCTTACTTCATTTGGCATAATGCTCTCCAGTTCCATCCATGCTGTCTCAAAGGGTAGGAGCGCCTTCTCTCTGCTGCGTAGTATTGCATCGTGTGAAGGTACAGTACGTGATCTGGATGGGACATGTTTTCTTTGCTCATTGAGTACACACACATACTGCTAAGGAGATATGGGAAGTGCAGCAATGAGTAGAATGCCTTTAGTGAGCGCACAACCTGGCACAGCCTTCTGCAGTGATAACCACACAGCTACAGAGAAGCAGAGAGCTGCATGTGGCCGAACGTTGAGAGAAAAAAAGCAGATTACAGAGCTGTATGTTATGATTGCAACTGTAAACATGTGAGGCTATGAACAGGCTCTGGATGGGCAAAGGACAATACTGTGCGGTTGGATTGTAGATGGCATTTTCTTTAGCATTATCAGAGCTGTTGTTCAAGCTTTGAAGTTTTAGACCATTCTGAATGTTTACTGAACAAAGAAAGCTGCTCCCGCGGCCCTGGCTCTCTAGCCTGGCGGTGGCCTGAATGATGTGGTTATCTGCGGATGGGCAGGGGTTTGCCACAAGACTGGGAGGGAGCGTTCAAGGCAGTATGGAGGGCTGGGCCAGGGGAGGCTACTGTGCATCCAGGAGTGTCCACTGAGAGCCGGCCTCCTCTGTGTCTGGGCTACAGCCAACTGCAGGCTCCTTTGGGCTCTGTCAACGCCACTGCTTTAAGCACGGTGCCGGGTGGGGGGTAAGCTGAAGTCTGGGAACCACACAAGAGTGTTGGAAACTGCAGCAGTTGGTAGCTGGTTCTTTATGCTGGAAACGATGCTACCAATGTGAAAAGTGCCATTATCTCTATTGCACAGATGAGGAAACTGAAGCTCGGTGGGCCCTAAGCTACCCAGTGGGTAAGTGACAGAGAGCTGGGATCGGGAACCCTTCTCCGTTTGGGCCAGGGTTCTTTCTGTTTCTCTCCTTGGGCCCAGGAGCAGGTGAAGATACATGAAGCCAGATGGAAGGCATCTGGCTGACAGGGTGAGTGGAGTCCTTTGAAAGGAGGAGGCAGTGAAGAATCTCTTGGTGGGACCACATGATGGAGGGGCTCAGATGCCAGGCATTTGAGTTTGGACTTGAGGCAGGTGGCAGTGGGGGGCCTTTGTCGGTTTGGGCACACGAGAGAAAGAGTTTATTGAAGAACAGGCTAGTAGTGTGGACTGGCTGGTGTGACTGGAGGAAAGGCTGGGCCAGGCACACGGCAAAGTTGGTGGGCAGCTCCTGTTCTATGTGATCAAAACAGCACCCACCCCTCCAACTTCTTGTAAGTATGTCTTGTTGAACCTCTAGCCATAAGATTGGAACAGAACTGCCATCTTCTCTGTCCTTTGTCCATGGATACCACCACCTGATCCAGGGATGGGCATCCGATACAAACTTGGCCAATCAGAGCCCTTCCCTGGGAATTTTGACCTTGAAACCAGAGAGGGAGGAATGGGTCTCAGTCCCTTTCTGATGACAAAGCTGTGCTATGTGAGTCTGGGCATTCTGTAAGCACTCAGAGATCTGAGAGTCAGAGAGGAAATTCTGGCTAGGTTCAAGCTCGGTGTCCGTGCACTCTGGGGCCCCAGTCACCCCCTGGCTGGGGCCACAGAGTGAACTATACTCACCCCCTCCTTCTTAGCTAAGCTAATCTGAGTCAAACTTTTGTGAAACCAAAAAGCCCCAACTTTTGCAGTAAGAGACATGCCTACCCTTTATCATTCAAATTTTGAGCACAGTTTTCAAAAACACCTTAAGGTGGTTTTTTTGGGGGGGCGGGGGTAATTGGGCCCATTATTTCTTGCATGTAAAAAGGAAAAAAAAATGCATCCTCATTTTCAGTGTCAGACTCAGGAGACCCAGGCTCTCTATAGGGACAAGGCTTTGGGGATCTCTTCAGAGAGCAATGGACGCGTCTCCATCACTGGTGCAGTAAGTCGCATTGCTACTCAGCACACTTTCCCTCCTGTTCCTTTGTGATTCGGAAGCAGGGGACTCGGCATGGACGGAACCACCACACACAACAGCCAGGCACTTCCTGTACACGTGGTGGAGATATCTTCTGAACTTCTCTCCAGCAAATGCGTAGATAAAGGGATTGAGACAGCAGTGGATAAACGCCACTGTCTCGGTCACATTGAGGGCCAGTTTCAGACCCTGCTTCATGTCACAGCTGGGAAAGAAGTTGTAGAGGTTGAGCGTCTCTAAGAAAACCATAACGTTGTAGGGTGTCCAGAAGAGGAAAAACACGATGACCACCAGAAAGATCAGTTTAATGGCTTTAGCCTTCTTGTTGTTCTTGCAAGAAAACAGCGTCCGTAGGATTCTGAAGTAACAGAAACTCATGATTAGCAGGGGGAGCAGGAAGCCCAGAATGTTTACTTCCATGTTTCGGAGCACAGGCCAGATATCCTGCAGGATCTCAGGGTAGTCCCCAAAGCATTCGTTTTCCGTAAGTCTTGTGAACATGAACTGGGGTGCTGCCACCAGAATGGCGGCTGCCCAGACGCCCAGGCTGATGACGACGCCGTGCTGCACAGTCCGGTTGTTCATGGAGCTGGCGGCCAGGACAATGGCCTGGTACCTGTCGATGCTGATGATGGTGATGAAGAATATGCCTCCAAAAAATCCAATGAAGAAGAAGGCGGTGGTGAGTTTGCACGCAGCGTTGTGAAAGCCCTGTTCCCTTGTCTGATAGTGAATCCAGAAGGGCAAGGTGACCACGAAGAGCAGATCGGACAAGGCCAGGTTCAGGAGGTACGTGTCAGTGATACTCTTGGGCTTCTGGCTGTGGGTGAGGGCAAACACCACCAGCAAGTTTCCCACCAAGCCAAAGGCAAAGACAAGGGAGTACACTATGGGCAGGAAGGTGGTCCCAAAGCTCACGATGTCCCCCAGATTACAGGCTTCCGCACTCTCATCATACTGAAAGGCTTCTGAAACTAATTCAGGCAAGAGGGTGGGCATGGTGAGGACCTGGAGCAGAAGGGGAAAGAAGGCACGGTGTGAGTTCTCTGAGAAACGAAGTCAGAATTCTGTCTGTCCCCATACATAGGCACGCTGTTAGGGACAAATAGGGGTTGGTGCATAACCGATACATTTCCCAATGTCACACACACCGTCTCATTGTATCCCCATGATTGTCTCCAATGGAGGCTGTAACTGACTCCTTTGACAGAAGAGGAAGCCAGGTCTCTGAGAGTGACTTGTCCAAAGTCACCCGGTCAGTGAGCTGCCCAGCATCTGAATCTAAGCTTTTTGAAACATAAGACAAACCTTTTTTTTCTCATACTTTTTCAAAGTTTCTTCAAAAGTAGCTAGCTTTACCAGTGTGTGGATAGGGGAGAGAGGACCATGGGCAAGGAGGTATGGGGTGCAGCCCTAATTCACACTTCTAGTCCCAACCTCTTAAAGCAGTTGTCTACCCCGTTCCCTCATCCCCACCCCTTCCGCCCTCTGGACCTACTGTCCCCTGCATGAAACGGAGACTGGAGAGAGGCCCCAGACACTCCAGGGCCCTCAGCAGACCCACACCCAGAAGTCCTGGTCTTTGTTTCCGGGAGCCATTTTTTCCCTCCTCCTCTCAAAACCGACGAATCCTTCTCTTCCATAAGGGGTAAGACACAGAGTCACCTGCTCTATGGTGACTACCTTGTGTCGACTTGCCCAGGATTTTTCCAGTTTTAGCACCGAAAGCTTCCCCTGTCGGGAATCCCTGCCTTCGAAGCAAACCCAGATGGTGGGTCTACCGTCGCTCCTAGACACGAGCAACTGTTGCTGCCCTCCAGGCCTCTGCGGCCAGTGGGAAGGGCTGTGGTCAGCCTGCTGCGCCAGCCCTGCGTGGCTCATCCACTTGATAATTAGCAGCCCTACACTCTCCTTCCGCCTGGCCCTCCCCACTCTTCTTACTTCCTGTTTCCTCCTGAGCAAAAGTGGAAAGAGAAGACATTTCTGCATAGGTTGGGGAGTAACACCTGTCCCATTTCCCCTCTCCTCCCCTCCAGGACTCGCTCCTCGTTCATTCCAGAGGCTACAGGAGCAGCCTCGAATGAACGCTGGTCCCCGGGGCTGCCGCTCTGCCTTGTGATGCCACAGACAGGCACCTCAGAAATCCCAACCACAGGTGGGGCACACCTCCTGGTTGTCGCCGCATCCCTCCCCACCACAACTAAAAGCAGCGCTCACACTTCTTCAGCCAAGGGAGTGTTCACACCCCACCGCTTCCTTTTCACGCTGGCTTCACTTGGTGAGGCGCCAAGGTGAGGGCCCACCCACCCATGCAGAGATGGGCCCTGCCCTGCGTGCAGGCCCATTTTTGCATCTGACCCAGACCCTGCCAGGACTGAGTGGGCCAAGGCTCCGACCTGGGCTGTCTCGGGCTGCGAGGGAGTTCTCAACCCCAGCAAAAGTCTATGCTTTCTTTGCTTTAGGCTGCCGGGCCCTTTTCTCAGAAAGGAGCCTCTGGCAGTGACTTTAATCAATAACATTTCAGTTGAACCATAGAAAATGGCTGATTTGCCACCGTTTTGAACCGCACGAAGGTTAGTTTTGGACGGTGCCAGCTGAGGGGGAGACAGGAATTGCTACTTGGTGCCCATGGCTGGTGGCAGATGTGTGTCTTCCCAGACATGTGGAGTGGGGGGTGTGCAGTCAGGCCCTTGGAGGTCATCATTCAGGATCCCGGGGCAAACATCCTTCTCCCTCCCCTTCCTCCCAGTGAAAGGAGCTGGCACGCTGACCTGGAGAGGAGGCCAAGGTCGATACAAATCACGGTGTAGCTTGTCCAGTTCTTGTGCTCCATCCTGCAGCCCAGGAACTTTGTGCATTTGGATCGGCTCGATTTTGCCAAATGTGCATGAGTTGGGTTTGATTTCCACTCTTGGTACTCACTGTGCCTTACACGCAGGGACCTCCTATAAATCTCCTGGCAGGTGTCCCTCGGTCACTCAGGAGGGAGAGCAGGTGATGGGCAGGAAGAGTGAGGGCTGCAGACTTGGGCTCTCCCGAGGTGTGCCTTCTCTGACCTAGTGACCTTGGGTGAACTTGGAACTTCTGGGCCTCACATTCCTCACCTGTGAGCCTGGGGTTCATTCTCATGACTGCCCACAGTGCTGTTTGGAAGTGAGCACCTGGCACAGTGCATTGTATACAACAGGCACTTAATAAATACGCTAGGTGAGAAAGCAGAAGCACTTTGGACGTTTGGAATCATCCAGGCAGCCCATGGACTCTATTTCACTCCTATCCAAATCGTGAGTATTTGGTGTGTAACGGATATTTTAGTATTTTCCCCCTGAAATAAAAAAGGTTTTCTTTACAGCTTTTTTTTGGAGGAGAGATGGTGGGAGGAAGAGGGAGCAAGCCAAGCTTTACTGAACTTTTACTAAGGCCCAGAGGAGTGAAAGAAGAGACCCATCAGACTCACTGACAAACACTCCACGTTATTATCTGTTTAGTTCTCTGCAACTCTGAAGGGAAAGTCCTGTGTTTCATTCACTGCCTGACTGAATGGCTCCAGGGATATTTGTGATGAGAGGGAGGGAGGGCTGGGACAAGAGCTGGGAGATGGTAGAGATAGACAATTGACTTCCAGGCTGAGTGGCAAGGAGGTCCAAATGCAGCCCCTCACCAAGCTGAGGGCCCTGGCTCAGGGCGGCCACATGCACAGGGATACTTTTTCTAATTGGCACCCAGACACCATATAAGCCAGGGGTAGTCCTGGTTGGAGCAGTTCAGCATCCATTTAAGCAAGCACACAGAAAGTGTCCAGGGGCACTGGGCTCAGCATGGCAGGGGGCACATGGAGAGATCAGTCGGGCATAGTCTCAGCCATGAAGGGGCTCGTCATCTCAGCGGGGAAGACTTCACACAGACCAAGACTTTAATAAGGACAGGATGCAGGCCTGTGCCAATTTATCCTCAAGATGAAATGCCATTTCAGATATGCTTGGAAAGGGGTGATTGTGCCTGACTGTTGGCCTCATCGCTTACTGCAAGTGACACTGGTCAGTCAGTGGCATTGGTCTAGCTTGGGACCACTCCCTGCCATCCAGAGTGTCCGCTCAGGTGAGGGTTCAGCTCGCTGGTGGCTCAGCATTACCAGCAAAGACCCCAGAAATGTCCCAGCTCTCACTGCTCTGCCTCAGCACGTGCACACAGTAGGTGCTTCCTCAGCATGCTGGAACCCTGCTATGAACAATTCTGCACCATGATACAGAGGAAGGAGTGGAGGAACACAGCTTTCAATGAGCTCCTCAAAGGCTAGTATTCCAATATAATAACAACAGTATGTTGTGCATGCTCAGCAAATGGTAGCCAAGACGTAAAAGGATTATTATATCTATGGGCAAGTAGATGCACTCAGAGAGGGTGAGCAACTTACTTAAGGCCACACAGCTGGCATGTGGCAGGGCTGCAGTTTGGGCCCAGATGTGACCTGTCTCAGAATTTTTTCCCAACTTTGCATTATACCCCTTCCCCTGTTGCAAGACTATGGGTTCTTAAGAGAAGAACGGTGGGTGTCTTCTTTAGCTCTGTAGGCCACTGTTCAACAGAAGGAGAGATCTGGCACAGAGCAAATGCCTAGGAAGGAACACTTATAGAAGAATTATATTGTGCTCTAGACCTTCATCCCAAAGAGTTCTGTGTGAGTAGTGGGAACAGCAGGCCTCAAATTGCCCCATTCCCAGAGGCATTCACAGGGTACATGGGTGTCCTTTCTGATCATGGGCCAGGGACCCTTGATCTCTGAGAGCTTAGTAGGTCCCTAGTATGTCAAATGAATGAATGACTGAGTGAATGAATGCATGAGTGAATGAGTGAATGTGTGAGTGAATGAACCAAAGAATGAATGGAAGGCCTAGAGGAGTGAAAGAAGAGACCCATCAGCCTTCCAGTACAGAGCCCCAGGAGACAGCACAGGCCCACCAGCTCTCCAAAGAGAAAACAACTTAGAAAATTCTGACAGTCACTCATCTTGACATACTCTTTTAGCGCATGGCTGTTAGACGTAGCTGGTCATGAGACAGACGTGAGCACAAGCAATTTGGGCTCCTTTGTCTCTGCAGATGTCAAGGCCCAGCTGCTGCCGTGACTGTGTGACTTGGGGGTGGCCCGGGTTTTATGTGGTTAGGGAGGGAATTTGCAGTCTGTCTGAGCCCTTGAGTCAGTTCAAACCCAGCCTTGCTAGACACAGGCCTGGAACATGTGAGGGTGCCGTTTGCAACAGAAACCTGACTGCAGGTGGGACTTCTCCTTCACTGAATTATTCCATTGAACTTGATAGCCTAGTCAAGGGACCTTTTTAGGACAGGTGAGCCTGAGCTGGGTGGACCTTTTCTTTCTGGATGCAGGATTGGGAGATGACCCTGGACATACGGCCTCCAGGCAGCAGATGGGAGTAGGGTCTGTCCGTGGGGATGGCCTTCAGGGGAGGTCAGAGGGCTGTCAGGGGTCAAACTGGCTTCCACCCAGGCTGGACCCTGGCTTTCCTGGTCCCTGGGGACACCAGAGTCCAATGAGGTGAGCCCCAGCTAGGTAAGTTTCACATGGACACGACTGCAAGGGGAGGGGCGCACGCCAGGGTGAAGTTCACGGAGGCCGCCAACCGAGGCTGCTCTGCACAGCTTCGGGCAGAAGCCGGAAAGAACGGTCTCCCTTGGACTCTTCTCGGGCCTCCTCACACTCTTCCACTGCATCAAGATTTGACTAAATGGTGTTGAGCTTTTAAAGAACCTCCCGCTTGCCTCCCCTGCCCAGCCTTTTCTACTTCCTCTGGTCTGCTTCCTGTTCTCAAGCCCACTCATTTATTTTTTTTTTAATTTTTTTTTTTTTGGTCACCATTACCCACTGTTTCCAATCAGCTTCCCTTTTCTGCACTTCCTCCCTTAGGTAGCCCCAATCCCTTGTCCCCTTCTATCCAACGCTCTCCTCGGGTTGTGTCCCTCTTTCTTTTGGTTTGCAGTTCTGCTTACAGTTTGCTAGATCCAGTGCATCTTCTTCTGTGTGTTTGTTTGTTTTCCCTCCTTGGTCTCTGTTTATGACTTTTTAGGTCCTTGAGTGACAACTGGGGTTGAGGTGCAGTCTAATGTAAAAAAAAACAACCCAAAGCCAAACCAAAACAAAACAAAAAACAAATCCTGTGAGGTTTAATTTCTTTTTCCTTTGGACCAAAGGAAACTAGATAATTGCTTGAGCCCTGACCCCAGCTTTCCCCGGGGGAGTGCCTTCGTGCCGCTGCTGTTCCAGAACCTGAGGTTATCCTCAGGAAGCCCCTGGTGAGAAGGCGAAGGGGCTGCCATTCCTGGGTGCCCGCTAGGTGTCATGCTCCCTATGCACGATCCCTTTTCATTCTCTCCACGGCCCCACAGGAGAAGCGATTACCCTCCCCCCTGAACAAATTACTTGACGGCCGCTCAGAGAGAGATTTGGGAAACTTGTTTAAGAGAGCCATACAGCCAAGATTTCACCCCAGATGCCTCTTTCCATCCCCCTGGCACTGCACAAAGCTTTCCCTCTTGGAGAGATGTACGGCTTACTGTGGGCCGCTTCTCTAGAATGAGAACCAGCAGCCCATGGAAAGAAGATGCCCGTGAAGAGAGCCCGAACACTCTTCCTGGGGTTCTGCCTTCCAGACTTAGAACCTGGTATTTGACACTCCGTGAATCGATGGGCTGGAAGTGGGGGACGGGGCTTATTTTCTGTCTTCAGATATATGGTGATGCTTTTCAGAGCCATGTACCTCATCGGGGCCCACCCACCCCATGATGGCTGGGAGACCCTAGGGGCCCACCCACCCCATGATGGCTGGAAACCCTGGGCAACTCACTGCCAGCTCTGCCTCAATTCCTTGATGTGTGAAAGGAAGGGTTTGGAGCAGACCATCTCTAAGGGCCTGGCCAACTCTGGCACGTTCAATTTTTCAACAAGAACCAAGCAGAAGGACGTCTTGCCCTTCCTTCCTTCCTTCCTTCCTTCCTTCCTTCCTTCCTTCCTTCCTTCCTTCCTTCCTTCCTTCCTTTCTCCTTCTCTCTCTCTCTCTCTCTCTCTCTCTCTCTCTCTCTCTCTCTCTCCTTCTAGAGGGGAGAGAGAGAGAGAAAGAAACATCAACTGGCTGCCTTCTCATATGTGCCCAACTAGGGACTGAATCTGCAACCCAGGCATGTGCCCTGGCTGGGAATCAAACCCACAAACGTTTGGTCCACAGAACAATGCTCCAACCAACTGAGCCACACTGGCCAGGGCGAGAAGGAAGTATTTTTAAAGAGCAACACGAGTCCTGGGTCAGTGAAAGTGTGACCTGGTGTCAACAGAAGTGGCTGCCCAGCAGCCCGCCCAGGGGACATGAAGCTTCTGGACTTGCAGACTACCAGCCAGCAGTTCACATGAAAGCTAGAGGAGTTGATTTCAAGCCCTGGCAAGTCTTGAACTTCACCTTGTTCCAGATGGGAAGGTCCTCTGTGTGGCCCTGAGCCCACACCCCCAGCTGTCTGGGTTTTACAAGGTCCTGATGGTTTTCCCATTTACAATGACAGTTGTTTTTCTTTTTTAATTAATACCCTCCCCTAGGATGCAGGAAGAGCTAAAATATTAGTGTCCAGCTAATCTTAACTAAAGTATGGTGAAATTTAAAAAAAAATAAAAAGTAAAACAATTTTCATGAAAAAATTTCTCCCTGTTGAAAATAAAGGAAGAGAATCCTCCTGCTTCCTTTTTCTTAGAATGTTTACTTTAGAAAATGTGTAAGTAGTCTCTCGTGTCTTTGAAATGGAGTTATGTATCCTTTTGAAATGTGATTGGTTCTCCTGTCAGCTTTATTACTCAGGACTGTCTTCCTCAAGGACCTGAGAGCCATCCCTTGGAAATGCAAACATCAAAAGACAGTCAGTCCCCCCTCTACCCCTCCCACCCGGCTCCCCCTTCTGTGAGAATTTAGGAGCAGGGTGCCCCCAAGTTGCATAACTACCTCTGATCATAACGATATGAGAAGTTTATTTCTTCTCTGGATGGAGCCCGTTAGCTAACACTGATGGTGACCGCAGTTACCACAGTGAAGCTGGGACCAAGTATGGGTGACTGTCAAGTTTTCTTACGTGAAGACTAGTTTATCTTGAGAACGTGTGTGAGGGGTCGCATCTGCTTGGCTGTGTAAAAGGGTGAGAGTTTTCCTTTTCTGTCTTTACAGTCTCTTAGCGGATTGCCAAGTGATACTCATCCCGTTCTGGTTTAATGCTCATTCAGTAATAAAAGTGTTTTCTCTCTCTCTCTCTTTGTGGAGAGGTTTTCCTGGATTGGATTGGAGAAGAGTTTGTTTTTGGCTTAATGTCCCCAACACAAGGCCCTCTGCTAAATGCTGAGGAGGTAGAAAGGTTTAAGATATAGTCTCTGTAAAATCTTATTATTTCATGACAAATATAAGAAAAGTTATGGGAAACCCAAGAACTGGACCTTTTTTGCTGAGTTTTAAAGGCTGGAAGGGTCTTCTGGGTAGACAGAGATAAAGATGGGAACTGGCGGGTGGAGTTGAAGCCAAAGGCACTGGGGGTCTGAGCACGGGGAGGGGGGCGCTCCTGGGACCAAGGCTAGGCAGAGGGGGTGTGACAGAATATGCTAGAAACAGAAAGACATGAGGACGGTGGGTTAGAAGAGGCAGGTTTGTGCCCAGAGCGTTCAGGGAAATCCAGTTTAGCCTGAGTGCAGGGCTCCAGGAAGGATGCCGGGAGAGCCAAGACCAACGAGGCAGAAGAGGGGTAGGCGGAGCAGTCTCAGATTCCGTGCTAAGGAACTAGAGGGAGAAATTACAGATGACTTTGAAATAGCTCAGAAAAGTTACTGGTGTCCTACCTAGGGCCACCTCCCCCTTTAATTGTCCGAGCTGACTGACTGCTCTGTAAGTTGTAACAGACTGGTAGCAACGCCGTGATTCCCGGTGATGCGACCAGAAACCGTGTCTGGCGGGGCTGCCCTCAGTAACCGCCTTGCAGAGAGGGAACAATGTTGCGTTTGTCTGTACGTTCAGCTCAGCAATTCTGGAAGTGTCTCAGCTGTGCTATCGCTGAGGCTGTGGCCTGTCCCTTCTCACTGCTGTCCAGGGTGCCTCCGTGTGTGCGCCAAGCCTGCCATCAGGCTGGCACAGCGGAGCTGTCAGTTTGAGGCCACCACGAACAACATTTGTGCGCATGCGTCTGCATCCCCGACCACGTGGGTACGTTCTGGAATCACGGCCCAAAAGTCAGACGGCTGCGTGAGTCCTCACTTACAGGGGAGGGGCAGCCAGGTGTCCCACATCCCAACGGTAATTCACCTTGTTTAGTGAGGCACATCTAGGGGGTACAAGTAGAAGAACGAGCAAGGAGTGATGACCATAAAAGTCAGGATTGTGGTGACTGCTGGGAGGGGCGGGTGGTGGTCAGGAAGAGACCAGCGGAGGCTGCTGGGGGCTGGCCCAGATGTCTCCATTTGTAATAATCTGTTAACCTGCACACTGTTCTTTGAGTATATGTTTCACCATATGCATAGGTTTAAGGAAAAGGCAAAAAAGAAAAAGGGGGTCTGGGAAGATATTTAAAGAGATGTAATATAGGTTTTCTTCCTAACGAGGCTCACAATCCAAAATAGCTGTGCTGTGGCCAGGCCCAAAGATGAGGAGGTTGAAGCGCCCCCTGTGTCTGGAGAGCCATGAGTGCCCCAGCCCCTGGGCGCCTGCGCGCTCTGAGTCCTGAAAGTGGCCAGGCAGCGTGAGGGTTGGACTGGAAGCCTCAGGCTTCCCTTGGCGCTCCTGGGCAGACTCAGTGACTCAGGAGAATGCGTGCGCTCGGGATCCCCAGACTGTGCTGCTGGGAATGGGAAAAGTCCTGGGAAAAGTCAGCGGAGGCCTGTCCTGTGCCGCCTGGCTCATAACTGTGACCTGTTATGGGACACCAGGTGTGCCCCTTACTGCCGAGCTCCACTGCAGGTGCTGCTTCTAAACATTGCCAGGGGGAACCATTTGAGCCTGATGAAAACAGGGGAGCTGAGGACTCCATCCCAGGTCAGAGGTTGGGCTGGGGAGGAGCAGCCACATGTCCCAGGTCTTGGGAAGTCTGTTCTTTGAGGCCAGGGTTTCTGACACTGTTGCCCTTCTGAAGCCCTGCGGAGGTGAGATGGGGTGCTTCCTGGGGGTGGAGGAGGGGTGGGGAAGGGAATGGAAGGTGGTCCTGTACTGGGTCAGCTCTGGCACATTCCTTCCTCTCCTGCCCCTCACAGCCTCACTCCGAAGTAGCCAGTGATCCTGAATTGCACGAGCTTCCTGATCCTCAGTGTCCCATACACATATTGTTTCTTGAACCCCGAATAGGAGCCAGGAAATGTGGTCGGAATTTTAGATACCATGCCTTAATCTTCACAGAAACTTAGCCTGGACCCATCACTTGGCTTCAAATCAACTCCTGGCTGATACCCATTTTAAAAGCGGGGGCTGAGGCTTAGCAAAGTCAAGTGCAGAGACAAAGCTTTGTTCCAAAGCCAAGCTGTCTCCCCCCCCCCGACCCTCATCTGCGAAGTGGGGAAACTGGCAGTTGTCCAGCAGGGGTATGGCTGACCTGTGGCGAACACACAGTAGGTCTCCCTTCCCCAGGGCGTGGGGAAGAGCCTAGTCAACCTGCAAGCGAGGAGGAATCTCACGGAGCCCGCTCATAGCTCCTTTCTTTCCAGCAACACAAAGCTCCTGGACCTGAGGGTCCTCGCCATGACTGTGCCAGTGTATGGCAATATTGAGCATCAAACTTGTGCCAGCAATTTATTAATTAAAGTTGTCTTCATTAGAAATACAATGGGTGCTCTTTATAAAAAGGTAGATGCACAAAAATGCATGGAAATAAAAGGAAGAAGCAACACAAAACTACCAATTGTCTAGCTTCCCAGATTTCACCGCAGCTAGCTTTTAAAATCAATCTTTATGCATGTTTTCATATTCATATGCTCAAATGAAGTATATTTATATTTAAAGGAAGGTGCTACTTTTATTATAAAATTTTACTTTTATTATACACTTGCAAACATACACAAATGCAGAGAGAACCCCCATGCACTCCTCACCCAGCTTCAACAAGCCTCTCCCTGTCAGCATTTCACCCGCTCCCCACCTCACATCCTGCCGGGTTGTTTGAAAATGGGTCCAACCATCACAGCATTTCGCTCATACACAGTTAATTGTGAGACTCTAAAAGAATGACTCCTTTCTTTAAAAAAAAAAACTTCCATATGATTTCTTACTGTAAAAAGTTAACAATAATTCTACACTATCATTCAGATGCACTTCCAAATGATGCTTCTCTTTTTAGTTAATGCCAAATCATGAGCATTTCTCCACGTCCTTACTAATGCATCTGGTCTTATTCTATCATGTTGAGCATACCATAAATGATTTAATCAGATTCCCTACCACCCACCAACTCCTCAAAGCCCCGTGAACATTTAAGCTGGAGCATCCTCAGGTAAATGGTCTCCCTTGTTGGCAAAGCAAACCAGCATCATTGCCCTACTTTGACCTCTGACCACAGTGCCCCGCCCCACGCACCCACAGGTGCTGATCTCCCGCCCACAGGTGCTGATCGGGTCCTCGGCTCCTACCTGGGCTTGGCTTGGGAAGGGAACCTCTGGATGTGCCAATCAGCCACCCTGTCCCACGCAGGCTCTGCCAGAGAGCATTTCCCTTTTCCTTCCCACTGAGGGCATCTTTATTTGCGATGTTAGCCAATAGTGTCTGGTTTCCTGTGAGGTAGGTTATCTCTAGATGCTGCTGTAGGCAGGCTCGAAAGCCCAGGCTGGAGGCCAGCTGACTACAGAAGGGTCTAGACCACCCAAGCCTGGGGGCAGACCAAGAGGGGGCTGTGTTTTACCCAAACATAGGTGGAGGGCGGGGGCCGTGCAGCTCTCTGTAGTGGTGTACTTTTACGCAAGCCGAGAAAACCCACGAAGCATCAGCTTTCCTGTGCGAGACACGGAGCCCGTTTCAGTCACCGGACAGGATTGGGGTGCAGATTCACTGAGCTGCAGGTTTTCTCCTTACAGTGTGGTCCCCGCTGGGAGCTTATTGGAAATGCAGCACCTCAGGCCTCACCCTAGACCAACTAAATTTGACTCTGCATTTTAATGAAATTCCCCCGAGCTTGGTAAGAGCCTTGAGTTTGAGAAGCATTGGCACAGGAAGCTCCTAGTCAGTGCCTGGCACCCGGTAGATGCTTAATAATTATGTTTTTATGCACCTCTCTCCTTCAAGGCATTTCGTGGCTCCCTCTACCCTTCTGCCAAGTTACCCCAAGTTACGTACACGGTAGGCAACCTGTCCGGGCTCCTTGCCACGTTCTCTCTCACTGCTGCCGCTGCTGCAGCTGGATGGGTGCCCAGTTGGGACCTGACTCCTCCAGGGCACATTCCTGCACCCTGCCCCAGCCCCCTTGTTCCTAGGACAATGTGCATCTCTGGCACCACGGCCTTACCAGCCTGACACATGCTCAAGGCAAATACTACTTCTGGTCCGTCCCTGAGCCAGGGCCTAGCTGGGGTCTCGCCCCAGGAGACCCTCAGCGCTCGTCGATGAAATGATCGTGAGCCCTCCCAAGCCTTCCCCGGCCCCTCCCTGCCCACCTGGCTACCTGCACCCCTGCACTGCCTTCACTCTGGTCTCTGTGGTCTCCTGAGGTCAGGGGCGTCCTGTGTGCTCTCCACTGTGCTTCCTCCTCAGTCTCGTCACAGCCCAGCTGGGACAGAGCTGTGGGCTGGGACTGCAGTGCCGCAGGTTCGGAGACCAGCTGGCGTTTGGGGAAGCCCACCCCTGGTTTCCTTCCTTTGTTCGTCCCTGGTCTCCGTGCCTCTGACTCCCCTCCTACTTCCCCGAGTGCTCCTTTCTGGAATGTGGCCAACACCCTTTCTCCCCTCTGGTCACATACTCTTCGGGGACAATCTCACCTACACCCTGTCAGCGGCCACCCCTGAGATCTGGTTCCCATGTCTCTGTGTCCAGCGGGGCCTGTACGGCCTCCGATGCCCCTCCGTGTCCTTCACACTCTTGTCACTCACCCCAGTGACTGTCTCTACCCCAAAGCCAGGGAGCTCTTTCTAGAACCCAAACTGCTGACTGAAATGCTCCAGGGGCTCTGCTCACTGTCATTCGGCTGTGAGCATGGCCTTGACGTGATCCCCGCCCCTTGGAGGTTCCCACTCGCTGCAAGCAAACCTGGTGTCTCCCAGCGCGTCTCCCTTCTCTCCAGGCTACCTATGGGATTCAACCGTACCTTCCTTGGAAGCCAACGGATGCACAGATGCTGGTAGAAGTCAGGACTCTATGACTCACGGCCCAGCCAGCAGCCTATTTGTGTCAGTTCCCTTTCCTCCCCAGTCCCACAGAGTGACACAGCGGGCCAGGACGACACCTGCACACGAGGGAGGGTGCATGATAAGACAGGAGCGCAGGCTTGGGGAATGGGCATTTTAGAGCAAGCAGTGAACAAGACCTTCCCTCCACCCTCAGACCGCAAACACCACCCTGAGAAGTGACCGAGGAAAGAGTGGCGGGGCTTTGCGTGCTGGGGCGCTCGGCTGCACCGGAGAGCCTCGGCGCCTTCCCACTCCCACCCCGCCTCCTCCGGCTGGCCGAGGTGAAGGCCGCTCTGGCTCTGCCCTGGGCACCTTTTCTTTCCTGGGTCCCTGTCCATCCCTCCCCAGTCCTCTCACTCTGCATACTATCCCATTCCTTTGACCAGTCTTTTTTTTTTTTAAGATTTTATTTATTTATTTTTAGAGAGAGGGGAAGGGAGGGATAAAGAGAGGGAGAGAAATGTTGATGTGACAGAGAACATCGCTCCATTGCCTCTAGCACACGCCCAGCTGGGGGCCTGGCCCGCAACCCTGGCATGTGCCCTGACTGGGAATCGAATCAGGGACCTTTCGGTTTGTAGGGACTACACTCACCTCACCAGCCTTCATCCCTCATTTTTCCAGCCCCTCTGGCCCCAACCTTTGTCTGAGCTGTTCCTTATGAAGGGTAGCAGAATATGCCACCTCCAAAATACACCACTTTGGCACATTGATTTTGAGCTGTAGGCACTTCAAAAACAGCACACGCAGGGAGAGGCTCTCTCTGAACTCCTCCTGGCTGTCTAAAGGCAGATCCTCCGAAAGGAACGAAATTCCTTGTCATAACCCTCCACCCAGGGAGTTCCATCGACCAGGAAGATTGACTCTTGTCGTAGAAGAGACTGGAAGCTGGCACCACACCCAGGCAACTTGGTCACAAACTGTCAAACCTCTCACCTGTCCTTCCAACGGCCCGTTCGTCTTCTCTAAACATCATGTACCCTCCCTCCGCCTTCACCCCACTAAGCTGGTACACAAGCCTGAGTTCTAAGCCCCGTTGAGGAGTGACTAGGGGTCTGGGCCGTGTTTCCCTGGGTATCTCCCTCGTACATTTGAGGTATTGATGTTAATAATCATGTGTTTGTTTTTCTCTTTTTAATCTGTATTTCGTTATGGGGTTTCAGCTAAGAAGAACTTCTTTAAGAAGGGTAGAGGGGAAATGGTTTTTCCTCCCCTACAGTTCCTGGTAACGCGGGTGAAAACTGGGGTAGCCCCCTTGCTCAGAGCCTGCAGATGGGATCCTGGGAACATTGGCAAAAGCCAGTGGTGGGGTGGGGGGTGGGGGGAGCAGATTATTTTTTCTCCCCTACAGTTGTTTACGAATTCTTTACCACCCGCAGTTTCTTCTCCAATTGAGACAACAAGTGCGGACAGTGGCCTGGTTCCTGCAGGGTGGAGGGATGAGGACCTGCTGAGCTGGTTTAGAGGCAAAAGCCACAGCGGAGAGGCTGTGAGGATAGTGGGACCAGCCCCGGCAGTGAGGACGGGAGACTTGGTTTGAGTAAAGCTACGTGAGAGAGGCACAGCAAAGGGACGTAAGGAAATGATTTTGCCTTGAGTGCCAGGTTAAGATATTCCCGCTTCATGCTGCTGGCTGTCAATGGGGAGCGTTGGGAATGACCACAGCAAACCTTTATGCAGCAGGGTTACGTGCTAGGCAGTGTTCTAAGTTCTCTATGCACGGGCATTCACGTAACCCAAGGACCCCAGAAGCAGGTAGCATTATTATACTCACTTTACCGCTGAGGACACTGAGGCAAGGAGAGGTTACATAACTTGCTCAAGGCCACACAGCTCATATCTGGCAGAGCCAGGATTGGAATTTAGCTTGTAGGTTTCATGGTCAATGCTGCACATTCTCAGTGGGGGTGACAGTGCCTCCAAAGGGGGTAATACTGGTTCTTGTGCTTCACCTCTAGAGCACAGCTATGAATACAGAACATTGACAGATAGACAGCACCGTGTTGTTAAAACTTCATGAGACGTGATTAAGAATGTCTCAAAAGACTTACTGAGGGATGATAATAAAAAAAAGTTCAGAAACCCTTGCCTTAGTGAAACTAAGAAACTTGAAACTAAAGAAACTAAAGAAACTTAGTGAAACTAAGAAACTAAACTTGAGAAACCCTTTCCTCTTAGTCAGGACACTCCTCTGTATCTCCTGTTTAAAGCCTGGGGTTAGGGAGTAACAGGAGGAAAGCGATAGTTTCAGAAAGATACACTGGTGGTTGGATGGATGTGAGGGAAATATGCTGGAATAAAAGGGAAGGGACCAATGTACCTCAAGTGTTTCTCCATGCCAGGCTGTGCTGGGTACATTGCCCATATCGCATTTTGACCTTCACCTTCAAGTTAGGTATTATTATTTCCATTTCAGATGGTGACATGAGGAAAAAAGCAATGGGTCCTAGGCCACACAGCTGGAAAATGGTCAAGTAGGGACTTGAACTTCCTGACCTGTAATGGCGGATCCTGCGGTGCCTTTGGTCATTAGCTGACCCACCCTTGGGCTCTGTGCTAATGGAAAGCCAGCCTTGCGGAGCAGCAAGGTCCATCCTGGATGCAGCCAGACCCAAAGGAGACAGTCATTGCTATGGATCATTTGTGGCTTCGAACAGGCTGCCTAGAGCTGGAAGTGGACAACATCTAACATCGGCTTCCACCAGCTTCAGACAGCATCAGATCGGTACCCAGACGGAGAACCCAGCAGCACCAGCTTCAGACAGCATCAGATCGGTATCCAGACGGAGAACCCAGCAGCGAGCACTAAACTCTGTTGACAAATTCCACTTTATTCTTTTTTATTACCAGTACTTTTGTTATTTTTGCTTTTGCATAGGTTTTTATTATTTTTCTTTTTCTTCAGTTTTTTCTTTTCTCTACTTCTTTCCTTCAAATCTCGTATTTTACTCTTCCCTATTCTTACTCCATTTTGCTTTCTTCCTTCATTTTCTTATACTTTTTAAATTTTTTTTTCATTTTTTGTTCTTTTGTGGTGATTCCTTGTTTCTATTCCTTACTCTTATTGGTTCTCCTCCCTCAATCCACTCATGATCATTTTTCTTTCTTCTTTTTTTGTCTCCTAATGTTCTTTTTTTCTTACAATATTTTATTTCTCTTTCCACTTTTATTATTATTTGCTCTTTTGTCATTGATTTTGCTGGGGTTTTTTTGTTTGTGTGAGTTTTGTTTCCTGTGTTGTTTTGCTTTGTCCTGCCAGCACCTATATGACAGTGTACAAGATGTGATGGAGGTGGGGTCTCTCAGTCAGCCACCTGGAGCAGAGAACCCACCAACAAGAGAGCCAAAAACAATCAAGGCCCATATACAACAGGAGAGCCCACACACAGGGGTATTCCCAGAGCATCCAGCTCAGAAGATCAAGGAGATTACACCAGTGAGTCCAACAGGACTCCTACCACATAAGGCCACCTCATGAAGACAGGGAGTCAAAGCAGATAAGATATGCAGAAACAAACAAAAGGAGTCAACTAAAAGAAATCACCCCCAAGTGAAAGAAAAGGAGGAATCCCCAGAAAAATAGCTAAATGAAATTGGGGGAATGTTGCAGTCCTCTAGCCCGCGGTGACCGCAGACATTGTAGATGGCTCGCAAGTGACGAGAGAACATACACACGGACTACCCAGTCCTGTGGAGGAATAGGGACGGCATGGCTACCCTCTCAAGGGGAGGGTGCCTCCGAGTCTCCTGGCCACTCTCTCAAGGGGAGAGCGCCCCGAGCCGCTGCCTCAATAGGCTTTTTATTAGGTAGTATTGGGTAAATGAACAGATACAGAATGTGGATT
>CM052544.1:8925299-8960452 GCA_028533065.1 Trachops cirrhosus | reverse complement strand
ATTCATTGTCTAGCAGAAAAGATCGAAACAGGTAGATAATTTACATAGGGTTCAAAAGTCTCACGCTGGGTTTTGGGGCTGGTATCAGCTCACAGATACAGGATTAGTCTAGTTTCCTGCCAGAGCCTACACATCCAAGAGCATCCTAGCAAGCAGGTCTCACAGGATTTTACATATCTTATGCCCCAGGTCCAATTCACCCCAGGTGTCCGCGGATTCTAGTCTGAGCCTCACCGCCCCTGCTATTTCCACAGGCCCTGAGTTGGGCGGAGGAGACAAAGGCAGCCAGGAGACTTGGATTTCTCACATCTAGAACTAGGACTCAGGCTATCTGCAAAGCCGAGGGGGCAGGGGTGATATTGATCACTCCCTCACTTCCACAGCCCCTTGAGTCTCTTTCCAGATGGCTTATTCCCACGTGATCGTGTCTGTCTTACGTCCATTCTTTCCAGAGAATGGTTGCCCATCATTGACTATCCGACCAAGCTGAAGGGAATAGCAGAGCAGGCAGTGCCCATGTTCAGGGAAATAAGTTTTGTCTCCTTAGGCCTCCCGGTTCTGGGAGGTTTCTCACTCAGCCTTAGCCATGGGGGGTTACGGCCTCTGAAACCAGGCAGGGTGGACACCACAGGGGAAGCAATTTATTAGACATAGAGTTCAAAGTAATGGTTATAAAGATGCTCAAGGAACTTAGTGAGAACTACATCATCATGTAAAAGGACGTAGAAACCATGAATAAGAACCAGTTGGAAATGAAAATTGCAATATCTGAAATGAAGACTTCACTAAAAGGAAAGAAAATCAGGCTAGATGAAGCAGAGGACTGAATCAGCGAATTGGAAGACAAGGTAGAAAAATACACCCACTCAGAGCAACAAAAGAAAAAAGACTTAAAAAGAATGAGGATGATTTAAGGGAACTTGGGGACAACATGAAGCATAACAATATCCGCATCATGGGGATACTAGAAGGAGAAAAAAGTAAGCAAGGGATAGAACACCTGTTTGAAAAAATAATGACAAAAAACTTCCCTAACCTGGTAGAGGAAAAAGTCACACAAGTTCAGGAAGCACAGAGAGTCCTAATCAAGCTAAACCCAAAGATGCCCACACCAAGACACATTATAATGAAAATGGCAAAGTTTAAAGACAAAGAGAGAGTCTTAGAGGTAGCAAGAGAGAAACAGTCAATTACCCCCACGGAAGCTTCAGTAAGACTAATAGCTTGTTTCTCAACAGAACACTTCAGGCCAGAAGAAACTGGCATGAAGTATTCAAACTACTGAAAAGCAAGGATCTGCAACCTAGACTACTCTACCCGGCAAGACTACCATTTAAAATTGAAGGCAAAATACAGAGCTTCCCAAACAAAAGAAAAAAATGCTAAAGTAGTTCATTAACACCGAATCAGCATTGTAAGAGATGTTACAGGGACTGCTTTAAGAAGAAAATGTAATAGAAAAGAGAAGTATAAAGGAGCAACATGGCAATGAACAAGTACCTATCAATAATAACCTTAAATGTCAATGGAGTAAATGCTCCAATCAAAAGACATAGGGTAGCTCTAGCTGGTGTGGCTCAGTGGATTGAGCGCGGGATGCAAATCAAAGCGTCGCCAGTTCGATTCCCAGTCAGAGCACATGCCCAGGCTGCAGGCCAAGTCCCCAGTGTGGGGCGTGTGAGAGGCAACCACACATTGATGTTTCTGTCCCTCTCTTTCTCCTTCCCTTCCCCTCTTCCTAAAAATAAATAAATAAAATCTTTAAAAAATGTGAAATGTTGTCACTGAAAACTGGGGCAATATAAAATTGTAGCTGTCGCTGTAGCTATAGATAAATACCAGCAAAACAGATTGTACCAGGGAGAAGTCCTCTTTCAGTGCACTTGGAGAGACAACTGATTGATGTTTCTCCTCCTCTTCCTTCCCATTTCTCTAAAATAAATAAATAGATAAATAAATAAATAATAAAATCTTAAGAAAAGAAAAATCCGCACGTTGACGCCAGACTTGCTTCAAAGTGTCCAACATTCTACATGGTAAGCAGGTCTACTTCAAGTTGTTTCAGTGCTGTGGGAGTTTTCACTTCAGACAAAATTTGGAATGTTGTCAAAAATGAATTGGGCTCAAGGAGGTACATCTTTCTGTACTTTGAAAAGCTTAAATGGAAAATTGGTTTACAATTCCCTTTTCAAAAGTGTTTCAAAAGTGATCATTAATCTTGATTAATGATCAAGATTTGGTAAATCTACATCACCCAATTGAACTTGCTTGCAAAAGAGGATAAAATGGTGCATTTCCTTGAAGCCAGAATATGTCCTGCAGCTTAAATGTGCATTTGGGTCTCACAAAAAAAGGCAACATTTGTTGAAATCACACACCCAGCAACAGCCCGAGTTCCTGGATCATGACATCTTTCCATGTGAAGCCCTGAGGGTGTGAATTAGGCAACTGTGTTGTCATATTCTAAAGCTCACGTGTGTGTTCATTAGTGTGTTTTTTGAAAGGAAAATGAAGTCCATCTGTACTTCATATGCAAACACGTGAGGAAGAGAAGCACGGTATGATCTCACTTATAGGTGGGATCTAAAAACACGGAACTCAGAGAAACAGAGTAGAAGGGTGGTCATGAGGGGCTGGGGCGTGAGAGAAGTGGACAGGGCAGCCGGGCGTGCGTGCGCAGCTCAGACCGCGATTGACCGGCACTCGCACAAGCTCCCTTTCAGCGAGGAAACGACGGTCTGGAGAAGCTAGAGGAGTAGCTGCAGGCCGCTCAGCTGGTAGGGCTGGCGGGTGGGCTGGGAGTCCACCCCAGGTCAGAAATTTACTTCCCTGAAGTGTCTGCTGCCTCTCTCCAGTTTACCAAACTGGAGCAGAGTCCCTCTGGGCAGACTCTGAGTGGGCAGCCACCGCTCCTTCTTAAAGCGCTTTTCTTCTGCCTCTGGTGGAGCAGCAGGCAAGGCAAAAACAAGCGACTGGGGTTGTTGATTCTGTGGACCATTGCTTCAGTGGAAGTCTTGGGGCGCCCCTTGTGGCTGTCATGTGAACTGCTGGCTCAGGCTTGGGCCGCAAAGTCCAGGCCCCGTGCCAGAAGTCAGGAGCCCTTCTGATCTTCAGCCTAGTGAGCTGCGTGTTCTCGGCTCGCGTTAAAGATGAAAAAACAGGGCTGAAGTCAGAGTGTACCCGTGAAAAGAATGTTGAAGCTGGGCTCTCAGGCCTCGTTCCCTGAGCTGCTGCTGTTGCGCAGACTTCCCTTCCCCACTCTGAATTAGCAGTGGCTGTGTTAAGTCAGACCCTGCACCAGGCTTTGGAACTGAGGGACTGTATTAAGGGCTTCCCAATTTTATTAGACCCAATATTTCCAAAAACATTATCATCTCAACATTCAATTAACAGAAAATTATTTAATGATATATTACATTTCCATTTTCGTACTAACTTTTTTAAAAACCTGCTAACTATTTTACGCTTACATCGCATTGCTGTTGAAACTGTAACCGAAACCAAGGTTTGGCTGCCTGCCACAACGAAAGCCAAACTCATGAAACTTGTGAGACAAGTGCTGGTGAAAAAAGAGGGCTCAGTGGATTGACCAACAGCCTGTGAACCGAAAGTCTGCTGGTTCGAAAGGTCACTGGTTTGATTCCCGGTCAGGGCTCATGCCCGGGTGGACTGCGTCCACCCCCTGCTGTGCCCTGGTGCCAACACCATCGACTCTCAGCGAAGATTGTCCTCAGCTGCCTGCACTCCCCCCACCCCTTTCTCTCTCTTCAGGGGTGCCCCCCCCTTTTCCTCTCTCAGCAGGGATGAGCCAGTGAGGAGAGTGATCAAGTGCCGAGACACAGCAGACACAATGAGCTGGCAGAACAGAGGTGTGACAAGCAGGAGTGTGGCTAAGAGCAGAGAAAGGCAAACACCCATCTTCAGAAGAACGAACGCCTGACTCGGAAGGACTTGCGTGCAGTCGGCTGGAAGGGACGTTCTGAGGGGATACAGACAAGAACAGGTCATAAACTCAACAAGCACCCCTCCTGCCCTCTCACAGGAGGGAGCCCTGTGCGGGCAGACCTGAGCCCTGCACCTCGCATAGCCTGATGGACACTCAGGACAAGTCCTGCCTTGCTAGGCTTCTGCCTGGCACAGAAACGGGCTGCAACGCCAGTGACATTGGCTCATCAGGTTTGCAAAGACAGCGAAAATGTATCAAATGCAAGAGTAGCGAAGGGATCTGCCTACACCTGAGGGAGGCAGCGATTGGAGGAAGGAGGGGGACACAGAAGCTAGAAGCCCAGAGGTCCTGGTGGGGTGGGGAAGCGTGAGGTCCCAAGTCCACAGGCCGGCTCTCCAGTGCCCTAGGGACTACCCAGGGGCCCACTTACATTCTGGGTAAGAGACAAGGCAGCAGACAAGTGGCCAAGTTCAACCCCATACCGTATTGATTTTTCGTGGGAGGCCCAATGGAAAAATTGTTTGAACTCCCTTGAGAGCTCCCTGAATTCAGCCTTGCGAAAGGATCTCAATCCCAAAGGTTGGCTTTGGAGACACTGGTGGCCTGGCCACAGAGAAATATCCACTCAGGTACTGGCGGGGCTAGAGAAACCCTTAGGAAAACCTTCAGAAATCCCCCTCCCCCGCAGGTAGCTGGCACACCAAGGATTCTAGAAACTGCTCAGGCCTCTCCGTCTTTATCAGCCCTTGCTTTTTCATGATCTGCTCTGTGCTCACCATAATCGATTCTGAGCAAACGCAGGAGCCCGCCTAGGCTGACACAGGGTCTCACCACGGGACTTCATTGGGAGTTTCACTGTGAGTAAATGGCACACCTCATATCTTCTTCCCACGGCCAGTAAGTGCTCTACCTAGATCGACTGATAGTGGCCCTTAACAGCTATTTAAAAACTGCTGTTGACGCTCCCTAAAATCATGTGAAAAACAGGTTCTGGCTGGCTGAAAGGCTAAGCCTCACGTGTCGTGCCTCAGTTTCCTGTTCTGCACAATAAGGAGACACCCCAGGACCTCTCTAGCTCCCTGCCGCCAGCGTGCTTGCCCTCTCTGTGCCTGGTTACCCAGTTCTAGAAGATTTATAAAATTCTCTTGTGGAGGAACCCTGAGCTAGGCCTGGGGTGGGGGCACAGAACTCCGGATCTCAGAATGAGATTCAGTCTGGAAGCTTCCTGGAGCACACCTATGATGTATCCTGGGAGGATGGGAGACTGCAGGCTGTGGGGAGGGAGGGAGAGAGAAAGTAAAGGAGAAAAGAAGCAAATAGGGAACAAGCATGCCTACAGGCACTGTCCTTCAACGGAACACCTAAGATGCTGGGTAATTATTTAAACACATCTGTTAAAATATGGCAGAAAGGTAAGGAAAATCCTCCGAGGCCAGAATGCAAATCCAGAGGTGAGGGGAGGCTGCAGCCTGCTTGCCCGGGGCTTCCGTGGTTCCTCAGGCAGGGAGCCTGGTCTTCACGGGTCACACCCACGCATCAAGGAAGATGGAGAGCCTGGGCTGGGAAGGAGGGTGTGCTGCCTGAGGCCTGTACAAATCCCATACCCTCAAAGGGCAGCCCCCCCAGTGCCTGTCTTAGCTCCTGCCCTAGAGAGCAGAGTCTGCGGCAAAGCCTGCATTGTAATACCATATTGGGATGTGCAATTCAAAGGAACAAAGTGAAGGAAAAAGGGAAGTGAGGCTGGAGAGAGGGAATCAAATGGAGAGCAGTGCATTTCTGAGCTGGCCACAGCCTCAGGAGAAAGTACCGCTGGTCCCTGCCCCTGTGGCCACGTCTGCTAAAGACCCATAAACCACTGCCTCTTGGAGCAGTTGGCTGTGAGGCCAAAGGACAAGAATCCGATCCTCAGGTCCTTCTCTTCTCCTGTGTCTCTTTGGTCAACTTTTCCCCCTAGGGGCATCAATTTCCTTGCTCTTTTGAGCTGTGTAACCTGGGCACTTTGACTAGCTGGTGGGAAAGCCAGAGGCTCTGTGGACACAGGCAAATCAGACCTAGACCTGAGCCGCCACATCCCTGGTGGGCAGGATGGAGGCTTGCCCTCATCCCTGGGGAGGCAGTGTTAGAAACCCCAGGCTAGGGAGATGGCAGCTTAGATTTTACAAGGGTGTAGATTGCATGAGTTACCACTGGGGGGTGCTCTGGCTGGGATGCAGCCAGAGTTCAGAGGCCATGTTGCCGTAAGAAATGTCCAGACTCAGAGAATTTGTGTAAGTTTATTTGAGCCCAAATGACAGTTGCTGGGTAGCAAAAGAGAATGGGAATTTTGTAGCTTTTCTTTTATACATTAGAATCAAAAAAGGAGGCATGGAGAGGATTACATGAAATCCGCTGGGGGATTCAAAAGTTGGAAAATTTTTAGTTTTAAGCAATTGTTCCTAAGCTTAGTAATTAATGCAAGCAAAAAGCTATTGTTTCAGGAACTGAAGGTAACCCAGCCTGACCCCAGGAGACCACAAGGGGTTCTATCTTTGTGCCCCAGGTGGGACTGCAAGTTCCCAAGATGGTGTCTGAGCCGTTGTGTTCCAGGGAGAGACCTCCATGCCCAGGACACAGATAGGAATCACCAGTCAAGGGGGAAAGAATGCCGCAGCTTTTATCTGATTAACTTTTCCCCTGAATTCCAAACTCCTTACCTCCACTTTTCTTCCCCTTGTAAAAAGGGTCGGTTTGACATGAAATATAAGATGGTCTTTTAGGGTACAAAGCTGGCCATCTTCTCAGATCGCCAGCCCTCTGAATGAAGCACCCGTAAAGATTCAGTCCCTGTCTCTGCTTATTGGTTCTCGTGGTGACCGGGTAGCACAAACATCGGCTCTTCTGGTTTCATATCGATGGACACTTAGGTTGCTTCTACATGTTAGATATTGTGGATAATGCTGCAGTACACAGGACAGCATATCTCTGTGAGACGGTGCAGCCAGGGGGCCTCCCAAAGAAGGATTTGTAACAGGGTCCAGAACTCAGGGTGTCCAGGAAATATTGAAAATATGGGATGTCCTCACCCCCCGCAAGTCTGAACTGGGGGATGGGACACATAAGCAGGGCCATTGAGAGTTGTTTTGCATAGCAACAGCTTTGCAGCTAACCTCTAGAGTGTTCATTTAACATATCTATAACTTTTGACCAGTTTTATAGATATATTAAATAGCTGTAGCCTTGCTTTGAGCCAGGGAGATGGGAATGACTTCCATCTAGGATGTACCTGGGAGGCAACTTCCCCTGGCTACAGCACCTGCATAAGAGCTTGGAGATGATTGGCTCCACACCACAGGGCCGCACCTGCCCGGAATGACTATGGCAGCCCAGAAAAGCTGAAAAAAATAGGGGAATGCTGGAAGGTGTAGCCAGTTGTAGGAGGAGTCAGAAATGGGGCTGCAGAGGAAGATTGGCTCTGGGATTTAAACCCAGGTGCGGCAGCCATGAAGGGGGGCATTACTCAGCTCAGGAAGCTAGAAGGCAAGATGTAGCAGCGATGCAGAGCTCTCTCTTAGCAGTTTGGAGGAATGCAGGAGAGATGCTGCGGGAAGGAAAGGGGAGAAAGGACTCACAGCAACCACACAGCTGATGGTGCTGGGAACCACGGGAGGCCTGACAGCCGGGCACGGGTTACTGGGAAGGACCGGGGGCTGCCTGAGCCACGGACTTCTATTTCTTTCCTGAGATACGGTACCCAGACTGGGCAAAGCGGGGAAGGAAGGACTGTGTGTGTTTGTGGGTGTTTTAAGGGACTTTGGGGTTTTAATGAAGACATTAAGTCATTACTTGTAAGTCTGTATTACTCGAATAAATAATTCCTTTCCTTTTCACCAGTCTCTAACATGGAGAGCTATAATTCCCTGGTGGTGGGCAAGGCGAACCTAGTACAGGGGGACCCCAGGAGAAGGGTGGGTCCACTCGGTAACATTGTACAACTACTTCTCTGGTGGCCAATCAAAGAAAATCATGAAAGACCACATGTGCAGTAGCTTTAAAGTAATACAACTACTTGTACATGCGCAATAAAAGCCCCCCAAACTAGCTAGGAGGGTCCACCCTATAGTAGAATTCCTCCAGCCCATGCGGTCAATCTCTGCTTGGAGTTGGCCTGCTCCCATGTTATCTGCTACAAACTCTGTGTGTTCAGTTCAGTTCTTGGTCCCGATCACCAAGAACCTGGTTACCTGTGCCCACCTGCGACACTGCTGGCCCTAGGCAGACCCACTCAGGGCCAGGACGCTGTCTGGTAACATTAAATGTTAGCTGTCCTATACGCACCAGTGCAAAGAAGTTATGTCTCTCCATTTTACTTTCTATCCAGTTTCAGAGATTTCCCAACCTGCTTTCTCCCACTTCCCCAGTCTCTCACCATCGGACTTCATATAACCCCTTTCACCTCCCCCTATGATTCTAATGTATGAAATAAGTGGTAACACTGCCATTTTCTGGAGCATTTTCTCAATCCATTGAGATTTTGCTTCCTGGCAATTGTCATCAGTTTGGCTCAAATAAACTCATGAAACATTTTTCACAGGTTTGGACATTTCTTACATCAACAAAAGGAAAAAGAAAAAATAGCTTAAGAAAGAAAACAACACTTTTCGATTATTTTAAGTTATAATTATTTTGAGAGGTTGAAAGAAGGGAGAAGGGTAAGAGAACCAAAACCCCAACCGTCTATCTCGACAGTAAGTCAATGAAATGTAAAAATTGGGAATTGAGAAAGAGCAGGATAAACACACGATTCAGAATTTTTTAAAAATATATTTTATTGATAACACTATTAAAGGTGTCCCAATTTTCCTCCTTTGCCCCCCATTCACCCGATATCCCCACACTCCCCCCAGCAATCACCTTCCTTACTTCATGTCCATGGGTCGTGCAAATAATTTCCTTGACTTCTCCATTTCCTGTACTGTTCTTACCTCCTCATCTTTTTTTATCTACAAATATGCACCTCTTAATCCCAGAACCTTTTCCCCCATTCTCCACCTTCCCCCTCCCCGCTGATAACCCTCCAATTCTGTCCCTGTTCTGCTTGTTTGCTTAGTTTGTTTTTTTATTCAATTGTTGATAGTTGTGAATTTGTTGCCATGTTATTGTTCATAGTTTTGATCTTCTTTTTCTGATATAGTTCCCTTTAACATTTCATATAATAATGGCTTGGTGATGATGAACTCCTTTAGCTTTACCTGGTCTGGGAAGCACCTTATCTGCCCTTTGATTCTAAATGACAGCTTTGCTGGATAGAAGAGTCTAGGTTGTAGGTCTTTGCTTGTCATAACTTTGAATACTTCTTGAGAGTGGGTACCAGGGAGGAAAAACAGTTTAAAATATTTTTAGTGTTTTTTTTCTGGAGCATTGGAGTACTGTGGGTGTTGGGGACAGGAACAACAGCTGTATTTTATTATTAACATTTAGCACTATTTAATTTTTTGCTTTTATTACTGGGATAGAAAAAACCTTTGTTATAATTTTAAAATCTCCTACATACCACCTCCCCTCCCCCCCCCAGGAAAAGCATATGAATTAACCTTTATGTGTTCCATAGGTCAGAAAGCTATTTTTATTTCTGCTCTGATGTTTATTCGGAAATAAAACTATTTTGATGTTCTCAATGAACCCTCTGACTCATACCTAGCAAAGCGTTAACATTTATGACCTCAGAGATTTTCTAGATTTCTCCTGTTCATGAGAAGTACTTTGTAATTCTCCCTTCCTTGAATTTCCCACCTCCTGGCGGTCTTCAGGGCTAGAGACAATGCTCGTTCCACACCAGGTAGTGGGCATAGTGTGTTGGTAAGAGTGTTGAGATATGACTTTATTATAAAATGGTCGATTAGGATGAGGGTTCTGTTAAAACAGAAACAGCAGGCCAAGGTGGAGTCCTCTGCCCCCAGCACAGAAAACCAAGACTTCTTTGCAATGTCAGCTCCTTCCAGGAATGCGTCTGTGAACCAGTTTCTGCTTGTTGACAGCTCTGGTCTGTAGTAGATCCCCCAGTGTCCCCTGAAACCTAACACTTCCATAGAGTTTTGGTGCTCAGGCAGCTGGGTTTGAGCTGATCTTACCGTTTATTAGCTCTGTGACCTCAGACAAGTTGCCTAACAGATTTAAACTTCTGCTTCCTCATTCACAGAATGGGGGAAATCATAATGCCCCTGTTTTTTAGAGTTTTGATGAGAATTAAATGGCACAGTGTATGTAGTGATAATGTATGGAGTATTTGCTTGGATTGGTCAATAAATTAGCTATGGTCCCTGTTATTTATAAGAACAATGTTGGTCTATGCAAATCACCTGTATATGCAGTTAGCATAAGTGGGACTGAAAATAGTATAAAACTAAAAATAATATTTCATGGGGTCGATGTCGGATAGACTAGCTCAAATCTGAGCTCCGTTACTTGCCTTCTGTAGGATTCAAGGGGGGAGACCAAGCAAAGATGAGGTGATCAGTGCATCCCATTGGGGCTTATGTTAGTGGGGACCCCACACATCCATGTCTAGGATGATGAGACAACCCACTGAGATTTTTGAAATTTGATTAATAAAATTTGAAAATCAGCTCACATCTTGGAGCCACATAAATAGCATATACAATGCAATAAGGCCCACAAGATGGAGTTCCTTTACGTCAGTAAGAAAACAGCAGCTGAATAGAAAAATGGGCACAGGATGTATCAGAAGAAATGGAACAGAATGATACCTGTATGACAAGACTTCCAGCCTCTGATATTCAAATAAGTGGAAAAATTGTAAATAATACAACTGGGTGTGTTGGTGTATAGGAAATGAATTGATATTGGCGTTTGTTTAAATTAATCTTTACTTTGAAATAATCATAGATTAACATGGATTTTAGGTAATAATACAATGAGATCCCATATGCCCTTTACCTAGTTTTCCCCAGTAATGTCTCACAAACTGCAGTATATGGACATGGATGCAGTGAAGATACAGAACAATTCTATCACCGTAATGACCTGTGATGCTGCCTTTCTAAACTCACATCCAGGAATGTCACACAGACAGAGTCATACCGTATGTGAACTTCTGGGATTGGCTTTTTGTTTTTCTCACTCAGCCTAACTCTCCAGAAACTCATCGCACTTGCGATGTGTACCGATGCTCCGATCCGCTTAACCGCCAAGCGGAGCTGCGTGGTCCCTGCCACAGTTCAGCGCCCCGCCCACGGAAAGCCGGTTGCGTTGTTGGGGCCGTTGTAAATAAAGCTGCTATGAAGATTCGTTTCAGGTTTTTGTGTGAACTCAAGATTTCATTTCTCTGGAGTAAATGCCCTGAAGAACACTTGCCAGGTTGTATGGTAATTGCATGTATAGGTTTTGTTTTTTTAATAAAATGCCAATTTTTTCAAGGCAGTTTTATCATTTCACATTCGTACCAGCTATGTAAGTTTCTCCATATCCTTACCGACGTTTAAAAACTTTACCTATTCAGATGGGCACATCATAGTGTCCCATTGGAGTTTTAATTAGGATTTTCCTACTGTTTGGTGATGCTGACAGTCTTTTCATGTGCTTATTTATTTATTTGTTTGTTTGTTTGTTTGTTTTTGGCACTTTAAATTTAGGTTTGTTTTACTTAGGTTTAATGTTCATCCCACACTGTGTTTCAGTAAGAACAGAACAGATTCTGTGTCTGCAGCCCCAGTCAGATACCCAGTAGTACAGAGCAGCTTCGAGTCACACATAGCAAACAGAAGAGGGTGAGCGAGTGGGGGGTGGGGGTTGGGGGAAGGAGAAGACACGAAGAACTGAACACACATGCAGACCTTTCCACACCACCTGCGGCGCCAGTCCGCTCAGAGGGAAGCAGGCGCGGGCAGGGCGGAGCCACGGGTGCTGGGCCGCTACCAGCGCCGCGCGGTCCAGCCTCCTTTCTGCAGAGTTTGAAACGAGTCACAGCGGAACCACGAGGAAACCTCCCCCAACAACCTTTCACCGCCTCTTCAAAAGCTGACACCGGTGAATTGTAAACGTTGGTATAAAGTTCAATTCAAACAATTAGAAAAAGGAAAGATGATACGATCTATGCCTGGATCATGTGAATAGCCTCTCCCTTAGAAAGTCGAATGGCTTTCAGGTGTAATCTCCATCCCTAACGGCGACCGCCCACCGCATATCTGGCGGAGACCCTGCAGTCAGGCCAGGAAAGCCTCTGAGGGGTCCTGCTGGTGTCTTAAGAACCTAAAAGCGGGACCAATACAATCCACAGAAGCTCATCTTGCCTTTAAGAACTTTAGAAAACTTTTTTTTAAAAACAAAACAACAGGGCAGGAATGCACGTTCTGAAACCAAACATAAAAGTCAGATGTGGTACCTCGCAGTGACAGTGGGGGAATCTCCAAGGTGGGGATGGGAGGGAGAGGGGTGGTCAGAGATGGTTTCTCCTGCTGGGTTTTATGTCTCACTGATTTCCACCTTCTCGTCCTGCGAGGCTTCTTTATTCTGCTCTTCACAGCCACCCTGCATGTCTGAAGTCCAGGTGTCAGATGATCCTTAATAACTGTGTGTGTGTGATGTCCTTGTCGTTTTCTTTACTCAGCGTGTCAGTGCTGCAGTGGCATCATCAAAAGCTGCTTTTGCCAACCTGCAGGCACAGTCAGGGGAATTAAGAATTTCATAGTAAAGCCCTTACTGGTGTGGGTGGCTCAGTGGGTTGGACATTGTCCTGCAACCCAAAAGTCTCAGTGTTCAATTCCCAGTCAGGGCACGTGCCTGGGCTGTGGGCCAGGTCCCTGGTTGGAGGCCTGGGAGAGGCAACTGACCTGTGTCTCCTGCACATCAAAGTTTCTCTCCTGTCTTTCTCTCTCTCTCTCTCTCTAAAAATAATTTAAAATTTTTTAAAAGAATTTCATAGTAGAATATAGAAAAATGGAAAGCGAGAGCTAAGCGAAAGGGAGTTTTGTCATTGCGGTGCTGAGACTGCACAGAGGTGCAGCTGCCTGCTGCAACCAAGTGCAAACTCACGAGACAGGTGCTGGTGAGGAAGAAAGTGATTTATTCTGAGTGCCAGCATCTCAAGAAGATGGCGGGGTGGGGGCGACTTCTGTCCTCAAAAACCCATCTCAGCATCTCCGATGGAGGCAGCGATTGTTCTAGGGAGTTGGTGGGAATTCAGGAGGGGGAGCTTTCAGAGGGAGGGCCGACATGGAGTTTCTCTAGAGAGAGCGCAGTGGGAGTAAGGGGAGGGGGTGAAAGAGGAGCCGTGCAGCTCCTGCTGAGGTTTTCTCTCTTCATTCTGATATTATCTCTCAACGTTCCTCCCTCGGACATCTGTGGTTTTGCTGCTGGCATGAGCGTTCCCCACGTCTGCAAGAAGAACTCAGCCAGAGTTGAAAGCACAGGCTTGACTGATTTGTTACAGAATACATAACTTTGTTTACTAGCAGGGAGGTACTAAACCATGGTTACAATGTAACATTTTAGTACAGGCAGAGACTTTTGTGAGGAGCAAGGAGAAGAAAAGCAGAGCAAAGAGATGGGGGCGGGGGAGGGTTGTGGGCATTCAAGTGAAAGCTCCAACATGGATCTTTCTGGTCAGTGTCCTTGAGTTGTCCGTCTGGTTTTTGTCAGCTTAGCGTTATTCCAAGGTCAGGCTGTTTCTTAGGTTTACAAAGGAACCGAACATGTTGATTCTAGTAAAGCATACTTAGAAAAGAAACTTTTAACATATAAACTCTAGTGTTGAGGGAAAAAGCCGGTTAGAGTAACTAGCTGGGTTTAACATTTACTAAGATTAATATGGGTAGCTTTCTATAAGTATAGTGTATTCATATTTATTCCCCCTTACACTATCACTACCAGCTTTATAAACCCCCAGGCTGTTCCTGCAGCCCTCTTCCTGCCATTTCCTGTGGCCAGTTCACCCAGATACTTGCGGTAGTCCCTTCCACTTTATCCCAGAAAACCCTGGACTCACCAGTGTTGGCTGCTGGAAGGAGGTGTTTGTCCAGTACCTCCAGAACGTCACAAAAAGATTAACTTTGGTTCTGTCTGAACCATTTGTCTGTATTTCCAAACCATTTTTAGTTTGTCTTCTCCTCCCTTGTTCTCTTTCTTCTGTGCGATGCTGCCGATGCTGCCGAGTACTCTCTGGGAAGCTCCTGCAACTCCAATCACATTTTTACGTGCAACAGAAGGTTTCTTTCTTCAAGGGTCAACTCCACATGCAGCCTTGCAACTTTCTTCACTGATTCCACCGCCTTGTTGTACCACTCAGCCTGAGGACCAGCTTCGCGGGGTATACCAGGTCCTCCAATCACGATCACAGACAGCGCCCGCGGCTCCGGTGCGGTCCGCAGGGTGGGCGGAAGCGGAGAGCATCCCTGACTCTCTCGGCCTCTCACTCCCTGTCGGAGTGGCACTTAGTAGGGGCACCTCCATCCTTCCTGTGTGTTTTTTTTAGCCATCTATTCATTCTCTTTGGTGACGTCTCTTCACGTCTATTCCCCACCTTTTAATTGGGCTGTTTGGCTTGAGAGCCCTTTCCCTATTCTAGATACTGGCCCTTCATTGGACGCGTGGTTCACAAATATCCCCACAGCCTCCTTAGCTTGTTCTTTCCCCCGCAGTCTTTCATAGAGCAAAAGCCTTTTATTTTGATGAAATCTTATTTTTCAATTTTTAAAAATTGTGCTTTTAATAAAAAGGAAAAAAAGAAAGAATTGTAATCTTAAGAATGCAACCATGTTTCAGCCAAAAGGAAAAATATAAAGCAAAAATAGAAGATCAAATGACAATCTTATGTTCTCTTTACATCGTCAAATGCGGGGGTCATCTAGTGATTCTCTTACAGCACACACTTAGATGATATATTCAAACCAGTCCTCCCCAGGTTATTAGTTCTTAAAATGTTTTATTTCAATGATTAGAAAAGCCCATTTTATTTATTTTGCTCTGCTGATCATATATTTCATTCCTTGGTCCTATCAGAGTAGAACTGATTAGTATTCATATGTTCATTAGTCATTGCTGCGTCATACTTAGAACGTGCAGAGACCTTGCTAAACCCAAGGGCGTCATGCTGTTTACCGAGAGCGCAGGGTCTGGTGCGTTGCACTCGGTACCCAGCATTTCCCGGAAGTCCAGAGGTCTCCCCCAGCCTTTCCAACAAAAAAAAATATATATATGCTTTTGGTGTCAAGTCTAAGAACTCCTTGCCTAGCCCTACATCCTAAAGTTTTTCTTATTTTCTTCCTAAAAGTTATATAGTTTTACATTTAAGTCTGTGATACATTTCAAGTTAATTTTCCATAAAATCTACGGTGTAGGTTAGGGCTTATGTTTTTTTTTTATTTATTTTTTATTTTTTATTTTTTGCCTGTAAATGTTCAGCACCATTTGTTGAAAAGGTTGTCCTTCCTCCGTGGAACTGCTTTTGCACCTTTAGTAAGTCAGCCAGGCGTACCTGTGCGGCCCTGGCTCTCGGTTCTCTACCTGTGCCATTGTCTCTGTGCCAGAGTCACTCTGTGACTCTGCCCACCAACACCACCCAGTTTTGTTTACAGTCGCTCTGTCAGTCTTGAAATCAGTTTCCTCTTCTTTTCCTCACGTTCCCCTCTTTTTCAAAGTTGTTTTTGATTTTTCCAGTTCCTTTGCCTCACCATAATAAAGTTGAGAGTACCAGAGTTAAACAGCCTCCCAAAACAGGATTGGAAAGTGTTCCCTCCTAGATTCTAGAAGAGACCATTTAGAATAACGCTTCTTCCAACATCTGGTGGAATTCTCCAGTGAAACCATCAGGGTCTGATGTGAACACCAAAAGAAGTCATCCTGGTCGTAGTTTCTTAATTTGGAGTTTTAGAAATTTCTAAGTTTTCAAGTTCATGAGTGCACAGCTGTTTGCAGTATTGCCTTACTCTCCCTTTGATGTCTTCAGGGTCTGTAACAATACCCCCCGTTTCGTTCCTGCAGTCGGTGATTTGTGTCCTCCCCCGTCCCCTTGGTTAGCCTGGTCTACTGTTGCCAATTTTATCCATGCTTTCAAAGAACTCGGTTGTTTCTCTCTCCTCAGTTTCACTGATATCTGCTCTCATCTTTATCATTTCCCTCCTTTCACTGACTTTGGGTTGAGTTTGCTATTTTTTTTCTCGGTTCTTGAGATAGGAAACTAGATTATTATCTGCCACTTTTTCTCTTTCCTAATGTAAGCATTTAACGCTTTATATTGTCCTTTCAGCATTGCTGCAAGCTTCTGATGGCAGGAATATTACGTATTTCACTACTGCCTCACAGGAGCCTGGGTTCCTTCCAGGGGATTTCACTGTGTCTAGTGGGAGGCATAGGACAAAGAACATCTACTCAACAGCCCCGAAGTGGAAACCTAAGTGTGTTCATGTTTAAGCAGGCCACTTTTCTACACTCAAAGGAAGAAGAGCCTAACAAAGAAGGGTGGCTAAGGAACAGAGGGTGCTGCCTTTCTGCACCCGACAGCTTCCGATATAGCTCTGAACCCGTTTTACAGGGAGAAACAGGTGCCCTGCTCCCGGGGAAGCCCCAGGCCTGTGGAATGTGCACTAAGAGTTTTATTTGGGGTACATTCCACTTAGATGCCTCCGATGGAACTGTTGAGTAGTAAGCTGCAGGCAAATCAAGTGTAAGAAAGAAATATGGGTGAGACAGACGTGGGCGTCAGAGGCCTCTTAGAGGTAGTAAAGCCACAGGAATGGACGGCTGAATCTAGTGGGGTCAACAGAGAGGAGAAGCGAGCCCAGGGCTGAGCCCAGGGTCTCCTGATACAGACTGGACTAGGTAAAGGATGGCCATGTGCAAAAAAGCTGCTGCGATTTGTTGTTTTTTTCCAGTGAAATCAAAAGCAAGGCCATCCGCCAAGAACAAGGACAGAAGACCACCGGTGAAATGGTTGTCTGGGAGGCTGGGAGTGTGAATTGACCAGGCACATTGAATAGAATCTTCTAGAAATGTGGGAAGCCTGCTTGAGGTTTACCGTCAGAAACTGAACGCCAGGTGGGAGGTTGCGTGCTGCTGTGTGGGTGCAGGTGTGGAGCGGGCGAAGGCGGGCTGAGGACAGCTGATGTTCAGTGGAGGAACTGCGAGAGGAAGATGGTGGGAGTTTCAAGGCTTCCCCACATCAGTGTCTTTTCTGCCTTCCCAGACCTGGGTCCTGTTTCCAGTGCTGGCTGAGTTTTCACTGGTGCTGTCCCTGTCCATTTGCTCCTTGTCCATCTCCCTGCCCTCCTCCCCATTGGCCCCTCTGGGCCTCAGCCTTCCTCCTCCTCTTCCCCTCCTGCCTTCTCTTTGGGTTTCTCCTGCCCACGCACCAGCTCAGCCAGAAGTTCTGGAACCAGTACTTCACATGGCAGTAATAATGACTTTCCATAATTGACCAAGGCCCTCAGCATGACAAGCTTGTGCTGCTTTTTCTTTAAATTTTTTTATCGTTCTGTTATAGCTGTCCCAATTTTCTCCCATTGCTCTCCCCTGCCGCGCCCACCACTGCTCCCTCAGTCAATCCCCGCCCTGCAGTCCATGTCTGTGGGTCCTTTACTGAGCTGCTTTTCTTGGAATGCAGGCTCGCTGCAGCCCGAGGAAGTTCTGTTCTGCCCATCCAGTGTACTCTGAGCCTCACACTGTTCGTTAGGTCCACTGTGAGACATGGAAGTCACCTCTCTGACGCTCCTTCCACTGTCTTCCAGAGGGAGCTTTTGTCCAGCAGAGGAGAGTCTGGCCCAGATGAAAAGGACTGTGTTGGACATTAGGATGCACCCCACCCCCACCCTGTGTGCATCCAGGTTAATTCCCCCAGCTTCTGGGGGTGCTGCTGGCAGATGGGCCCCTGCTCTTAGCCCTCTCAGGAATTGTTTGGGCTGAACAGAGACACCTAGCCACAGGTCAGGCCCCTTCTTGGGGCAGCCTGCATGCCCTCACTGGTGAATACCATGTTATAAATGCCCAGCTTTCTCAACCCAAATGGAGGCATCTCACAAGGGTCAGAGCTCCCTGCAGGGTGAGCTGAGGCCTTCCTTGAGACTATCACCGCTTCTCCCTCACCCCGGTTCTTGCCTCTATCCCCTCCCTTCCACAGGTGCTGACCCCAAGAGCACCCCTTAATGAACTCCCCGCACCATGGCCTTTGTCTCGGAGTCTGCTTCCTGGGACACCCAGCCTGTGGCCGTTGGTGCTGGGAGTGGCCCGAAAAAGCAGATGCTGAGATGGGGTTTTATTGCCTTTAGAAATCTGTTTTCTAGGCATAGCACTAAACCCACACCAGCCCCCTCCAACAATCCCTTCATGGGATTCCTTATTTTCTACAAAATTGTAATTGCATGTCATCTTCTGGGTCTCAAGCCCAAATCCTTTATCAAGTGTTAAGTTGAACCCACATTTACCCCTCTACAACCCATCTCCAGACGACAGTCCTGCTCCTTGGGTGAGCGTGAGGACAGGTGTGTTTGCACCTGCTTCTGCCATGCTGACTGTGTGCTGCGTTGAGAGACAGAGGTCAGAATTCAGGGCTGCCATGCAACTGGAAATTGTGGGGTGGGAATGCCAGGAAGGAGGGAGTAAAGGCTGAGCCCCAAAATCTGTGCAAAAAGCCTCCTCCCGGTCTTGCCCTACCCCTCAGCTGCAGGTTATTTCTTCAAACTGAAGGCAGACTGCATATTATGTGAGTCTGTTCATTTGAAATTCTAAAATAGAGACATCGATAGAGATTCAAAGTATATTAGCAGCTGCTTAGGGTCGGGATGAGGATGTTTCATTGGTCTTTAGTGGGACCCTGACGCTGATACTTTTTAAACTCCCCCACAGTTTTATAAACTGCTAAGACTGAGAAATAGTGATGTAGAGTGTGTAAGAATCATAACTGTTATTCACTGATTTTGTAACTGTTACTTGTGGAAGGCAGCATGGCTGAGGAGGAATGATGCATGGAGAGAGGATGACGGCCGATCTAATTCTTGGCAGCCTAGGTGCTTCCTGGAATGGGAGGCAAGAAGGCTCTCGGATGTTGGCTCAGGTGGCCGTGGAGTGTCTCTGCCTGGAGTTCAGCCCCAAATGGCTCTGAGCTCACCCGCTCCACCCCACCCCCTGCCCCTTGGTACACCTGCCCCAAACTTTACTGGGCTGTATTCAAAGCTTGCTATGGGGCTGCTTTAATTGAAGGATTAATTGGCTTCTAGCCCTTCTCAGGGTTTGGACAGTGTGTGTGTGTGTGTGTGTGTGTATGTGTGTGTGTGTGTGTGTGTGTGTGTTTCCTTGCTCTTTTGCAAGACTTCCTGTTTCTGTAGAGACTCATTCCCACCACATTAGCTCTAAAAGTCAGGGGGCACTCAAGCAAATCTGCCAGCAACAACAAAACACTGTTGCTTTACAGTCTTCCTTTTTTTCTCTGGGAATCTCTCCACTGAGTGCTGAGTCGTGTCTCCTCCAGGGTCAGCTGACATTTGACGTTTCAGATGGGCTCAGCTGCCATATCTGTTGGGTGTGGCCATCTCTTCAAGCATCAAGCAGTGGAGATACAGGGGGTCCCACTTCCAATTTATTGGACAAGCCTTGAACACCCCATCCCCACAATAATAACAATCCATCCCATTTTTAAGGAGCATTAAGTTTTCCCAAGCACTTTCAGCTGCACTAACTTATAAATCACAAGATCCTCAGAGAGGCTTCATGCCCATGTTCCAGGGAAGATCCAAACCCCTTGTCAACATGTGTTCTGCAGGCAGCAGCATTGGCATTGCCTGGGAGCTGCTTAGACATGCAGAACTGTGGGCCCGGACCTGCTGGATCACAGTCCGCAGTGTAGGAGGATCCCCCCGGTGACTTGGGCACACAGTAAAGTGTAGAAGTGCTGAAAGCTCTGGAAGGTTCAGTGACTTCCCCGGAGTTTCAAGGAAACATGGTGACTCAGCTGGGATGAGCACCGAGGCTCTGAGACCTCCAGAGAAATGCATTCTTGCAATAATACTTTATTTTCTCATGGAAGGCACACCCTTCCTTCAGGGTCAGCTCATGTGCCACTCCCACATTTTCATCTGAAAAGTCCAAGCAGAGTTGGGCACCCCTGCTTTGCTCCTGAAGCCCTTGACCGGCTCCTCTGTCACAATAGTGATGCATTTTGCCTTAAGACAAGGGGGAGAAAGTGGAATCACCAAGCATCTTCTTGAGGCACCATCGGATCTTCTGTCTTCTGGAAGAGCGACATCACCCGAGGTGAGTGTCCCCGAGCAACATGGAAGCAAAGGGAATGAACTGCTGTGCCAAAGGAGGAATTTGTGTTGATCCTGAGAAGGAGGAAGACCGAGGTGAAGAGGGAAATTAGGAGAAGGGGAGAGGAGGAGAGAGTTCCAGAACCTCATGGGAGGCAGTGCAGTGAATCTTGGTGGGAGTGGATTGCTTTTTGTTTCATGTTTAACTCCAAAGCCTGCAGGTGCCACCAGTCCCCTGGGGTGTAACCTTGACAAAGACTGACCAGAAGAAAAGGTGGCATTGGTGTCCTCTTGTTGTGAGCTGTTGGGTGTTAATGCACCCAATATTTTCTGAGACCTACCTCATGCCAGCCCTGGCCTTGGACATAGTGGGGGAGACCCAACAAAAGAACAACTGTAATAACATAATCAATAAAAAATATTTTTTTAAAAACGTGATGAGGGACTAGGGGGATGACAGCCCAAAGAACATGAGGCTGGACGTGGACAAGATCTGCCGTGAGGAACCAGGGTTTCGGACAGCCCAGAGGGGGAAGGATTTAATTCTGATGGCCCTGACAGCTCTGGGTCACTTTAGGTAGCTCACTCCATTTCTTGTGAGGATTGACGGAGGTGAGAGAAAAGGCATGGATGTCCAGGTGGATATTATAACCTGGACTGGTACCAGCTCTTTCCCCCTAAGAGCATGCAGATCTTGGAAAAGTTATCTAGAAAACCTGCCTGGTTGTTCTGAGGATTGGATTTACTGTCAGTGAAATGCCAGTGTGGCTGGTTCGGGGTATCTTTTAGAAACTGTGGCCTTTGGGGATGCTGGGAATATCTAAAAACAAGACAGGCTGGTAGAGATAATATTGATGTCACTGTGTCTTTTGGCCATCAAGGAAACCAGGACAGAGGTGTCCCCAGCCCCTCTCCCAAAAGGGTATTCTGAACCAAGCTTAAATAATACAGATAAAAAGAATACATTAGTTCACAAACTCATCTTGTGTACAGGGAACAGGAATGAATATTATCAGAAGAGAGGACTTCCAGCTAAGATGGAGGTATAGATAGACAAGCTTCGCCTCCTCGCACAATAGAGGGATCACAACTAACCTCAAAACAAACCAATTAGAACTGCCAGAAAACTGAACTGTATGCAAGTCCGACAACCAAGGATTTAAAGAAGAAATACTCATCCAGACGTGTAGGAGGACACGGGGAGCCGGGGTGGGGAGGACACAGTGTGGTGGCAGCTGGCAGAATGGGCAGCCCCACATTCACGAGTGGTGGATAAAACCTGGGAGGGACACCTGTGGATCGAGCAATCCCACCTCCAGGCCAGACCACATAGCCCAGGATTCCAGCACCAGGAAAATAAAGCCTCAGAACTTCTGGCTGTAAAAACCAGCGGAGTTGGGACAGCAGAAGAAACTGCTGGTCTCAGAGGAGTCTGTTTAAAGGACCTGCACGGTCTTAGAACATAGGCAAACCCGCCCACTCTGGGATTCAGCACCAGGGCAGCAGCTAGAAGGGCGCCAGTCACATGTGGGAAGTGGGAGAAATGACTAGAAATGGGGCAAGAGCTGAGCAAGTGGCATTATTCCCCTCTCTGACCCCTCCCTCACATACAGCACCACAAAGCAGTGAAGTGGGTGAATACTTAAGGCTCTGTCCCTTACAGCGTAACAGGTGCACCAAGACAGGGAATCAAAGCAGCTCTACCTACTACACAGAAACAAACATAGAAAGGCTGCCAAATTGAGGAGACAAAGAAATATAGCCCAAATGAAAAAAACAGAACAAAAATCCAGAAAAACAACGAAGTGAAATGGAGATAGCCACCCTATCAGTGCAGAGTCCAAACCACTGGTGTTAAGGATGCTCAGAGAGCTCATTGAGTACAGCAAATGCATAAGGGGAGAAATGAAAGCCACACTAAGTGAAATAAAAATACACAGGGAATGAACAGTGAAGGGAAGGAAGCCAGGGTTCAAATCAATGATTTGGAACAAAAGGAAGAAATAAACAATCAACCAGTACAGAATGAAGAAACAAGAATTCAAAAAAAATGAGAGAATAAGAAGATTCTGGAACATCTCCAAACATGCCAACATCCAAATCATAGGGATGCCAGAAGGAAAAGAGGGAGAGCAAGAAATTCAAAACTTACTTGAAAAAACAATGAAAGAAAACTTCCCTAATTTGGCAAAGGAAATCGACATATAAGTCTGGGACTCACAGAGAGTCCCAAAAAAGTTGTACTCAAAGAGAGACACATCAAGACACATCATAATTAAAATGCCAAAGGTTAAAGATAAAGAGACAATCTTTTAAAAAAATATTTTATTTTTAGACAGAGGCGAAGGGAGAGAAACATCAATGTGCAGTTGCCTCTCAGGTGCCCCCAACTGGGAACCTGGCCTGCGACCCAGGCATGTGCCCTGGGTTGGGAATTGAACTTGGTTCACAGGCCAGCACTCAATTCACTGAGCCACACCAGCCAGGGCTAAAGAGAGAATCTTAAAATTTGCAAGAGAAAGGCAGAGAGTTACCTACAAAGGAGGTCCCATAAGACTATTAGGTGATTTCTCAAAAGAAACTTTGCAGACAAGAACCGATTGACAAGAAATATTCAAAGTAATGAAAAGCAGGGACCTACACCCAAGATTACTCTATCCAGCAAAGCTATCATTTAGAATGGAAGGGCAGATAAAGTGCTCCCCAGACAAGGTAAAGCTAAAGGAGTTCATCATCACCAAGCCATTATTACATGAAATGTTAAAGGAACTTATCTAAGAAAAAGAAGAAGATCAAAACTATGAACAGTAAAGTGACAACAAACTCAGTACTATTAACAACTGCATCTAAACAAAAACAAAAACAAACCAAACAAACAACTAGAACAGGAACAGAATCATAGAAATGGAGATCACTTGGAGGGTTATCAGTAGGAGGGGGAAGGAGGAGAATTTGGGAAAAGGTACAGGGAATAAGAAGCATAATTGGTAGGTACAAAATAGGCGGGGAGGGGGGTATTAAGAATAGTATAGGAAATGGAGAAGCCAAATAACATGCATGATCAGTGGACATGAACTAAGTGGGGGGATTGCTGGAGGGAAGGGGGGTACTGTGCAGAGGTGGGCAAGCGGGGAAAAATGGGACAACTGTCATAGCTTAATCAATAAAATATAGTTAAAAATATCAAGAGAAAAAGAGGAGTGTCTTAACACTCTACCTGCACCTTAACTTAGGTGTATTTTTCCTGGGGGCAGGGGTGGAAGCCCTCCTAGCTTCCCCTTGAGAGTTGTTTTTCAGCTTTTTAAAAATGATGACATGCCATCTTTGCAATACGTTTTTAGAAACTAGAGTGCCTATAGCCAACAAATCCAAAGCAAAAAAGGTTTCACTTAGCAAATATGAGTTGTTGATTTAATTGTAGATCAATCCACACTTGGAAATTCTTCCAATGATTTGCAGAGCGAAACAGCACGTGCGTGGCAAAAAGTGATGCCCTGACGCACGCTGCCTTTGCCATACACCCGGGTCTCCAGTTTCCTCCTTCAGAACTTGGGATCAATAGATCAGTCAATCCCCGTAGGTGCAGAGATGCAAAGGCACCACCCTAACCCACAACCCACTTGAGCACATGTTTTCACCAGAGGTGGACATGCCCCCTACGGGAACATCAGTACCCAATCCTAGAGCAGACTCAACCTCAGGCCATTGATGCTTGAGAGAGGAGCCGGGCCACTCCCATCATTTTGCTGGGGGCCAACTACATAAGCAATGTCTGGCCCATGAAGGGTACTCACAAAATGGAGATTTGCATTATTACATGAAAGGAATAGAATGTGCCAACCTCAAATGAGTCACTTTGGCATAAGGATTATTTTGAGCTAAAGACAATTGAGAATCATCTGATGCAGGAAGAATTCTCTACCTTTCCCTCATCTGCCTAAAAACAGGGCATAAATTCCCCTTTGAGGAAGGTGCCCTCCATGCACCGGGGACAGAAAAGTGACTCTTATCATCCAAGATGGGGAGCTGACGCCAAGATGAGTTTGCGTAAACAGACCTCGCTAAAATAGCCCTTATCTTCCATTAGTTCTTTTATATATTTTCTTCTCACTTCCCCCAAATTTATCATCCCTTGAAGCCCAAAACTCCTCTCCTTTTTAAAAAAAATGGAGTATGAATTCTCAAGTCGAACAACATTTTCGAGTTTCCCTCCTTTTCTGTGGACTCCCATGCACATCAACATTAATGCAAATTCTGTCCCTTTCCTCTGGTTAATCTCTGTTTCGTTAGTTTCATTCACAGACTCCCGGTTACTGGATCCTTAGATTTTTTTTTTTTTTCAAGTGCATCCTTAGATTTTTTAAAAAATTTTTTATTTTTAATTTATTTTTTAATCATTATTCAAGTACAGTTTCTACCCTTTACTCCCATTCCAGCCCACCCACCCATCCCTCCCCTCCTCCTTCCCATTCCCAACCCCCCTAGTTTTTGTCCATATGTCCTTTATATTTGTTCCTGTAAACCCTTCCCATTCTTAGATTTTTCTTCCCCACCATGTACTTCATCATGCTCTGCTCAGCCTGCCCTTGGGCACCACTTTTTGCCACGCACGTGCTGTTTTGCTCTGCAAATCACTGGGAGAATTTCCAAGTGTGGATTTATCTACAATTAAATCAGCAAATCATTTGCTAAATGAAATGTTTTTTGCTTTGGATTTGTTGGCTATAGGCACTCTAGTTTCTAAGAACGTATTGCAAAGACAGCATGTCATCATTTTTAAAAAGTTGAAAAATAATGAGGAGTGATCTAATGCATGACTTTTAATTTCTGCTTATTTCACTCTGGAAGGTGATCACTTGCACCCATATGTTGGCACAGAGAAGCATGTCATCCATGCCACATTCATTGGCATTTTTTGATCTTAAAGATTTTTGGGGTTTCTACATAGTTTTCATGATGACTTTTTTTCTTTTATTATGCATCATTCTTCAGAGACCCATTACCTCCTGGGACTCCTGTGATGATGTGCCATTGATCGCTAAACTCCTTAAAAGGGGAACCATATTATCCCTTCTAATGACTGGAGACCTGCTGGAAATAGGCTAGTCCTCAGGAAGTGTTTGTAGCCTTGGGAGAAAAAAAAAATGTTAGTAGAAGATAAGTTCTGGGAATAAATGACCAGCAAAGGACTGAGAGATCTAATCAGTTCTTCTTGTACACGGTGCAGCCTAAGTTTCTTGAAAACACAACAAAAATACAAGCCCTATGCTATCAACCACACATATTTCTCCATGTTTAAACCTCCAAAGCGATATTGTGGTAATATATGCAGGCAACGTTTCTGTCTACTCTTACACAGGAAATAAAAATTTAGTATAAGAAAACATCCATTTATTGCACCTTTACTCATTTTTGGGTACTCTGTGTGGGGAATTAAATTATATAGGGGAAAACATTTTCTTGTTTTCTTATACTTGTTTTATACTTGTTTACTTTCTTATACTTGTTTATACAGGGGAAAACAAGAAAATGTTTTCCCCTATATAATTACTACTATATGCCAGATATTACTAGCACATATGCTTTTATTAAACTTAAAACTTCTCTCTATCACTATTACACAAATACTTTTGTACCCTAAAAACAACTGGTAGGCTTATGGAAACTGTAGAAACTGCCCCCCAAATTTCTCATGGTCTTATTCTCAACTCTTCGTAATGTAAGTATATGAGAATTTAAAACATACAGTGTAATACAAAAAGAACCCGAGTCTGTGCTTCGGAAGACTGTTCTGGCTCTGGCTCCACCTCAAACTCACTGCATGTTTCTGGGGGAGCTACATTGTCTCTCTGGACTTAAATATTCCCATTTGTAAATAGAGAGTTTAGTTCGATGACCTGACATCATTTTCTGCCAAACGATCTGTGACAAGTAGCTGTGATAATAATAATTATACACTTATACTTAGAGTTGATTTCAACACAGTGTTTTCTTCATTTTGGGGGAAAGGTGGTAGAATGTGCTGTTATGTATTATTTGGAGATTTGACACCTTCTTCCAACATAACTGCCTCAGATAAAGTCACTATAAGATCTGAAAAATAAAAAAAGAATAGGGAGCTAGCTCACATCTTGCAGAGGGGTCTGTCTGCTGGCTGTTCCCAGCCAGGACCTGTGGTGCCGTTTTCCTTGGGAAGCTCCCATAAAACTGTCAGCTGATTTCTCAACAGAAATATTTCAACCAAAGTGAAGAAAAGCAAGGACCTACAACCGAGACTACTTTACATAGCAAGGTTGCCATTCAAAATTGAAGGTGAAATTAAAAGCTTCTCAGACAAGAAAAAGCTAAAGGAGTTCATTACCACCAAACCATAATTACCAAAAAAAAAAAAAGTTAGAGTCTTTTTTAAGAAGCCAAGAAAAAAAAAGCAGAAGGAACCCAGTTATAAAGAATAAAATGGCAATAAATACACACCATCAATAACCACTTTAAATCTAAATGCCTTTAACACTCCAATTAAAAGACATTGGGTAGCTGAATAAATAAGAAAACAAGACCCATATATATGTGGTCTACAACAGCCCTGCATCATAATGAAAGAAACTCACAGACTGAAAGTAAAGGGTTGGAAAAAGATACTTCATGAAAATGGAAACAACAGAAGCTGGGGTAGCAATACTTATATCAGACAAAATAGACTTTAAAGCATAGGCCATAAAAAGAGACAGAGAGGAAGATTATATAATGATAAAGCAATCAATCAACAAGAAGACATAATCCTTATAAATATTTATGTGCTCAACATAGGAGCACCTAAATATAGAAGGCAAATCTTGATAAACATAAAGGAGAAGATTGACAGTAATACAGTCATAGTAGGAGATTTTAACAACCCATGGAAATCAATGGATTAATTTTTCAGACAAAAAAATCAACAAGGAAGCAGTGGTTTTAAATGACGCACTCGAATTCCTGTCAATATGGCGGTGTAGACAGACATGGCTAACCTCTTTGCACAACCACATCAAAGTTACAACTAAAATACAGAACGACCATTTCTCAGAACTATCAGAAATCAAGTTGAATGGAAGCCTGACAACTATGGAATTAAAGAAACCACATCCATCCAGACTGGCAGGAGGGGCACAGATGCAAAATAGGCTGGTCCCTCACCCATGTGTGGTAGATAAAAATCTGTGAGGGATATCTTGGGAACAAGGAGTCCAAGCCCACACCAGGCCCCCAGCCCAGGGTTCCTATGCCAGAAAGATATGTCCCCACAACTTCTGACTGCAAAAACCAGTGGGGATTAAGTTGGTGGAAGAAATTGCTGGAGCCCCAAGCAGTTCCTCTTAAAAAACCCATGTATGGACTCACCTACTCAGACTCACTCCCTCTGAGCTCCAGCACCAGGGTAGTAACTTGAAAGGCACCAGTGGCATATAGGGAGGAAGTGAAGTGTCTGGCATCAATGTGGGCAGAGGCCATTTTCCCTTTTCTAAACCCTCCTCCGACAAAGTGGGCAAGCTGGTGCCATATCTGAGACTCCATCAACCTGGCTCACACTTTCTGACCCACCTTGGAGGTCCCCAGAGACTCCACCCTACCCAATATATGGGTCCACCCAATCTGCTTTTCCATGTGAGTGGCTGGTCTTGGCTCATGCTTCACAACTTTGTAAAATCCTCTCAAATGAGCAACAGCTGGCTTCAGTGAACCTCAGGCCCAGCATTAGCAGCAGCCAGCCTATATTCATAGCTTGGCTTCACCTGGGAATCTCCAAGCCCAGCACAAGTAACAGCCATCTCAGATTGCTTTATAACTCAGGCAGGGTGGCCCTGGGCAAAAAACAGGTGGGGGCTGATCTTGGCCTGCACCACCAGTGAAACGCCAGGGCCAGCACACCCAGTGGACAACTACAGACCACGTCGGAGCACCACCACCCTGCCCCTGCACAGCTGATCCTCGATGGAGGGTGGAGGGTGGTGGTAAGTGGTTACAGCCAGTCCTTGCAGCTGACTGACCTGGGTAAATCCCTCCCATTGATCTGCCAAGAGCAACCAAGGCTCAACTATAAGAGAAGGATATACTCAGCCCGCACAAAGGGCATACCTGGAGAACCTAGCTTGGGTGATAGGGGATGATGTGCCACTGGACCCTACAGGACATCCACTATATTAAGCCAATACATGGAGTCAAATCAGCGCTACCTAATACATAGAAACAAACACAGGGAGGCTGCCAAAACAAAAGACCAAAGAAACAGGGCCCAAATGAAAAAACAGGTCAAAACTCCAGAAAAGGAGCTAAATAAAATGGAGATAAGCAATCTGTCAGATGCAGAGTTCAAAACGCTGGTTATTAGGATGCTCAAGGAACTTAGTGAGGACCTCAAAAGTATAAAAAAGATCTAGTCAGAGATGAAGGATACACTAATTGAAATAAAGAACAATTTACAGGGAAACAACAGTAGAGTGGATGAAGCTGAAAAATCAAATCAATGATTTGGAACCAAGCAAAAACCAACCAATCATAAAAACAAGAAGAAAAGAGAATTCAAAAAAATGAGGATAGTGTAAGCAGCCTGTGGGACAACTTTAAGCAATCCAACATTCACTTCATAGGGGTGCCAGAAGGAGAAGAGAAAGAGCAAGACATTGGTAATCTATTTGAAAAAAAAATGAAAGAAAACTTCCCTAATTTGGTGAAGGAAATAGACATGCAAGTCCAGGAAGCACAGAGAGTCCCAGACAAGATGGATGCAAAGAGGCCCACCCCAAGACACATCATACTTAAAATACCAGTGGTTAAAGATAAAGAGATGGGAGGGTGGGTGTGGGTGAAACAGGTATCGTAGTTTCCACCATTGATCGTTGAGTCAGCAGTACTTATCGGCATGGAGTATCAGTGACTTTAACCATGATCTTTACTTATCATATAAAAAACTCTCATAAAAGATCTAGGGTTTTCCCCAACCTGTGTCAGAGCATGAATGTTGTTGGTAAGGGGAGTTACACAGGTATGAACTCAGGCATCAGCAGATAGATATTTCTAGGACGTTGGACTTAGGATCATGAAGCAAGACTTAGAGGAATACATAGCCATTCTAAATTGCATCTAAAGAAAAGTGGAACAGTGAAATGAGTATCATCTGTACATGGGAATTCTTACCTTTTTCCTTTGTGTTTCCATGAGGAATTTCCAAATCCCTCTAGGCTTTTTTCACTTAGCAGTATACACTTAAGGTGTCTTTTTGTGGCTTGATAGCTGTTTTCTAATCACTGAATAATATTCCATTGTGTACACTATACAATTTATTTACCCATTCATGTATTAAGGGACATCTTGGCTATTTTCAATTTTTGACAATTATGAATAAATCTGTTATAAATATTTATACTCAGGTTTTTGTGTGGGTATGTTTTCAGTTCATTTGGGTTAATAGGAATGTGATTACTGGAATATAAGATAAGCTTATTTTATTTTTAAAATTTTATTTATTTATTTTTACAGAGAAGGGAAGGGAAGGAGGGAGAGAAACATCAATGTGAGAGAGAAACACCAACTGGCCGCCCTTGGAGGCACCCAGGCAGGGACCGAACCTGCAACCCAGGCATGTGCCCTGACTGGGAATTGAACCAGCGACCTTTTGCTGTACGGGATGATGCCCAACCAACTGAACCAAACTGGTCAGGGCTGGTAAGCCTATTTGAGCTTTATATAAAAATTCCAAACTGTTTTTCAAAGTGGCTGCACCATTTTGCATTCCCACCAGCAATAAATGAGAGTTCCTCTTGCTCTACATTGTCTCCAGCATTTGGTGTTGTTGCTGTTTTGGATTTTAGCTATTCTAATCAGTGTGTAGTGGTATCTCATTTTTTTTAATTAAAATACAATTGGCACATGATATCTGTTTAGTTTCAGCTATACATCATGGTGATCTGATATTTATATACATAAAGAAATGATTCCATAAGTCTGTCACCATACAAAGTTATTATGATATTATTGAGTATATTTTCAATGCTGTGCATTCCATCCCTATGACTTATTTATTTTATACCTGGGAGTTTTTACCTCTTAAAACCCTTAACCTATGTTGCCATTCCCTAACCCCTCCTCCTGAAATAGGGGACCTGGGGAAACAGTTGTAATCAACAAAAGCTACAGAAACTGTCAAGAAGTACGTAAGACTACCTCCCATTGGATTTATGGCTTAAAACTGGCAGAGACCAGCTTGTTCCAACATGACTAATTTCACCTAGCGGTAACGCCTACCCAGCCGCCATCATACATGCATTGTAACATAGATGCATGCTGACACAGTCTGCGCTGCCGTGTTCAGAAATGGAAAGCCCAGGACTTCCAGCCAAGATGGAGGCATAGGTGGATACATTCTTCCTCCTCATACAACCAAAAGGAGGACAACAATGCTAAAAACAAAAACCAACCAGAACTGCCAGAAAATCGAATTGTGTGGAAGTCTGACAACCAAGGAGTTAAACAAGAAACATTCATCCAGACCGGTAGGAGGGGCAGAGATGGGCAGCTGGGGCAGAGAGAATGTGTGGCAAGGTGGTTGCCGGAGGATGGGGTGGTGGGGAGTGAGGCAGCACCTGGCAGAATGGGCAGTCCCACATTTACGTGTGGATAAACTGGGAGGAACAACTGGGGAGTGAGACAGACCGTGCAACCCAGGGTTCCAGTGCAGGGAAATAAAGCCTCAAAGCCTCTGACTGAAAAAACCTGTGGGGATTGCGACAGTGGGAGAAACTCCTAGCTGCACAGGAGAGTTCGTTGGAAAGAATGTACACAAACCCACCCACCCAAGAATCAGCACCAGAAGGGCCCAATTTGCTTGTGGGTAGTGGGGGAAGTGACTCAAAGCCAGCTGAGAGCAGAGTAAGGGTCATTGTTCCCCCTCCCTCTCCCCCACAGACATCGCCACAACACAGACAAGCGGGTTGCCCTGCCCTGGCGAATACCTAAGGCTCTACCCCTTAAAATGTGACAGGTGTGCCAAGACAAAGAAATATGGCCCCAAAGAAAGAACAGATCAAAACTCCAGAAAAAGAACTAAGTGATGAGCAGATAGCCAACCTATCAGATGCACAGTTCAAAACACTGGTAATCAGGTTGCTCACAGAATTAGTTGAGTATAGTCATAAAATAGAGGAAGAAGTGAAGGCTATGCAGAGTGAAATAAAGGAAAATGTACAGGGAACCAACAGTGATGGGAAGGAAACTGGGACTCAGATCAATGGAGTGGACCAGAAGGAAGAAAGAAACAACCAAATAGAAAAGAATGAAGAAACAAGAATTCAAAAAAATGAGTAGAGGATTAGGAACTTCCAGGACAACTTTAAACATTCCAACATCTGAATCATAGGGGTACCAAAAGGAGAAGAGGAAGAGTAAGAAATTGAAAACTTACTTGAACAAGGAATGAAGGAGACCTTCCCCTTTCTGGCAAAGGAAATAATAGACTTCCAGGAACTCTAGGAAGCTCAGAGAGTCCCAAAGAAGTTGGACCCAAGGAAGCACACACCAAAGCACATCATTACATTACCCAAGATTACAGATAAGGAGAGAATCTCAAAAGCAGCAAGAGATAAGGGGATAGTAACCTACAAAGGAGTTCCCATCAGACTGTCAGCTGATTTCTTAAAAGAGACCTTACAGGCAAGAAGGGGCTGGAAAGAAGTATTCAAAGTCATGAAAAGCAAGGACCTACATCCAAGATTACTCTATCCTGCCAAGCTATCACTTAGAACGGAAGGGCAGATACAGTGCTTCCCCCATAAAGTCAGGTCATAGGAGTTCGTCATCATCAAGCCCTTATTATATGAAACGTTAAAGGGATTTATCTAAGAAAAAGAAGAACAAAACTAGAAAGAGTAAAATGACAACAAACAACAACTGAACTTAAAAAGCAAAAACAAAAAGAAACTAAGCAAACAACTAGAACAGGAACAGAACCACAGAAATGGAGATCACATAGAGCAGGGGTGTCAAATTCATTTTCACCGGGGGGCCACATCAGCCTCATGGTTGCCTTCGAAGGGCCAAACATAATTTTAGGACTGCATAAATGTAACTACTCCTTAACAGTTAAGCGAGAGCTCAGCACTGCCGCCAGGTAGAAACAAAGTGCCAGGCCAGATAAAGCAAGGTGGAGGGCCGGAGTGTTCACCACCTGTGACATGGAGGGTTATCAAGGGGGAGGGGGAGGAGGAGAATGGGGCAAAAGGTACAGGAAATAAGAAGCATAAATGGTAGGTATAAAATAGACAGGGGGATGTTAAGAATAATATAGGAAATGGAGAAGCCAAAGAACTTATATGTACAACCATGGGCATGGACTAAGGGTGTGGGGGGGAATGCTTGTGGGAGGGAGGGTGCAGGGCCGAAGGGAATAAAGGGGAAAAAAAAATGGGAGAACTGTAATAGCATAATCACTACAATATACTTTAAAAAAAAAGAAATGAAAAGATCATATAAAGACATAAAGCTGATTGAGCTCCTCTGAGAAATTTCCATTGCTTTCCTGGGAAGATCCTAAATATCCCTCCTCCTTATTGAATACCCTATCCTCCGATTAAATAAACCTCAATAGAGAAAGCAAAGGGTGGCGGCTGGTCTTTCTGTGGAGGAGCCCACACTCTGCCTTACTAATAAACAGACTTTCACTTCAAAGTCTGTGCTGGCTCACATTTGAATTCTTTCCTGTGAGGAAGGAGCCAAGAACCCACAGTGGGTGGTAGACCCTGACCGGAAAGCCTGCATCAGTGCCAATGGTAACGACTAGTTTCTTTTCTGTTACCTACAAGTCTGTGTCTGTTTTGTTTGTTCGTTTTGTTGTTTGTTTTTTAGATTCCACACATAAGTGAAATCACACAATATTTGTCTTTCTTCTGTTTGATTTCCCTTATCATAATATTTCCTAGTTCCGTCCAGGTTTGCACAAATGGCCAGCTTTTATTTCATTTTATTTTTGTGGCTGATTATTCCATTGTATATACACAGAGCAACTTCTTTATCTATTTATCTATTGATGGATATCTAGGTTATTTCCTTATCTTGACTTGTAAATAGTACAGCAATGAACACAGGGGTGCACATATCTGTTTGAATTAATGTTTTCACTTTCTTTGATAAATAACCATTAGTGGAATTGCCAAATTGTATAATAGTTCTATTTTTTTTTTAAGAATCTCCATACTGTTTTCCATAGTGGATGCATCAATTTACATTCCCACCAACAGTGCCGGAGGGTTCCCCTTCTTCGCACCCTCACCAATCCTTGCAAATTTTTTGCCTTCTTGACAATAGCCATTCTGACAGGAGTGCCGTGATATCTCACTGTGGTTTCCTCACTGTGGTTTCGGGTTGCATTTTCCCAGTGACCAGTGATGTTGAGCATCTTTTCCTGTGCGTGTTGGCCATCTGTTTGTCTTCTTTACAAAAATGCCCATTCAAGTCCACTGTCCATTTTTAAGTCCGGTTGTTTGTTTGTTTGTTTATATATTAACTGGTGAGAATTATTTATAAATTTTGGACATTAACCCTTCATCAGAGGTATGATTTGCAAATATCTCTCCGGTTCAGTAGCATGCCTTTCTGTTTTATTGGTGGTTTCCTATGCAAAAACTTTTTAGTTTGATATCGTCCCATTTATTTATTTTTGCTTTTGTTGTCCTAGCCTGAGGAAACTGGTCTAAGAAAGTATTACTAAGACTGATATTTTCTGCTTATGTTTTCTTCTAGAAGTTTTATGGTTTTGAGTTACTTTTGTTTTATTTTACAATTTTAACTACAATTTAATTAAATAAATAATTGACACAATGTGTTGAGCATATTTATATATGCTAATTTGCCTTTAGTGTGTGTTGTTTTGTGAGATCATTATTTAAGATTTTATTTATTTTTAGACAGAGGGGAAGGGAGGGAGAAAAAGAGGGAGAGAAACATCCATGTGTGAGCGATACATGGATTGGTTCCCATCACACGCCCCCTACTGGTGACCTGGCCCACAACCCAGGCATGTGCTCTGACTGGGAATCCAACTGGCAACCTTTTGATCGAAGGCCGGCCCACACACCATTGAGCCACTCAGCCAGGACTGAGATCTTTTTTTAAAATTTTTTTAAAAAAATATATTTTATTGATTATGTTATTACAGTTGTCCCATTACCCCTCTTCATTCCCCTCCACCCTGTACAGCCTCTCCCACCCACATTCCCCCCTTTAGTTCATGTCCACGTGTCATAAGTTCTTTAGCTTCTACATTTCCCCTACTATTCTTGCCCTCCCTCTGTCTACTTTCTACCTACCATCTATGCTACTTATTCTCTCCCTTTTCCCCTCTCTCCTCCTCCCACTCTCCTGTTGCTAACCCTCCATGTGATCTCCATTTCTGTGGTTCTGTTCCTGTTCTAGTTGTTTGCTTAGTTTGTTTTTCTTTTTGTTTTAGGCGTGGTTGTTAATAATTGTGAGTTTGCTGTCATTTTACTATACATGTTTATCTTCTTTTTGTTAGATAAGTCCCTTTAACATTTCATAAAATAATGTCCTGATGATGATGAACTCCTTTAACTTGACCTTATCTGAGAAGCACTTTATCTGCCCTTCCATTCTAAATGAAAGCTTTCCTGGATAGAGCAATCTGGGATGTAGGTCCTTGTCTTTCATAACTTAGAATATTTCTTTCCAGCCCCTTCTTGCCTGTAAGGTCTCTTTTGAGAAATCAGCTGATAGTCTGATGAGAACTCCTTTGTAGGTGACTGTCTCCTTATCTCTTGCTGCTTCTAGGATTCTCTCCTTCATTTTTACCTTGGGTAATGTAATTATGATGTGCCTTGGTGTGTTCCTCCTTGGGTCCAACTTCTTTGGGATTCTCTGAGCTTCCTGGACTTCCTGGAAGTCTATTTCCTTTGCCAGAAAGGGGAAGTTCTGCTTTATTATTTGTTCAAATAACT
>CM052544.1:8840031-8924799 GCA_028533065.1 Trachops cirrhosus | reverse complement strand
CTTTGCCAGAAAGGGGAAGTTCTGCTTTATTATTTGTTCAAATAACTTTTCCACTTGCTCTTCCTCTTCCCCTTCTGGTACCCCTATAATTCAGATGTTGGAATGTTTAAAGATGTCCTGGAGGTTCCTAAGCCTCTACTCATTTTTTTGAATTCTTATTTCTTCATTCTTTTCTGTTTGGTTGTTTCTTTCTTCCTTCTGGTCCACTCCATTGATTTGAGTTCCAGTTTTCTTCCCATCACAATTGCTTCCCTGTGCATTTTCCTTCATTTCACTTAGTGTAGCCTTCATTTTCTCATCTAATTTGCGATCAAATTCAACCAATTCTATGAACATCCTGATCACCAGTGCTTTGAACTGTGCATCTGATAGGTTGGCTATCTCTTGGTCGCTTAGCTATATTTGCTCTGAAGCTTTGATCTGTTCTTCCATTTGGGTCATTTTTTTTGTGGGGGACAGGTCTGGTCGCACCTGTTACGGAGTGAGGGGCGGAGCCTTAGGAGTTCTTTAGGGTGAGGCAACTCAGTTGCTGGGTTGTGATACTGTGTGTGGGGGCGGGGTCTGAGAGGGAACAATGGCACTTGCTCTGCTCTCTGTCAATTTCAGTCCCTTCTGCTGCTTCCCCCAAGCAAACTGGGCCTTTCTGGTGCTGATTTGTGGATGGGTGGGCTTGTGTACGTACCAGGACCCTGTGGGTCTCTCCAACGATCTCTCCTGTGAGGCTGGGAGTTTTTCCCAGCACCTCAACCCCCACAGGTGTTTTCAATCAGTGTTTTGAGGCTTTATTTCCCAGCGCTGGGGCCCTAGGTTGCGTGGTCTGTCTCGCTCCCCAGTTTCGCCTGGTTTATCTGTGAGTGAATGTGGGACCACCTGGTCAGCTAGCCACCTTGCTCGCAGTGCCTTGCTTCACAATTGCCACCCCGCTCCTGGGGTCTGCCAGCCACTGCTTGCATGCCCAGGGTCCGCCCGTTCCGGTCTTGCGTGCCTGGGGTGACTTGTGCACCTGGTGCCACCCCTTTTTGTGCTGCGACTCCTCTCTGCCTGGCTGCCGGACTCCACCCGGCTTACTGGTCCGGATGAATGTATCTATTTCAGCTCCTTGGTTGTTGGACTTCCATACAGTTCGATTTTCTGTCAGTTCTGGTTGTTATTTTGTTTCTAAAGTGTTGTTGTCCTTATTTTGGTTGTGCAAGGAGGCACAGTGTGTCTTCCTACGCCTCATCTTCACCGGAAGTCTTTTTTTTTTTTAACTATATACATAGAGGGTTCTTAGTAGATGCTTTCTAACCACAGATGGGTTTCTCCAGAGGAGGTGTTACTATACATGCATGCGACAGTGCAGACTCGGAGAAGAAATTAGCAGCAAAGATTCAAATTAAGGTAAGTGTTAGTAATCATTCTTGGGGAAGAAGGACATAAGCGGGCAGGGACATGTTTATGTCCTTGGGAAACAGGCAAAGGGAAGGCCAATGTTTCAAAGGTCTGAAACAAGACGTACATTTTTTTTATCTTTGCCTATCCCAGATGACAGAAAACCTGAATGCGTTAGTGGCTTCCTGTGGCTCTGGCTGAGGGAACTGTGTTTTAAAATACATTTGGGGTAAATACTGAAATGAAATGAATATCTTTAAAAATGACTAACTTGCTTAGATCTCAAATTAGAGAAAGGTGGCATAGTGAATACAGGTGTCTGAATGTTCTGCAATCAAATGCCTTGGAAAATAATAGATCTAGATAGACATTGTCTACAGTGTGTATATCAATTTGAGAAAAATTATCATTTTTTAAAAGTTTTTATTTATTTAATTTTAGATGGAGGGGAAGGGAAGGAGCAAGAGAGGGAGAGAGAAATCACTGTGTGGTTGCCTCTCAGACGCCCTGTACTGGAGGCCTGGCCGCCAACCCAGGCATGTACCCTGACTGGGAATCAAACCAGCGACCCTTTGGTTCGCAGGCTCATGCTTAATCTACTGAGCTACAGTGGCCAGGGCAAAATGATCGTTTTTAATATTTTATTGAATTTATTGGGGTTACATTGGTCAATGAATTACATAGGTTTCAATATATCATCTGTACATTGCATTGAGTGCTTATCATCCAAAGTTTAGTCTTTCGTCATTTACCCCCATTTACCCTCTTCCTCTTGCCCCCTCCCTTCTCTCTGGTAATCACCGTACTGTTGTCTGTGTCCATGACCTTTTTTTGCTTAATCTCTTCACCTGTTTCACCCCATCCACTATCCTTCTCCCCTCTAACAGATGTCAGTCAGTTCTTTGTGTCTATGAGGCCATTTCTATTCCATTTCTATATTGTGTTCATTAGAGTCCACATATAAGTGAAATCATATGGTACTTGTTTTTCTCCTACTGGCTTCTTGCACTTAGCATAATACCCTCTAGTTCCATCCATGCTGTTGCCAAAGATAAGCCTGGCTGAGTGGTATTTTATTGTGTAAATGTCCCATAGCTGTTTTATCCACTCATCTACTGATGGGTACTCAAGTGACTTCCAAATCTTGGCTATTTTAAACAACACTGCAGTGAACATAGGGGTGCTTATGTTCTTTTGAATCAGTGCATTGGGTTTCTTTGGATAAATCCCCAGAAGTGGAATCACTGGGTCATAAGGCAGTTCTGCTTCTAATTAATTGTTTTCCACAGTGGCTGCACCGTCTACATTCCCACCACCAATGCACGAGAGTTCCGTTTTCTCCACAACCTCGCCAATATTTGTCATTTGTGGATTTATTAAGAATAGCCATTCTGACAGGTAGGAGGTGATATGTTGTTGTGGCTTTAATTTGCATTTCTCTAATGATTAGTGACATTGAGCATCTTTTCATATGTCTGTTGGCCATCTGTATGTCCTCGAGTCCAAAGTCTCATCTAGATATCACCTACAATAAAACAGGGATGGGTGAGACTTGAGCTATGATTAATTTTGGAATTTGGGGAGAGGGGCGAAAACATTTCATCTGTAACAAAACTCTAGGACTTCAACATATGAAGCAGGGGTTGGAGGACACACACAGTCGTATTCTTTAAATTAAAACATTTTTAAAGTATGCATGTCTCTTAGGTGCCTGTGAGACCAGGTCCTCTTGCCTCGATGGATTATACGCTCGAGCCCAATGTGACAGTAAGTGACTACTACTATCCCGATAGCCTCTCAAGCCCCTGCGATGTGGAAATTACCCAGACAGACAGCAGGTTGCTTCTTGCTGTTTTTTACTGCCTCCTGTTTGTATTTGGTCTTCTCGGGAACAGCCTAGTCATCCTGGTCCTTGTTTTCTGCAAGAAGCTGAAGAGCATCACAGACATATACCTCTTGAACCTGGCACTGTCAGACCTGCTTTTTGTCTTCTCCTTCCCCTTTCAGACGCACTATCACCTCTACCAGTGGGTGTTTGGGACTGTCATGTGCAAGGTGGTCTCTGGCTTTTATTACATTGGCTTCTTCAGCAGCATGTTTTTTATCACCCTCATGAGCGTGGACAGGTACCTGGCGATTGTCCACGCCGTGTATGCCATGAGGGTGAGGACAGCCAGGATGGGCACGGTCCTGACCCTGGCGGTGTGGCTGACCGCCAGCATGGCCACCAGCCCACTGGTGGTATTTTATCAAGTGTCCTCTGAAGAAGGCGTCCTACATTGTTACTCGTTTTACAATCAACAGACTTTAAAGTGGAAGCTCTTCACCCACTTTGAAATGAACATCTTAGGCCTGTTCATCCCATTCACCATCCTCCTGTTCTGCTACATTAGCATCCTGCACCAGCTGAAAAATTGCCAAAACCAAAACAAGGCCAAGGCTATCAAGTTGGTGCTCATCGTGGTCATTGTATCATTACTATTCTGGGTCCCCTTCAATGTGGTCCTCTTCCTCACTTCCCTGCACGACCTGCACATCTTGGACGGATGTGTCATGAACCAGCGGCTGACGTATGCCACCTATGTCACGGAAATCATTTCCTTCACTCACTGCTGTGTCAACCCCGTTATCTACGCTTTCATGGGCGAGAAGTTCAAGAAACACCTCTCGGAAATATTTCAGAAAAGTTGTAACCACATCTCCCTCTACTTGAGGAGACCAATCCCCAAGGAATACAGGGAGAAGTCATTACCTTCTCAGCACTCCTTCCGCTCCTCCAGCACGGACTACATTCTGTGAGCGCACGGCCCCCGGATGGGCCGCCACTTTCGCCGTCAGGCCTCTTCCAAAGACAGATGGGGTGTGTGCTGCGGTCTGAGTATCCCTTCACTCTTAGAAATGTGGTTCCAGACGCAAGATATGTTTCATATCAAATGCAGTCCTGCCGCTGCAAGTCAGCCTTCTCAACTTCCAGAGACTTTGTGGAAATAGTGAATATATTACGCCATTAAGCATAATGTTTGTTTGGGTTTTTTTTCTAGTTTTCTGAGTGTCTTTATCATATATGAATTTAAATTTTATACACTTTTTCTTATCACTTGAAGTGATAATATAGTTTTCTCCATTATTCTGTTAATTTGGTGAACCACATTGATTGATTCTTAGCTTTAAATCAACCTGTATTTTCCCTGGGGGAAAAATGGCCTCTTGGTGTGATCGTTTTAAAAAAAAAAATCACCGAATTGTCAATGATTTTTGTACCTATGTTGACAAGAGATATTGTCCTGAAATTCCTTCTTCTTACAATGCCATGTCAGGTTTGGCCTCCAAAAATGTGTTGGGAAGTATTCCCTTTTCTGTGATTCTCTGAAAGAGTTTTTATGAAAAATTGGTATTATTTCTTCCTTAAATGTTTGGTGAAAATCATTAGTGAAGCCATCTGGGGATTCTCTATGGGAGATTTCAAACTATGCATTCAATTTCTGCGGCAGGTAGAGATTATTCAGATTTTCTATCTTGTCTCACTTTTTGAAAGTTGTTATTTTTAAGAAATTTTCCCACTTTATCTAAATTGTCAAACATATTAGTCTACAATTCTTCCTAATGTCCTCACATAGTCTGTTTTAATGCAGGAGGATCTGAAGTCATGTTCCTTTTTCCTGATTTTGGTCACTGTGTTTTCTCTCTTTTTCTGGATCACTTTTATGGGGTTTATCAATTTTACTCATCCTTCCAAAGAACCAGCTTTTGGTTTTGTTGAGTTTCTGTTTTTTGTCTTTTCTGTGCTTATCTTTATCTTACCTGTTTTCTTTGGGTTTCATTTACTCTTTCATTCTAGCTTCTTGAATCTTAGATTATTGATCGTCAACAACAAACAAGTAAAAAACCCTCTTCACCAGGGCCTGAACACCCTCACAGAGGCAGCCTCGTCCATCTTCCTCATTCCTCCTCCCCCGACTGCACCGTCCCGGCCTCTCTGGCCAGCCGCCTTTGAGCCCTGGAAACTGGTCTCTGTTATGTACTCAAATGGTTCTCCTCTCGATTTTCACGTGTATTTCTCTTTTTCCCCCTGCCCTCTAGTTATCTGAGGGTTCGGGCTTTCACTTTTCTTATCCACATCTCATAGCTTTACTTTATTTATATTTTATACATGTATTCAGTGTGTTCCCAACTTCAACTATTACATTTTTTCACCCTGGCACGGTGAAGCCCTCAGTCAGCACTTGCTGAGCTGAAATGATGGGCAGGAGGGATACGGGGACGGGGCAGAGGGACTTTCACATTTTTAGACACTTACTCTCAACTGGACACTTAACCACTGTGTTCTCATTTATCTTCAAAAACTCTTTTTTTTTTTTTTAAGAGAGGGGAAGGGAAGGAGAGAAAGGGAGAGATATATCAATCCATTGCCTCTCACACATACCCTGACCGAGGATCAAACCTGCAACCTAGGTATGTGCCCTGCCTGGGAATCAAACCTGTGACATTTCGGTTTACAGGACAACATTCCAACCAACTGAGCCACAGCGGGCAGGGACAAAAAGTCATTCAGACGATTACTGTTAACCTAAGAGGCTGCCAAACTGGGATTCTAGAGTGTGACATCTCAAAGCCGTGGGAGCTCCACCCTGTCTGCTGCGACAGCCAGCAAGTCCCCGGTCTTCTCACGTGTGCCCCGTGCTCCCTGGCCGGGCGGCCCCACGGCGTGGCCTGGAGCAGGCTGAGCTCTGGAAGACAAGACTGTGAGCGCAGCCAGCACCCTGGAAGGGGCCACCGTGCCAGACACAGATGGATGGGCCAGCTCTGTGGTTGGTGTGTGACTTGGGGAGGGGTCTCCCCGACCTGCCACCAGACTGCCGCCTGCCAGCATTTTTCCCTCTCTGACCCAGTGAAGACCATTTGGAGGAGCTGACACTTGTAAGGCGAAATGTACCTCTGGGTCTTGAACCATGCCGGGCCTTCCTGAGCAGACATCCAAAGGGATGCCTCGGGAAGTCCTGCTCCTCCAGTTACAAGCAGGCCTCAACCAGGCTCTCTGAGTGTCGAGGAAGTCATCTGTAAGATAAGGATAATGACAAAGGTGACATTCACTGTGCCTGCTTCGCAGAACTGCCTGGCGTCTAATCTGTAAGCCGCAGACTGCCCTGGATGCGTAGAGGTTGAATAGTATAACCATAATCGGAATGCACAGTGCACGGCCTGTGCTAGCTGTGTGATTTCACGTGGCTTTATTTTTTTTCAAACTACAGATTAGTTTGTTGTGTTATGTTTTCACAACAGGATGAGGGAATTAAAATGTCTTACTGACGTTTCATTGGGAAAATAGTTTTGGGGCATGGATGATAATGTTTTTTAAGTTGAGTTTTTCGGAAAACACTTTCTCACAAACACTTTCAAATAGGGTTATAATTCTGATTTCAGTGTTTTTTGCCTTTGAAATAAAAGGATTTTTGTGGGCTTTTTTTTGAGTGATTGAAGCTTCTGAGATAAAATGACTGGGTTAAGATAGCAGGGATCCAATAAAGGGTAAAAGTAGCAACGACAAATTTCATTTTGTAATCTCTTTTTAGCTGTGTGATTTTGGGCAACTTACTTTAAATGTTCGGTGCTTCTGTTTCCTTATAAGTTAGATGCATAACTTTGATTTAGGGGAAAGGGTTACACGGGGTCGCAAAGCTGTGTTCTAATGCCCCCTGCCGACCATTTGGTAGCTCACAGTGACTAAGAGTTGCCTACATAGGATAGAAAGAATTCCTCGGCCTTGAACTTCTGGCCAACCCAGTATCAGCCAGACTCCCCAGGGTCACTGAGGCTTGACCAGACTACAAGTTCCCATGTGCAAATCTGGCTATTTCATCCTTCTGCTTATAACTCTTCGGGATACTCAAATTCTTTAACATGGCGGCTCGGGCCCCACGCTTTCTCTCTGGCGTCCTCCCTTGCCTTCCTTCCCTCCCACTAGGCATTACCACTTGCACAGTCTGGGAACCTGACATGCTCTCATCTCTGGTCATTCGCACATGCTCTGCCTGGTGAAAACAGGCCCCTCTGTTGAATAAAGGCACAAATTAATGAGTCAAACTGGAATCGTATCAGACATAGGCCGATATGGCATAGTCTGATGTGGCATAGTCAGGCGTACTCTTTCGGGCTTTTCAGGTCTCAAGCAGTCACCTCCAGCCCTGTATAAAGGATTATGCCCTCCCCAGGGCCAGCCAGAGACCTGTCATGGTGGGCTGTATAATGAACTCATGGAGAAGGCTGTGGATGTCGTGGGTGTGACTTCCAGGCTATTGACACTACTAAAAGAGGCAGACCCTGCTAGGGTTGCTAAAGCTGTCCCTGGTAAGATCCCACCCCTGTATCTGGAGTGCTTAACCTGGGCTGCAGGGACGGGGGATGGGGCAGGTGGGGGCTGAGTAATGCTGAACGTCGGCAAAACTTTGCTTGTGCGCACGCATTTTCTTCCAGGTGCTCTGTGCCCCAGCCCATCTCCTGCATCTCAGGTGTGGCATCAGTAGTCTGAGAGCCTGGTACAAAGCAGCCTGGACGTGGAGAGTCTATGCTCACAAGATATTAGTTCAGAAGAACTTGGGGGCCACCTAGTTCAACCCCCTCGTTTTACAAGTGAGCAAACTGAGGCCTAGCGAGGCCACACAGAGAATGGGCCAGAATCAGGACCCCCGGACTCCTGGTTCAGTGCCATCTCCACCCCTGTCCCCAGTCACTCCTGGTGTCTCCTGACACCTGTCTACCCAGACAGGTGCAGCATGAGTTAAGGAATTGGGAAGGGCAGTGCCTGGGGTTAAAGGTCAGTGCCCTAACCCTGGTACATGGCTGGTAGCTCAGTGACGCTGGCAGTGAGCAGCAGTGGGCAGCACTGGGGTTCCCGGTTTCCTACTGATGTCCCCAGCCAGAGCCTGCTGGGCACCGGGTGCATGCTCCCTCTGGTGGCCAGTTTGAGCTGAGAGCCTGAATTGGGTGAAGAACAGACAGAAAAGAATGGCAGAAGACGGGTAACATTTAAACTTTGCAGATGCTCCTTCTTCATCCAAGGACAAGGAAATAAGCTGGGAGACGGGTTATGCATTCAAACATAGCAAGATTCTATCTAGAATGCCAATGAGCTGTCTTGGGCCACCTCTGATCTAGAGAAAGCCAGCCAATATGCCTGTAAATATTTAACTCAGTCCACAAATGATTGTTGAGCCCCCACTGCACTGATAATTTTTACATTTGATTGGCCTCTTACTAAACATGGCCTCTTACTGAAATGAACACACAGCTGGCAGGTGACAAAGTCATGGTCAAATGCAGAACTCGCTGTCTGATTCTGAAGCCCATTTGTTTTTGCACCCCGCCACTCTGCCTCGGTGGGCTCTCCAGGACGCACAAGGAAGAGCAGACACAGCCTCTACCTTCCAAGGCGGGGAAGCAAGGTGTGACAGTTTGCCAGAGGGGAAAAAACTGTATTAATTAATATAGCTATTGTAATAGCTATTATATATAATATCAATATATTAAGATAGTTATGTCAATGAATCGGCTTATGCAATTGTGGAGACTGGCAAGTCTAAACTGCAAGGGGCCAACCATCAGGACAGAAACTCTTGGGCAGGAACCAAAGGTACAGACTTGGAGCAGGGAAGCCTCAGTTTTGTTCTTAAGCCTTTTGGCTGATTATCAGGCCCACTCAGATTATTGAAGATGATCTCCTTTACCAAAGGGAACTGATTAGAGCTGTTGACCGCAGATACAAAATACCTTCACAGCAACTCCAGGGTTAGTGTTGAGCCAATAACTGGGGATTGTAGCCTCGTCGCGTTGACACATAAAAGACACCCAGGGACGCCTGTTTCCAGATGGAGCTCTGCTGCCAAAGACGAAGAAAACCTCCCTTGTGGGGAAACGTAACAGTTGGGAATTATAATCCACTCCACCATTCTTTTGACATTATTTCTGTAGATGTCCACTCTGACTAATATGTAGCTTGTAGATAAACAGTGCATTTGTATAAAAATCCTTCAAAAGACACAGACTTGAACCTTCAGTCCTCCCAGCTCTAGGAGGTTTGCTGACCTTCAGCCACAAAGCCAGGATGATGTAAAAGGAAGACGAAAACGAGGATGATGCACACCAGACCATCCCTTCGCCGATTTCGAGGTCCTTATGAGATTGGACCGTGCTGGTCTGCACGTAGGGAACTTTTCATCCCCAGCCCCTTCATCTCTTTGTTATGCTTTCCCTCTCCCTCCTAGGAAAACCTCTGCCTACACTGAGATGTGAAGGTGGGCGTTGAGACAAGAGTCCCCTTGTCTTCTCAGACTGCTGGCATCTGAATAAATTAGCCTCTTTCCTACTCACCTGTCTCACGAGTTTGGCATTCTTGCGGCAGGCAGCCGGACCTGCCCTGGGTTCAGTTACAGGAAGGGCTACTTCATGTTAGGCAGACTGCAAGTGGTCCTGCTCACCCCTGAGGGCAATTCAGGCTGGTCGGGAACTGGGAGGAGTGTGCTCGGAAAGTACGTGCTGACCTTCATGAACGTTCAGCCACACTGCAGCCTGTGCTTCCTCCCTGCAAAACCGGCAGGAACTAGAGAAGCTTAATCTTTGCAGAGGGTGGGGAATTGGTTTGTCACAACGTCAATGGAGTGGTTGTGGCTGCTGTACACAGGGGAATCTTGGTTCTTGAACTTAATTCATTCCAGAAGGCTGATCGGGAACTGAATTGTTCGGGAGGGGAGACGTTTGAGAACCAGGGTTTGAGGTTTGAGTGTATTGACAAAACAGAACACGCCACATAGCCTGGGCTTCCTCCTTTCTTCCACTGCCTCTGATATGATGACTCGTAGAGTAGAATCCCAGAACCCTAAGTCTGGTGGGGTCACAGCCCCTCCCCTGTCCACCACTCCCCACCCCTCAAGGACCAGCCCAGTGCTGTCTCACCCCATTGCTTGCTTGTAGCCCAGTCCTTTGCTTAGTGGTGATACTGGAGGCACAGGTCACTGGTGCAGAAGGAAGAGAGGTATTTTTTTCTTTTGAAGCACAAAGGAGCAACAGGACTATCCTCTCGGGTGAAGCTTTTGGTAAAGCCATTAGAATGCCTTTTTTCCCCATGCCGTCTGAGCCCGTCCTTGTGATGGGGAACTGAGGTGAGTTCTTCCACTGTGGAGGGCCATGTAAGGTGGCTCTTTTGGACTGTGTTTGGGGCAGCAGGGGATGTTCGGATGGAGAGGAGCCTCAGTTAGTTATAGTGCAGAGACCATCGTGGCACGCCAATTCACCTCTCTGGGAGGCCACTGGTCCTTAAGAGCCTTATAAAGATGGAGCATGTAGCAGCAGCAAGTGCATGGGATCACCCCTCTTGACCCCCTACCAGCTTCCATAAGGCAAGGTGGGTGCCTTTCTTTGATAACAGTTGAGGGAATTTAGATATTTCCAGAACCAGCTCCAGCTCCAGGCCAAGAGGAAAGGTCTCCCTGAGCTGCTTTTCCTGGAAGCATGGTGGGGTGGGCAGCTCACCTGTGTGCTCTTCACCATTCCAGCCATCTTCTTCCGAACGCAGTGACCCAGGTGCAAGGCCCCATAAGGCTCATTTCCTCGCCCCGGAGGCAGGAAACCAAAGCTTCCTTTGGAGCAGATTCTGCCTCACCCATTCATCTTCAGTATCCCATGTTTATGCCATCCCTTTCTTCCTGGATAGTGGGAAGTCCTCCAGATGCCAAAGCTGGCTGTGAATAGAGGGTTAGGAAGGGGCCGGGCCATGGGTGCAAATTGGTATGTGTGTACTCCTCCCTGCATAGTGGCTGTGGTCACTGGGAAGGGGAGGTGTCATGTAACCTTAACATTTAACCAAGGGAATAAAAGGGCCAGATTGGATAGGAGAGACCCCATGTGTAACAAGCGGAGTTAGGTCATAGAAGTGAAATCACCTTCCACCAACTGCAAACAGGTCAGGGAAGCCTTGCTTTATATTAACCTGTGTGTTGTTTTGAACTAACACACTGTTTTCACCAGATATCTCTTTTTATTTTTTTACTTCCCTCCTCCAAGCTCTGCCACTAAATACTGCTCCAAAACTCTCACTCTTCTACTGACAGATAATGCTCCTTTCACATGATCTTATAGATCGCTTCATCCCCGAGAAGAAGGGAGGAGGGTTGGCGAGGATGGGGGGATTCTGGGCTCCCTCCAGGGTTGGGAGTGTGGCAGGAAGAGATGCGGAGGAGGAAAACCTGGCAGACATCCGTTGCCCTTGCAAGCCGGCCCACTTCTTCTGAGCCCAGGGCCAAGCCGATATACCTGCTAAGGGCAGGGCAGTGGGCAGTGGGCCTTCATGCTAGGTCTCATCTCTGTCTTCACCCACAGAAGGGTCAAGAGCAGCCTCTGAAATACACCCATTGATTATTCCTTATAAGCAGGATCTTTGCCCTAATGGGGACAGAAGGGTGGGTGGGTAAAAGTGGGTCTTCTATTAAAAACAAAAAGGTTCAGTTAGCCAATGCTACACAAAGAGAATGAACCTTGCATCTTAGAACGAGGGGTAGTGAAGTATTGTGCAATCTCTTGAGAGAGGTTTGTGTGTGTGCGTGTGTGTATAATGCTTTGCTCAATCCTCCCTGGGTATAAAGAGCACACTTACTTGCCTGCTCCTTGTGCCTCGGTAGCAGAGGAACGAAGCCTCAAAGAGAGCATCTTGTTCCTTTAATCATTGTTCTTCTCTGACCTGAACGTCCTGGGTGAAAGGTGGACAGTGGAAAGGAATGAAGGCTGTTGCTAGGAAAGACTTTCGTCACCACGGCCCCGGAAGGTGTGAGCCTGCCTTTTCAACAGGAGGTCAGGATCCCAGTGGCAATTCCCTTCCATGGATAGGCCAGAGAGGAATAATGGGAATCTGGGAAACCAAAAAGGTCATTGACTGAGTCCAGATGAGAGAGAAAACCACAATCTTAGCCATCTAGGTAGACAAACGCTGTCCAATAGAAACTAGTGCAAGCTGCATGTGTAATTTTAAGTGTTCTAGTAGCCAAATTAAAAAAGTAAAAAGAGGCAAAATTAATCTTAATAATACATTACACCTAACCCCAACAGTCCAAAACATTATTATTTCAACAGGTAAAATATAAAAATTATTAGTATGATATTTTACTTTGCGTTATTAATACAAGCTTTAGACATGGGTGTGTGGGTAATTTGCAGCACGTTCAATTCCGATCCTCACTTTTTTCAGTGCTTAAAGAGAAATGTCAGTCTGCCAAAACTAAGTAAGTTGTGTTTAACAGAAAAGTATTCCACACAGCTTCAGCTTTTAATATAAAATAAAACAAAATAAAAAATTCAGTTCTTCAGTCATAATAGCCACATTTCAAGTGTTTACGAGCCACAGAGAGCTACTGGCTACTGTATCTCTACTGTAAATGCGTCGACTTTGCCCCCAAAACAAAATTCGCCGCATAACAGTCGCCTACGGTCCGGGCGCAGGGAAACGGCGGATCCTGCAGTTCCGGATGCCTTCACCAGGCGGCACCACAACAACTCGCCCTCACGCCAGCACGCCCTCAACAGCTCCAGGCCAGCGTCCGACCCCGGAAGTTAAATCCCACGGTTCTATCTAGTTCCTCCGTCTTTCTCCAAGCCTCCGATACTTTTAGCCTAAGCTTCTCCAGTCCTGAAGTCTGGGCAGAATGTGCCGGAGAGCAGAGCAGCGGTGTCTGCCGAACTAGCAAAAAGCCGCAAGCAGTTCCTGGGTGCAGGTTCGTACGGCACTCAGGAGCCGCGCACGCAACCCCCGACCGCACAGGTCCCGACCGGCGGGGAGACGGTAGAGAGCACAGCTACCGACACCGCGTTGCTTTCTCCAAAGTCGCCAGGGCGGGGCCTGAGCTCAAGCCGGCGGGCCCCTGAGCCCAGTGCACTCAACAGGCCTCCTCCAATGATTCAAAATTCAAGCCCGGCGCTGCTGCAACCTCAAGATGTCGGAGACAGGATGGAAACGCTTATGGTAAACTGCAGGAAGGGGTGTCAGGGGTCCCAGGACTGCCGGCTCGGGGAAATTGCCAAGGGTCAGAGGCCCTCGTGGAGCCAATTCCCGCGCCCTGGATGCGCGTAGAGTTGGAGACTTGCCGGGGAGGAGGAGGAAGAGGGCATTGCAGCCCATCGTTTGGGGCAGAAGAGCAAAGGTCTCGCTGCTGCAGTGGTATCTGGGTAGAGATGGGCGAAACTGACGGGGCCTTGGGGGGTTTCGGGGGAATGTTCCTGTGAGGCCCCAATGTTCAGTGCGAGCGCTGCTGAACTTTGCTTCGGGTTGGATGCCTGGAGTGACAGGTGCGAGGACACCCGGGTAGATAGTTGGGCCATCGCAAAGCCCAGTAATAGCCCCAACCCGGAGACGTGGGGGTCGTCGCGTGTAGGGAGAGTGGGCATCTTTGGGATTTCAGCCCGCAGCCGGCCTGGAAAAGGCGCGGTTAGCTGGACCGGAATTAGGGCAGTCAGCGGGTGCCGCGAGGCCACGCCCCCAGCCCTTCTGGTTGGCTGCTGTAGTCGAGCCGCCGGGCCGCCATTGGTGGAGGTGGGGGCGGGGCTGGTCAGGGGCGCCTGGAAGGGCTTTGGGCTGTGTTGCGGCTGGTGGTGGGTGGAGCCCGCAATGCGGCCTGGCCTTGGCCTCGAGGGCCTTGGGACAGCAGCAGCTCTCCCTCGGAAGTCTGAGTTCTGAGTTCGGAGGTACTTTCGCCGGTGGCGGAGTGCGGATTTTTTTTTTTTAAGCCTTAAAAAAAGGCGGCGGCAGCTATGTTTATTTACATCTTTGAAAACGTGGTTACCTATTTGTCTTTCTAGGCTTTCCAGCTTGGCCATGAGATTTACTGTATCATCTATCTATTTTAGTCCTTACCCAAGCATACCTTTTGATTGATTTTTGGAGATGGGGGGAGGAACATCATCTATTGCTTGCCTCCTTTGGGTCCTCACCAGGGATGGAACTTGCAACCTAGGTATGTGCCCTGACCCAGTGAACCCACAACCTTTTTGTGTGTGGGACAACGTTCCAGCCAACTGAGTCACTGGCCTGGGCAACGTGTATTTTTTTTAAGGGATGTAAAAATTGCCAGTCCTCTCTCCCTCCAAATTGCTCATGGGCATGGACTATCATGAAGGCATACTTGGAGTCTGTGCATGTTAACCTTCTCTCCTTGGGGCAGCATTAAAGCTCTTGTGAGGGATGTTAGTGCAGCCTTTTGTGCTGAGGTTCCTGGTGCGAGGGCTTGGGCTTCTGTTCCTTTGTCTGTGCTGACTACCGCATGCCCAGCTCACCACTGGCCGTTGTCCATGTGGCTGTGTCCCTCTGTATACAGCTGTCAGTCTGCTGCTGCCAGTGGCCGGTCCAGCAGATCTGGCCTGCTGGAGTAAACCTGGTCAATAATTTCCAAGCACTCATGGTGAAGGGCTGAGTCCTCCTCCTTATCTGGGAGTCAGGTGGCAGGGTTCAGGGTTGTGGTGGTTTGCAAGGTAACACTTGGATTGTCTAGCAGAATGGCCCGGTGTTTCTCCATACACCACACTGTGAGCAAATACCCTCCTTTCTGTTTCAGTTGAGTCAGGCCCTGTGTGGTACCAACACTGTAGTGGGCTGTCCCAAGGTAAACTTCTCAGCTTCCTGTATGATGTCACAGGTAGCTGCTACTGCCTGGAGACATGGTGGCCTCCTGTCATTATGTGATCCAGCTTCTTTGAGAGTAGCTGTGGGTTAGGGTATATTTCCTAGAGTCTGGGTTAGCTAGCACCCACAGTCTAACTCCCTGCCTTTCGTGAACATACAATTTGAAAGGCAGGAAATTGGCAGTAAATCGGGCAGTCCTAGTGCAGGAGCCGAAACCAGCTTTTCCTTCAAGATATCAAATGCTACCTGACAATCAATCCCCTGCCCATTCGAAGTGTTCAGAGTCCAGTCCTTTCAAGGAATTATATAGTGGCTTTGTTAGGAGTCCAAAGTTTGGAATCCAAATTTGACAAAACTCTGTAATTCCTAGGAACCCACGAAGCTGTCTTCGGTTCTCTGGGATTGCTTGCAATCCCATTTTTAATGCAGCAGTGGATTGCTTTCTGTCTGCCATCAGGCTCCTGGTACCCTGTTTTAGCTGAAATCCCGAATAAGCTACTTCCTCTGTGCAAATCTGGGCCCACTTCCTGTTTGCAAATCTGGGCCCTATGAGGTGACACCTTATGTCCTGTTTTTGCTAAATGATGCAGGACTGTGATGGTGTTGTGCAGTCCTCATAGTTGCTGCTGGCTATAGGTCATCTACATATTTCAAAAGAACTGATTTCAACTGAACATCCCTTAAGTCTCTTGCCAACACTTCCCTAATATCATTAGGGTGTTCTTAGATCCTTGTGGCAGCACGGTCCATGAGTATTGGAATGTGGCTTTGGTTTCTGGGTTCTGCCGTTCAAAGGCAAATGGTAGCTGAGCCTGTTCATCTATTGGGGTGTGGAAAAAGACATCCTTCAAGTACAGCACTGAAAGCCATTCACTATCCCCAGGCTCCATGGTCAACAGGGTGCAAGAACTGGGCACTGTAGGATGAATGTCCTGAACAAGGTCATTTAGGGCCCTGAGATCCTGTACAAACGGATATTCATCAGAGTGTGGCTTTTCCACTGGCAGAATGGGGGTGTTGTAGGGTGACTGGCACGGCCGAATTAATCCCGATTTTAAAAACTTCTACATCACTGGCTGGATCCCCTCTAAAGCCTCCTTCTTGAGGGGGTATGGCTTCTTTCATGGGACCTGTACCCCCTCTTTTAGATTTATCTTTACAGGTTGCATGTTAACTGCTTTACCTGGGGTTCCATCGGCCCAAAGAGTTCGATCGACCTGTTGGCAGATCTAAGGTGGGAAGGGCTCACGTCTGGGGCCTTCCGCAGGTCAGAAACGCCTGTAGCAGGAGGGCCTCTTCCAGTGGAACCTCCACACGTAACCGCTGCTTCTCTGGAGAAAAAGTTATTTGTGCATGCCGTTTACAAAGTAAATCTTGGCCCAGCAATGGAGTGAGACACTCTGGCAGATAGAGAAAACTATACATAAGCTTTTGGTCCCCAAGCTGGCGTTCCAGAGGTCGTAGCTGGCCAGTCACTCCAGTGACCGTTACTTCATTTGAACTTTTCTTGGTTAGTTTTGTGTTGAATACTGAGCATGTAGCTCCCACATCTACAAGGAAATCAGTTGGCTTGTCCACACAGTCAGTTGTGCCCTGGGGCTCCTCTGGGGAAATAGGAATAGGTCAGGAGACGCCCAGTGGAGCCCTGGGCCTCCTCATTCATCATCATCCCCCAGTCTCCTTTTTAGCATTGTTGGGCGGGGACTCTCAGCTCTGTCTTCCCTTCTGTGATTCAGGCGCTCGTCCCTCCGGCGGCCCTCCTCCTTGCAGAGGGCACACCGACCTGTGCCTACAGGGTCTTTCCTCCCCTCTGCAGGCCCTCCTTGCCACAGTCACAGTGGTGGGCGCCTAATGAGTCTCTTTTCTTTTCTTAAGGGTCCTGATTCTTTTTTTGGCCTTCTCCACCTGCTTCTAAAAGCACCAAGGCCTGGTGTGTCTTCCCTGTTTCCCGGGCCTTGTGAACTTTAAATGCTATGTCCACCAGCTGAGAGGGACTCTTTACCAATGCCCCACCTACACACTGGAACTCCCTCTAATATCTGGGGCACTCTGCCCAATAAAAGTCATGTTTACCCTTCTCACATTCTCGGGTGCCTCTGGGTCAGCGTCGGGGTGCTTCCTAAGAGCCCGACAGGTCCTCTCTAAAAATACAGAAGGGCCCTCATCTGGCCTTTGCTGAAGTGTGTCAAATGCAGCCTCCTCTGCTGGGGTACTCCTTTTCTAAGTCCTTCCATCATACACCTTTTGTAAGGTTTCAAGGAGGCTTGGCCCCCACTATTATTTGGGTCCCAGTTAGGCTCCACCACAGACATTGCCCCAACTGGGTAGCGGTCCCAGAGCGATCTTCATCGCAGAGACGCTGGGCCTCTGCGCTTGCCGTATTTATAACCAGCCCTTTCTCATCTGTAATCAGCAAAACATTTAGGAGAACCTGTCCATCTGCCCACGTTGGAAGATGAATGGCAAAAACAGAGGCGACAAGATGATCTACCATTCTCTGAGGATCATCCCTACCTGGGGGTGGGCGCGGTATAGGGCTCCTCCAGTTCAGTAGGTCTGAAGTGGAGAGCGGAGTCTGGGCCGCATAGTAGCCATCGGGCTGGCCTTCCTGAGTTACTCCACCTGTAGGGTATTGCCTCAAAGGGAATTGGCTGCTCTGAATTGGGAGGCCCCCTGGCTCTACGGGCTGACTTGCCCTGGCTGGTGAGACCCACTCTGCATCCTGAAGGGGTGGAGCCGTCAGCTTTGGGTCTCCACTTCAGGGGCAGTTCCCCAAAGGCGTGAAGGCAAGGGAGCCCCTCCTGCCTCCGCCTCTGTCCTCCGGGGTCAGAGCGTTAATGAGGTTCACCTCCTCAGTATCCCTTTCTTCCTGCGTGTTACCGTCAGGGAGGGCTTTTGAGGCCCCCTTCGTTTTCTGCGCCACCAAGTGATGCTCCGGCTCCGGCAAACACGCCATTAGGCAAAGATATACACACATGGAGAGGGCAGAGTTCCCCCCAGTTTTCCGACTGTTGGCAATGCTGTTTCGATTGCTTAAATGATGCTGCTGTTTCGATTGCTTAAATGATGCTGCAACTCAGGGGACCACCCACGGCCACCTTTCCTCACCATTCAAAACAGACTAAGCCAAAAGTAATAAATCAACGTCTCCGCAGATGTGGGATTCTTAGGCATTGGATTACGGTGGTAAATATTCCAATGCCCTAAAATTCTACCCAGTGGGCTGCCCCTAGGGACCGGATCAGCCCAGCACTGCTCTTACTGTCCCTGCAGCACACACAAAAAGCTGTAAAAGGAAAATACAGACCAGCTGGAGGCCGCATACCTGCCCCAAACTTGCCCACGACTTCAATTCCATTACTCCAAAACCGTGCTCAGAAACAAATTTTCAGCCAAACAATCTCTCTTCTCCATCCCTTCCCAGATCCCTGATCCGATTCCTTTTCACCTTCCAGGCGTGATTAGGCACCGATGCCCTCGGAGAATTTGTGGAGAAATTCTCAGACTGGGGAATTCCCCAGTCCCCCGGTCCCACTCCCCCCGGGGTCGACCTGCCACCAGCAGTTCTCAGCCTCCGGTTGGGTGCCAAGAACTGAACACTGACCTAATCGAACCCACAACCGTTTGGTGTAAGGGACACCGCTCCAGCCAAGTGACCCACCCCGCAAGGGCACCCTTTCTTTTCGTGAAGGGATGTAGAGATTACTTGGGGAACCGGTTTTACATGCTCACTATTTAAGTGCTACTTACTGCTTTTGTATACCTGTATAGTATTGTTTGGTTCTTTTTGCCCTACCCATCCCTCAAAAAAATAGAGTACTCGTCTTATTTACCTTGAATAACTTTGGGCTATTTAGAAAAAAAATCAAATATGTCCTCAGAGGATGTGATATTCACCACTGATAATATTTTAAGACGATTCAAAATGAAAAGTGTGATTTTAAAACAATTATGTAACCTGTTATTTTTAACAATTAGAGGGTAATTTATACTGCTAGTTGTGGACAAAAAAAAAAAGAGGAGTTCTGCGGAAAATAACCTCACGGGATGATCTGACCATAAATCCTACCTGGGCAGGTCAAGGTGGGTAGTCATGTCATGCCCCAGGCACACAACTTTTTTAGTACAAGGTTTATCTTTGCCTTAAGCAAGCTCTGTCCACTGTTTTTTGACAACATACCTTTCTTAATTCCACCTGCATAAAAGAAGCTGCAAAGCTGTCATTCTCCTGAGTATTTGAGGTCTTGCTCCCAGGCAGTTGCCACAGGGGCCCAAATAAATTCTTACGAGTATCCTCTACTGGTTTGGGCGTTCTTACGCCTTATGTCCACAGTGTATGGGTTTAGCAGCTGCTGTGCGCTGATGGGTCCGGAAAACTATAAAGTAAAAAAAGTTACAGGCTCCCTTCACACATTCAGCAAATATCTGTTGAACCAATAATAGGCCCGAGCACTGCACTGTGAAAATAAACCATAGAGAAGGTGGTTACCACAGTGGGGGAGGGTGTGTGTGTGGGAAGGACAGCGACCCTGAAGCCACTTCTGTACAACACCTGCCCGTGTGGGGGCTGGGGAAGCAGCCTGACCCCTCCCCCCCGGGGGGGGGGGACTGCTCAGAAGCTGGAACTGTGCCTTGCTGGAGCCAAACAGGCTGGAGGGTGCCCCGGGGTGGATGCTAACCGGTCTAGGGATGGGGCCTGCAGGGCCCATGGAGTTCTATGCTGCGGTTATGCTCCAGGGAGGGCCTCGGGCATGTTTTCTGTTGGCTGATTCATTCATTTGTGATGGTGGAGCACCTCCAGGGCCCCAGGCTCCATGGTCAGTGCTGGGGGTACCACTGTGAACTGTACAGCCAGGAGTTATGGCCTCCCCTGTCCTGGACCCTCAGTCATAGGGAGACAGGCTCAGGTGTGGTGGAAGCGCTGAGGGGGGCTTTCCAGAGCTGGTCTCAGCAGAGGCCCCCAGGGATTCCTTAGGCGTGGGAGGGACTAGGGCAGGGTTCTCAGAGGTGAGAGGAAGGCTGAGAGCCTTTATATATAACTGCAGAGCGTGTAAGAGGCAGGAGGTCAAGAGCACAGGCAACGAAGATAAGACAGGGTCTGGTGACTCAGGGGAGGTCTTGCCAGCCAGCAGTTTGGACTCTTCCCTGAAAGGAATAAGGAACAATGAAAGGGTATTGTCGTTCGGTTTTGATTCAAGCCTCTCCCTGAAGGTGTTTGCTCCTGGAAGCAGGTGGGGAGACTTGCAGTTTTAAGAGATGACCCTGGCTGCTGGGTAGAAAGTGGACTAGAGCGGCTGGTGCCGGCAAGAATGGTTAAACCTGACTGTTTGGTCGGGGGCACTGACCTCTTTTCCTTAGATTGTCACACTGAAGAACGGCAGCAGCCCTGGCCGGGTGGCTCCGTTGGTTGGAGCGTCCTCCCGTAAACTGAAAGGTCACGGGTTTGGTTCCTGGTTGGGGCACATGCCTGGGTTGCCGGGCACATGCCTGGTTGCGGGGCCCATCCCTGACCAGGGCGCATGCTGGATCGATGTTTCTCTCTTCCTTCCCCTCCCTCTGGAATCAATGGGTATAAGATTTTAAGATTTTATTTATTTTGAGAGACGGGAAGGGAGGGAGAGAAACAACAATGTGTGGTCGCCTCTCGCACACCCCCTACTGGGGACCTGGCCCACGACCCCGGCTCCCAAGGAGGCCTTGACTGGGAATCGAACACGCGACCCTTTGGTTGACTGAGTTTCCATTTTGGAACGCTGAGTTTCAGACCCCCGTGTGCCGAAGGGAGGTGGAGGAGGCTCCGGGAATAGCGGAGTCTGTAGGGACGCTGCCCCGGGCTGAGGTGCGGGCATTGTGGCTGTGCGTGGTGTGGGCGTGGGCGCGGGCAGGGCGAGGTTGCCCTGAGAGGCTGCAGCCGAGGAGATAAGAGGAGCATCAACATCTGCAGCAAAGAAGAACCAGCAGGCCGGCTGGGAAGAGGAGAGAAAACCCGAAAGCTGAGAGGCGAGGCCGTCAGCCGTTTCAGATGCAGCAGAGAGGCCACGTAAGAGAAGGACACAGGCGGGACAGGGGTCCTGGGGTGCAGCGAGTCCTTGGCGAGCGGACAGGGCAGCTTAGTGGAGAAGCCTCAGTGAGAGGACAAATGGTGGGGCCTGAGGGGTGACTAGTGATGAGGAGCAGGAGATAGCCTGCCGTCAGGCGCGGCCGACAGGGCGCTGGGGAGCTTGTTTCCGGGCACCGGGGGAGATCTGCTGCTGGAAGGGAGAGGCCGGGTGCGCAGGGGAGAATGGCTCACTGATGCTGCGGAGTCTCGGTGAGGCCGAGAAGCACAGCGCTTCTGGGAGTCCGTGGGAGCAGAAGGAAGGAGCAGGCACCTGTCCTCGGCAGAGGGCTCTGCGCGCCGACACAGACCTGTGGGAGTACACGTGTGCTCTGTTTCACTGTCCTCTCCCCAGGGCTGCCGCCTTTTGCTACTTTTGCAAGCTACCTGGATGTAGTTATAAGCTCTGGTATTTGCTGTGTGAACTTATCTAGTCCGTTCCCCATTAGCCTTCTCAGTAATTCCAGTTATGACTTGAGGCCGGCTGGGTTGGTGGAATGCGGGATGATCTCTCTTCTCTGGGAACCAAATGTCACAGATTGCGAACACTTTGGTTAAAGGCAACTTCATATTCATCTTAATAGTGTTCTGGGATCACAGTACACCATTTATTTAAATATAATGAGGGGAGCCCTGGCTGGTGTGGCTCAGTGGATTGAGTGCCGGCCTGCAAACCAAAGGTCATTGGTTCAATTCCAAGTCAGGGCACATGCCTGGGTTGTGGGCCAGGTCCCCAGTTGGGGGCATGCAAGAGGCAGCTGATCAATGTATCTCCCACATATTGATGTTTCTCCCTCTCTTTTTCTCCCTCCCTTCCCCTTTCTGTAGAAAATAAATAAATAAAATCTTTAAAAACGATGAGGGGAGAGAAGACCTTTTTGAGTGGAGTTTGCCAAGTGTCTTCCTTTGGAGAAGGCTTCCTTTCCTGGTTGGATCTTTTTTCACAGTATTTCTTAATTGTTTATTTATCAAGAGAAACAAGTCCTTAGCTCGTGTTTCATAGTTCAGGGTCATGGGTCAGTGACAAACTTCCACAGAACTCACCCCAAATAAATTCTTGACCTTCCAAAATCACTTTGCCCTCTGAGACGTCAGCCTTTCTCGTCACCTCAAAATCTGTCATGGAATCGTAATTTCTGTAGAAATCGGTGCATGCCGTCTTGGTTCAGCCAAGATGCAAACTTACAGAAAGCTGCGTGCAACCGCAGGGATGCAGTGATCGCTCGGACGGTGGAACAGTGCGTGTTTGGCCAGGAGGCCACACGCCTGAGGCTTTGTCAGAGCCCCGGAAGGCACGCTAGTTGTATTTGCCGTGAGGCCAGCCAACCATCCTTCCTGATGGAGAAATGGCCAACCTCTCAGTGGATTTGTAAAAGTGTCTTTTCACAACTATGTGTGATTGAGGCTGGATCCTGCCTGGGGCGTGCCGTGAGGGCTCTGGGGCTTGCCTGGGGGGAGTACAGTTAGTTTTGATGGAGTTCTGCCCTCCCTGGTGCCACCTCTGGATTCGCTCGTGTGTGTGTGTGTGTGTGTGTGTGTGTGTGTGACCGTCCTGGATTTGCCCATGTGTGTGACTGTCCTGGACTTGCCCATGTGTGTGACCGTCCTGGACTTGCCCGTGTGTGTGACCGTCCTGGATTCGCCTGTGTGTGTGACTGTCCTGGATTCGCCTGTGTGTGTGACTGTGCTGGCTGAAAGGAGAGCCCGCCAGACCAGGGTAGGCCACCGGTCTGCACCCGGCACTGTGAGCTGCTTACATCCTAGAGACGTGTGTGGGTGTAAAAGCAGGGAAAATTTTATTTTATTTTTTTCTTTTTTAAAATATATTTATTGATTATGCTATTACAGTTGTTCCATTTTTCCCACCTTTATTCCCCTCTGCCCTGCACACCCGCTCCCACCTGCTTTCCCCACACCCCCTTAGTTCATGTCCATGGGTCGTACATATAAGTTCTTTGGCTTCTACATTTCCTGTGCTATTCTTCACCTCCCTCTGTCTATTTTCTACCCACCAATTATGCTACTTATTCCCTGCACCTTTTCCCCATTCTCTCCCCTCTCCCTCCCCACTGATAACCCCCCATGTGATCTTCATTTCTGTGATTCTGTTCCTGTTCTAGTTGTTCGCTTAGTTTGTTTTTGTTTTTGCTTTTTTTTTTTAGGTTCAGTTGTTGATAGTTGTGAGTTTGTTGTCATTTTACTCTTCCTAGTTTTGATCTTACCCTTTCTCTTAGATAAGTCCGTTTCACATTTCATATAATAAGGTCTGGGCGATGATGAACTCCTTTAACTTGACCTTATCTGGGAAGCGCTTTATCTGCCCTCCCATTCTAAATGAAAGCTTTGCGGAATAGAGTAATCTTGAGTATAGGTCCTTACCTTTCATGACTTGGAATACTTCTTTCCAGCCCCTTCTTGCCTGTAAGGTCTCTTTTGAGAAATCAGCTGACAGTCTGATGGGCACTCCTTTGTAGGTGACTGTCTCCTTCCCTCTTACTGCTTTTAAGATTCTCTCCTCTTTAATCTTGGGTAATGTAATGATGATGTGCCTTGCTGTGTGCTTCCTTGGGTCCAGCTTTTCCTTTGCCAGACTGGGGAAGTTCTCCTCCATTATTTTTGCAAATAAGTTTTCAATTTCTTGCTCTTCCTCTAGAGAAGGGAAAGTTTTAAATTGAAGAAATTCACAGGTTTCAGAGGAAGTGGTGCCTACATCCTCGCTGCTGCTGAGCTCAAGGTTTCGCTTCCTTTGCCTTGTTGCTGTGAACGGCCACAGGCCCTGTAGCCACGGGAGCCTGGAAACCAGCTGTTCAGCATTTAAACGCTCTGATCAGTTGGCTTTGCTTTTGTGACGATAAGGAGATGGGCAGTAACTTTTATCGTGGAGACACCCGGGGAGGGATGGTTAGTGACATAACGCATAACTGTGCTTTCAACAGCCTGGGGGGCACTGTTCACACCTGGCTACGCTGTTCCCTCCTCCGAAGTGTGAAGATCAGACAGGGCGCCCCCAGGTGAGTTTCTACGGGACCCTTGCACAGGAGAGGCTGCTGAGGCAGAGCCGCTGACACTGTCCCCTTGCCCTGCAGTTGCATCCGGTGATCAAAGCTTTCCTGTGCGGCTCCATCAGCGGCACCTGCTCTACCCTCCTCTTCCAGCCCCTGGACCTCCTCAAAACGCGCCTGCAGACTCTCCAGCCCTCGGCCCCTGGGTGAGGCCCGCTGTCCCCATTTCCCGAAGAACCGGTTTCAGCAGCTTCTCAGACACGGAAGCATCTGCCCTGTGCTAAGTCACCTTCTCTCCTACGGGTCGCTCACAGGGAAACAGGCCAGGCCCAGCTCTCATGGGTTTTATGTGTATTTTTTTTCTGTGAATACTTTTTACATTAGTTAATGTAATTTAATATTAATTAAATGGGGTCCTTCCCTGAGCAGCTTCCTGGGGCCTGCCTCCGTGGCATTTGCATTTTACTTGCTAGCCTGTAGTGCCAGAACTGAGCCGCAGATATTGAGTGTCTTTTTTGTGTCCCCATGTTGGGCTCAGCACTGGGGGGAGTGTGCAATACCTATAAGACGGAAGGCTGTAAAACAGAAGTGACCCCCTTGCGTGCAGTGTGAATGGACAGATAAACACGCAGGTGTCAAATCATGACACAGAAGAACTCCGAGCTTCCAGCACGCATTGTAGACACTCTTAAGGGCTCCAGGAACGCGTCCGTGCGGACAAGTCTTTGAGTGGGGAGTTCTCTTCTGAGCGGGGAAGTGGTCTGAGTGACTTTTCCGTCCCTGCCCCCATGCTGTCTTCTGCCCTCAGATCCAGACGCTTCGGGATGTTGGCTCTGCTCCTGCAGGTGGTCCGCACCGAGAGCCTTCTGGGCCTTTGGAAAGGGATGTCCCCCGTAAGCTGCCCTTGGGATCTTCTCTTGCACCCTCTCCTTCATAACCAGCCATTTCTTACCTTCCTCGCTATCCTCTCCTTTAAGCAAATGTGAGCGTTGGGGGCTGGTGGGAGGACCTCTGTGGTCTTCTGCCCGGGTCCCTGCTGTTGCTGACCTCTGTGTGAGGGCCGGGGACTGTGACGTGTGTACCTAACGAGGCCTCACTTCCTTGTGCAGCACAGTCCCAAGGCAGGCGTAGCTGCAGCCGGCTGCCCTGCCAGCCAGCATGCCCTTGCCCTTACCCTCCGGTGTGGGGGAGGGGTGGGCTGAAAGGTGGGCTGAGACTTCCACAGCAGCAGCGTTTCTTGTTTCTTTGCCTGAAGGCTTTTTCTGGTCTTCGGAAGTCACTTTGGAAGTGCCAGGGAAGGAATGCTCACCCCAGTGAAAAATGAGAGTTGATGTTTAGACCTCCCTCCCCTCCCCACTACAGCCCAGGCCCAGAGTTCCCCTCAGGGGTTAGGGTCCACTGACTGATTAGACTACACCCTTCATAACACCCTACATTAGATAACCCTTCGTTGGCTGCCTTCCCGCTCTCCTATTGACATTGCCTTCACACCTTAAATCAACTGCCTGCACGCAAAATTGGGTCTTTTGGGAAAACCCAGCTAAGACAGTATCTTACAGTGTGGGTCCTTCATTTCTTTCCTCCTCTGACGCCCCCCGCCGCAGTCCATCGTGAGGTGTGTCCCCGGCGTCGGGATCTACTTCAGCAGCCTGTACGCTCTGAAGCAGTACTTCCTGCGAGGCCACCCGCCCACCGCCATGGAGTCCGTCATGCTGGGGGTGGGCTCTCGCTCAGTCGCAGGGGTCTGCATGTCACCCATCACTGTCATCAAGACGCGTTACGAGGTGAGTTGGGTTGCTTTAGGCCCTGGGGGGGGGTGGGGGGAAACAGAGGCACGGGCCTCGGGAGTCAAGTGGCCGCTGATGTCACTTCGCCTCCCAGTTTATAAACTAACGCGGAGTCGGTGTGGCCAGAGAGCCCATTTGTGCGTGCGGTGCCCTGGCAGCGCAGCCTGCCCCGAAGGGGGCTGGGTTCCGTGCGAGTCCCAGGCCCTGTGCTTCCTCCGCAGAGCGGGAAGTACGGCTACGAGAGCATCTACGCGGCCCTGAGGAGCATCTACCGCAGCGAGGGCCCCCGGGGCCTCTTCAGCGGCCTGACAGCGACGCTGCTTCGGGACGCGCCCTTCTCTGGAATCTACCTAATGTTTTACACCCAGACCAAAAACGTGGTGTCCCACGGTATGGGACAGGAAGGCGTGGCGGGGAGAGCCCTTCCCAAAACGCGTTCCCACCGCGTTTGCGGTGACCGTTTGTGGTGGTGGAGGCCGTTTGCTGCTCTTGGCAGCTCCGCATCCTGAGCAGCGGTTCGGGAACCGAGCCCGAGCACGGTGGTAGGCAAGGGGGGCTCCCCGCAGCCGGCTATGCGGTGTGCGCCCGCGTTGGGACGTGGCAGAAACGGTCCCTGCCCGTCAAGTTCAGCCTTTGGAAAGGGAGGTACTGTAAGTCTACAGTGGGGAACGGGGCGGAATAAAGCACTTTTACATAGGACCTGTAAGCACACTTCCTAAATTTGCCTGATCTGAAGATTGATGGGTTCGACCCAAGGCCTCCTAAATCAGAAGCCTGGTGGTGAGACCTGGGTATTTTTCAAGATGCCATTGATGTGATTCATTTTTCAGACAAGTTTGGGAAATGCCAAATGATTAGGAGCTGAAAGAAAAGCATTATTTTCACCTCCCTTGCTGTGTTTCCCGTTAACGTGCTTTTGGGCCCTCCATTTGGGTGGAGAGAAAGGTGCCTGCCCTAGGGTGTCCTGGCAGGCCCACCCTGCCGGGAAGCTCCTGCTGGACAAGACCTGGGCAGACTCAGTGGGCGGTACACACCCGCCCAAGCAGAGACAGGTGTTGATAGAAACATCCCGTAGAATGGTCCTGCGTTCAGTGTGGTGTCTGTGGGCGATTCGAGCAAAGGATCGCTCCTGAGTCAATGAACTGGGAAAGCCGGGGTGTCGGCACCATGACAGTGGTGAGGAGCTGCCGTTGGGGTGCTTGGGGAGATTTGCTTCTCCCCGGGCCCTGGAGGAGTGACACTGCGGGTCACGACCTCACTTTACAGTGCAGAGTAAGGCAGTGAGGGAGCTCGGGTGTACATTTTAACTTCTCAACCCGTCTTTGCAACTGTTTTTAAGTTTGGCATTAGAAATCATTTGAAACTCACAAAAACCCCACAAGGATGATACAAATAACTTCATAACCCCTTTTTATTCTCTTTCTGTGTGTATAATTGTTTTTTTTTTTCAAGCCATTTAAGAGTAACTTGCAAGCATGATGCTCCTTTACCCTTAAGTACCTCAGTGTGCATTTCCTAAGAACAATGACATTTCTATGTAACCATCTTAGCAGGTTCAGGAAATTCAACATAGGTACAGTTCTTTTATTTATTTTTTAAAGATTTTATTCATTCATTTTTGAGAGGAGGAAAGAGAGGGGGCGAAGCATTGATGTGTGAGAGAAACATGGATTGGTTGCCTCTCGCATGCGCCCTGACGGGGACCGAACCTGCAGCCAGGCGTGTGCCCTGACTGGGAATCAAACAGCGACCTTTTACTTTGCGGGATGACACCCAACCAGCTGAGCCCTGCGGGTCAGGGGCAGCACAGATGTCCTTTAAAGTCCAACTGTAGCCCTAATTTCTGCAGTTGTCCCGGCAGTATACTTTGTGGCAACTTTTTTTTCATTTCCCACAGTGTAGACCAGTTTCCTAATCTCAGCCTAGGGTTTTCCAATGTTTCCTTGTAACTAGGTTCAGTTACACATTTTTAACAAAAGGACCTCACAAGCGGTATTGTGTCCCCAGTGCCTTCCATCAGGAAGCTCATGACATTAGCTCCACCCGTTGTGGGTGATGTTCACTTTTTATCACGTGGATAAGATGGTGTCTCCACTGAAGATCAGTTACTTTTGCTTTTGTAGCATGTAAGTCTCTCTGTGGGGAGATACTCTGAACCTATATAAATCCATATAAAACATCCTGTTCCTTTCCTCCTTGTGTTTGAGCACCAGTCATTGGTTCTTGCCTGAGTCAATTATTGTGTGATGGTAGTAAAGAGATGAAATTTTCACTCCGTTATTCCATCTACCTTTATCAGTTAGACCTTTAAAAATTTCAATTCTTAACCTTGTTTGAATCTAGACCCTTCTGGCTTTGGGGGAGAATTAGTGGGCACCTTGGCATTGACACTTATCTGGTGAACGTGCGGTTTACGTATCGCTGAACGTCACCTCTGTGCTATTTCAGACCAGTTGGACGCAGCCCTGATTCCCGCCGTGAATTTCAGCTGTGGGATATTTGCTGGTATTCTGGCCTCACTGGTGACTCAGCCTGCGGATGTCATCAAAACTCACATGCAGCTCTCCCCGGTGAAATTTCGGTGGTTTGGCCAGGCGGTGACAATCATCTTCAAGGTGAGGCGAGGGAATAAGTGTTTGTTCTTATTGTGGCTCTCTCTCTAGAGTACAGCTCTGGCGCAGATAATGTCCCTATTGTGTTCCATAAAAAGCTTTTTATTACAAAATCAGCCCTGGCTGGTGTGGCTTAGTGGATTGAGCGCGGGCCTGTGAGCCAGGAGATCGCGGTTCGATTCCCAGTCAGGGCACATGCCTGGGTTTCAGGCCAGTTCCCGGCGGGGAATGCACAGGAAGCAACCATGCGTTGATGTTTCTCTCCCTCTCTCCTTCCCTTCCCCTCTGAAGATAAATAAATAATAAAATCTTAAAAAAAAAAAAAAGCTTTTTATTACAAAATCATAAGCATGTCATTCTGTAACATAACAATATCACACTCAGACCTACCATAGGACATTTTAAGTAAAATGTTCAAATTGCTATCAATCTCGTGTGAGACATTCACGTCCTCTGATGGTGTCACTTCTGTTGGACCCTGTAGTAGTAACTCTTATTCTTTACACAAGAGAATCGCCTGCAGGCTTTTAAAAATCCCCATTCCCAGGTCGCAGCCTGGGCTGATTATATCAGAATCTTTGGAGGGTGATTCCCAGGTGTCAGTATTTTAAGTTCCTCGGTGGTTCCAGTGTGTTACCAAGGTTGAGAACCACTGCTAAAAACCTACGGTTTTTTAGGGGGGGGGCAGCTACAGTGGGACAACCTGTGATATTTGTGAAGGGTTCTGCCCCAGACCTATTGAATCAGGTGATCTGGGGGGACCTAAGGATCTGAACAAGAACCAAGGAGGAAATAAGAGTCAGAAAAAAATGCACAAATGCACCGTTTCGATTCTAGCTGTTCACTCTCACACAAATGTTAGTGAAGAGAACGAGGGGGTGTGAAGTGCACTGTTTGAAGCCCCTGAGTTGGCCCTCGGCAAACAGGCACCGTTTGCCAGAAACTTGTCCGCGGTAACTTTGTCACCTGTGTCTCTGGGTTTTTCTGGAGTTCTCAGTTTGCAGCAGGGGGAGCATGGAAGCCTATGCGTCAGCTATGTCAACTGTCCGTTCCACCCTGGGGATGAGCAAGTATTCGTGAATCCGATCATTCGGCTGTCTGCTTTTTTCTTCTCTTTACCTAAGATCACAGAGTCCGAAATGTATTCTTCGGTATATGCGAAAGTGGCAGGAATGAGAACAGTAGGGATGAACAAATCACTCCAGGTTATCAGGGAGGAATAAGAGGTGTCTTGTCTTTAAACGTTGGTACAGGGCCACCAAGAATATACAGTGAATTACCAAAAAAAAAAAAAAAAAAAAAAAAAGGCAGAAGAAGAAATGCTCCCTCTAGGCAGAGAAATTGCCACAAAGGCACCTTTTTTCTTCAGGCTGGAGCCAGGGCCCGGGCCTTGGCGAGCAGCCCTTCACCCGGATTCCAGCCGCCACTGGGGCCTGGTGCTGTGTGCGTTGCCCCTGCGGAACGCCTGCACCCAGCAGCCCCGTGTAAAGACTTTCAGCTAAGAAATGAATCCCCCTGGACAGAGCAAGCCTAGAAAGATAAGGTTTAGCCTCTATGCAAAAAATAGTGATAATAATAAAAAAGTTTAAGTTTATTGTCTCCTTGGAACCATGAGTCATAGTTTTGACATTATTTATAAAAGTCTAAAAGCTGAGACTCCCACATGGAGTAACAGAGAGACACCCTCACTCTTGTGCCAGGTATAATCGTTTTGCTACTTAACAGAGTATTGACATGCATTTTCCTCCTAGGACTATGGGCTGCGTGGCTTCTTCCAAGGCAGTGTCCCCCGGGCCCTCCGCAGGACTCTGATGGCAGCCATGGCGTGGACAGTCTATGAAGAGATGATGGCCAAGATGGGCCTGAAGTCCTGACCGCGAGGGCGCTGGGGAAAGCTGGGATCTGTCGCCCTGCCTGGTGTCTGCCAAGGGCTGCTTCGTCTCACTGTCACGGAGTGGGATGAAGTTCTATCTGGAAGGCCAGGCAGAAGTGTCACCTTGTTACCGAGTTTCAGTAGAGAAGAGATGGTCCCTGACTCAAGCCTCCAGAACCTCCCAAAAGAGAAGTCACTGATACTTACAGCACGTTGGGCGGTTAGGAGAAGGGTTCGCACACCCTGCAAGGCTACCTGGAAGTATTTCCCCAAAGCGAGCTCTGTCGGGGGTCTCTGCTGCAGCCGCCCCTATACCGAGGTGCCTCTTTGGATCTGTTCTTGGGCAGGGGGTCGCACAGCAGGAGAAGCTGTGGGCCACCCAGGCTCCAGCTGGGGGTGGGGGTGTTCTGCAGAGAGGAGTCACCGTCACCAGGCCAAAGCCCACCTCTGCAGTGACCTTAGGAGGAAGAGGAAAAGGTGTCGTCACTTAATGGGCCCCTCATCAGCTTCACATATGCTCTGCAGAAGGGGAGGACAGTGGCCTCCTAGCCTGTAAGTGTCCCAGTAAAGCTCACGAGTGTCTTGGCCCCAGCACTGGTTAAACTTGGACTTCTGGCATTTTTCTGCCACTAAAGTTTGGATAAATAAAGTGAAGCACTTTATCATTGAAAACTGTTTGGAAAACTTACTGTTATCACTCTGTTTTAAGAGGTGGATAGGTCCTAAAATTTAGGACCTAACGTTTTTACACAGCTGTATTTTACTTGTGATCAAGTGACCCATTTCAAATACACGATTCAGTGGTTTTTAGTGACTTAGTGGTACAGCCATCACCATAAATCAGCTTTAGAACACGTTTATCCCACCCTGAGATCTCATTCACAGCTCATCCTCCTCCTGGACCCCAGCCCCACTGGGGCGGCCACCGATCTGCCTTCTGCCTATGAGTTTGCCCGTTCTGAATACCTCCTGGTAATGGAGTCATGCAACACGTGGGCTCTTGTGTCTGGCCTCTTTCACTTTGCATGGAGCGTGTGAGGTTCGTCCGTGATGTGGCGTATTCCACACTTCGCCCTTTCTCATGGCAGAAGACGACTGTACTGTGTGCCTACACCGTATGTTATTTGTCCTCTCGTCAGTGGGCTAATATTTGAATCGTTTCCACTTTTGGGCTTTTAGGAATGATGCCACTATGAACACGCATGTACACATGTTTCTGTGAACAGGCATTTTTCTCGAATGTCAGGTCTGTCCAGAAAGTATCCAGCCACATGACGTGCAAAATAGGGACATTTATTGAAGAAGATACAAGAAACATTGTACACAGGACAATGACGCCTCGGTCCACTTCAAAGTAGGCACCTTGGGACCTCACACAGTTCTCCCAATCGCCATCAGCTGCCCCATTGAATTTTCCTGAATCTTATCGATGGTCTGAAATCTCTTCCCTCACTAAGGTGTTTTTAGTTTTGGGAACAGCCAGAAGTTGCAGGGCCCCCAATCTGCTCTGTAGGGTGGGCTGAATCATCTGGGTGACTGGATGTTTCACAAAAACCTGCACCAGACAGTGATGTATGAGCAGGCACTTCGTCATGATGAAGCTGCCAATCACCAGTTGCCCATAGCTGTGGCCTTCTGAATTATCCAAATAATTCCTGTGGAGGAATGTTCAAGCTTAATGCAAAACCCGGTACAGATTCGTTGTTCTACTTGCTCGGTCATTTTGAATGTGACAGTCACACAGTACACATGCTCATTCAGTGGTGTCTACTTCCCCCACCGACTAGCACAGTGAAGTCATTGTTCACACAAGTGCGTTCCAGTCCACTCTCCTTGGCTGTCAGATTTGCCTTTGATGTTGTGCAAGCTGTTTTCGTTATATTCATGATGGTTTGACTTTTTCCGGACAGACTTCATACATTTTCATTTCTGTCGTAAAAGTAGCTTAACATAATACAAATAATATACTAACTAATAAATAATACAAGAGTAAGCTCATGTACTCACAAATGGAAACCCACCTTTGCCTACTCCTGTATGCCTAGGAATGCTGTTGTTGGATGCGTAACTACGTTAATCATTTGGGAAACTACCAAATTGTTTTCCAAAGTGGCTGCACCTTTTCACATTCCCAGCAGCAGTGTATGAGGATTCCAGTCTCCCACATCCTCCTCAACGCTTGTTACTGTCTCCTTGATTTATTACAGCCATTCTAGTGGGTACCCACGTTTCTCTATCAACTTTCAAGTTTAGGAAAGGGCCATTACTTTATCCAAGCAGCAAGAAGAGGACGTTTGGACTGTGATCCAGGCTGCCCAGTTCGGAGGCGTGGCTTTCCACTTACTAGACACGCTTGAAATTGAATAGAAAGTGGGGATAGTAATATCCTAACGCTAGGGTGGTGGTAAGGGTTGAATGAGCAAATTGTATTAGTTTCCTAGGGCTGCCAAAACAAATGAGCACACACAGGGTGGTTTCTGACAACAGAAACTTAACTCTGTCGTAGTTCTGGATCCCACAAGTCTAAACCTAGGTGTCAGCAGGGCCATGCTCTGGGCTCTGGTTCCTTGTCTCCAAGCTTGAGGGGGAGGGAGGGAGAAAGAGGAGAGAAACGTCGATCAGTTGCCTCTGGAGTGCACCCTGACCAGGGGCATAACCTGCAACCTAGGCACGAGCCCTAGCTGGGAATTGAACCTGGGCGGAGGGAACTACTCTCCAACCAACTGAGCCACACTGGCCAGGGCCAGAGTGGCCCCCATCTTAACTGAGTTACATCTGCAAAGACCCTGTTTCCAAATCAGGTCACAGAAGAACGGGGTTAGGACTTCAACATATCTTTTGGGGGGGGGACATAAATCAACCCATGATACATGTTAATTTTTATGATTTATAAGTTTAAGTTTATACTTTTTAGGTTAAAGTTCCCTGTTCAAAAAAAGTTACAGGGGGAGAATAGGAGAGGATAGTAAGATGCTCATCTCGTAGAGGCCCCCAAGTCCCCAGGGCGTGGTGTCAAACTGTTAGGACTGGAAATGGTGTGCTGGACAGGAGCGAAGGGAAGGCAGGTTAGTTAGCACAGACACTGGTCGGAGTGGCTGCCGCCTAAGAACTTAGACTCAGCTGGGGTGTTCAGGTCTTCTCTCTGGGCCTCTTCAGTTTCCTTCCTTCCTTACCTTGGGTGGGTGGAGCCTGATGTCAGTGAGGCACCTGGGAGAGGAGGGGCAGGGTTGAGGCCCAGAGGTGTGGGCTTCATCCCAGTTCAGATTTGCCCACCTTACACTTGGCTGCTGAGTTTCAGCTACCAGAGACTCTTCCATGTCCTATACTTGTTCTTTTTTAGGGCAAATAGTCATTGAATTGGAGAAATTGTCTAATTTTCTGCAAACATCGGGTAAAACTGAAGTTTTCCTTTGTGAACCCTGATTCCAGAATCAAGTAACCCTGAGGTCTGCATATCCCAGGCCCTCAAGAATTTGTTTTTTTCTGTCCTGCAGTCTCCCACGAGTATTAAACTTCAGACAGGAAGTGGCTGGTGAGCTCCGGGCTTTGTAAACATCGCTCAGTGCCTTTTTAAAAAAAAATAATTTATTCTTGGCTGCCTCCGAGCACATTATTTAGAGGCGGGACTTTGTGGGAGGAAACAGCCATCTGGCAACTAGAGAGAGGGCAAGGCCTCCTAAGCCAGAGCCAAAAGAAGAGAACTGCGAAGCTTTCAAGCTGCTGCTACCCTCCGTCTCCAGAAATACACTGAGAAATATCTCAGTCACAAGAGTGGAGCTGATGGCACACAGGCCTTTCATTCACATCGCCCAGATGAAACAACTGTCAGGGTTTTGCCACTCCTGCTTGCCTTGCCGCTCTTGCCCCACTTTCCTTTGTGAAGCTTTGAAAAGCAGATCCCAGACATCAAACCTCTCACCTTTCCACAATTCAATGTGCATCTCTAAAAACTATGGACATTGTTCTTAAGTAACTGCAATGTTATCATCCCACGTGGGATAAGTAAACAAATTTTTTTTTGCATATCATGCAATATGCAGCCCATAGTCACATTTCTATGTCTCAAAAACGTTCACAGTTGGTTCATTTGAATCAGGATTCAAATAAGGTGTTGAGGTTCTTTCACCAGCTGTTCTAAAGGGCGAATACTTTGGGGGTAAACCATGATTAGAGCGAGTCAGTCCTGTGGGCCTAATCAAGCAGGGAAACCTAGCAATCGGGACTCTGGGGGTCTCAAGCTGAGATCCGCTCAGCAAGGCAATGCCCCTCCATCCTCGCCCTCCCCCTCCCCCAGGTTGAGCAGTGTGCACTCCTAACTTCTCAGCTTTTGTCACTACGCAGTCTCCCAAAAATGCTGGTTCAATGCTACGGGTCTGTAGGTGTTATTTCAGCTTCCAAGTTCTAGCTCCTTGGGAACCACTGGCTCAGGTAGCTGATAAACACTCCGGAGTCTCAGATCGGTGGTTCTCAAACTTGGCTACCCATTGGAATCACCTGGAGAACTTTAAAAACAACTGATGTGTGGGTCTGCCACCAGAGATTCTAATATTTCCAGCCTAGATTGTGGCTTGGGCACGAGGAGTTTTAAAAGTTCTCCAAGTAAGCCTAACGCGCAGCCCAAAGCAGAGACACTGAGGAGCGCCGCAGGGCCGGGTATTCACCGTTCACCTCCGTCAACAGTAGCTGCAAGGGTTAAGCAGCAGGGCCTTGCGGTGGCGGGAGAGAGTGGGGAGCTGGGTGGGGGGCGTGGCTGCGGGCGGGGTCTGGGGCGGGGCCTGGCAGCGGCTAGAGCCGAAGAACTGCGAGTTGAGTCGCTGGAGCCTACCAGTGGACAGAGGACCTGAGGACCGTGCAACCAAGCGGAAACTTCTATTCAAAACAAAGGGGAGAGCCGGCGGGCGCGGGAGGGTGCGAGAGGCGCGGGGCTGCGGCCTGCTTGCATTGGTCCAGCCGGCGATGGAGGGAAACCTGGGGGTCCGCCATTTCTCGTCCTCCGAAGGCCCCCGGGCGCCTCCGAAGACCGCGCAGGCCATGGAGGAGCTGCAGAAGCTGACCCTCAACGTGAAGGAGACCCTGGACGTGCTGACCCCGCTGGAGCTGCGTAATTTCCGCGACATCCTCAAAAAGGTGGACGAGGAGCCGCGCGTGACCCAGTTGCAACTGGAGATGGAGGGCGACAACACCTGGAAGCTGGCCCAGCTCCTCGCCAAGCAGTACTACGCGTCCGCGCCGCGCGTCCTCACCAAGGTGCTGCAACAGCTGCCCCGCGCCGACCTGCTGCGGCTCTGGGAGAGCGACCCCGCCGCCAACGGCCCGGGTGAGCGTCGGGATCCCGGGCTGGGAGCACTGGCGGGAGGTGGTCCTGGTGCTGCGGTGGTTTGGCTCCGCGGCTAAGAGATTTCCGTGCCGGTCCCCTGGGGTGGCTCGGCGCCCAGCGGAGCGGCTGGAAGGGGTCACGCGAGCAGGGAAGGTGCGAGCTTCGAGGGAACCATTGAATCTGTGGCGGGAGGTGGGAGTCCCGGGGTACACGGGCCGGATAGTCACCATTTCCAGGCTAGTTGGAGATACTGGCCAGTTGGAGAGGAGCCACAGGGATCTACTAATTCGTTTTGGGGTGGGCTCAGAAGTTAGGTCGATTCAGCAGGCCTGAGATGCATTTTTAACAAATACCTCCAAGTCATTATGATGCGGCAGGTTTTTAGATGATACCGTGAGCAACCCGGGTTGGAATCGCCTCTGCCATAACTCCAGTGGGCGTTTGGGGGAGAGGGTCCTCTCCTCCTTGCACACCGTTAGCCCATTGGCCATAAATCTGGGTAGATGTGGCTTAGGATGAAGAAATGCAGTAGGTAACAGGTTGAGGAAGGTTAGCCCCTCCTGCCATTTAATACGTGTTTGTGTGTATAGTGTATAAAATGTACTGTCAGTGGTCCCTGCCCTCAGCCTGCTTATGACCTGGTGGAGTTTTGAGGTATGGAGTGGTTGCTGATCTTTGCAGATTGGTAATGGATGAGGACTGGGACCGCTCACAGATGAGGCCTCCAGGCACCCTACTGCCCCAGTGAGCCTGGGGTGATTCCTTTGTTTACTGCACCTGCACAGCGCTGACCATGCCGCCGCTGTTCTTTATGTATCACACTTTTATAACCCTTCAGACTGTGACTCACGCATGCTTGGCAGAGTGTTTCTTCTTTCTTTCTTTCTTTCTTTCTTTCTTTCTTTCTTTCTTTCTTTCTTTCTTTCTTTCTTTCCTTTCTTTCTTTCTTTCTTTCTTTCTTTCTTTCTTTCTTTCTTTCTTTCTTTCTTTCTTTCTTTCTCTTTTTCTTTTTCTTTTCATTTCTTTTTTTTTCTTTCTCTCTGATTCGTCCAAACTACACAATGTCATGGCTACTACACACTGTAGGCCAATGTCTTTGAATTGAATGCTAAGATATTCTGTTACATAAAAAAAGTACAATAGGATCTAGTTCTTTTACTTCATCTGTCTCTTCATTGATTGATGTCTTGTCTACTTTCCAGGAAGTGCATGTGCACAAGGTCAGTTAGCTCTTGTTAATCTCTGGCCTCTGCCTTTCTGCCCCTGAACCTGCCTGCGGTCTAAGGGAGTTCTCTCTTAGGTTTCCAGCCTCAAGCGTTTGGGAGGGAGTGGGTGTTCCTGATCCAAGGATACTGTTCTAAAATGAAATCCAAGGCTGCTGGACCCCAAAACACAAGAGGCCATTGAAGTCCTCAGGGGAAGTGCGAGTAAAAAGAAAAATAATAATGCTCGTTTTCTGTCCTCTTTCCATGAAAATTCATTCAGTGATCCCAAGAAAACGCGCAAGGAGAAGCTATGACTATGTGGACGGTGATTTGGTAAATATCTTGACTCTTAACTTCAGTACTACACCCTGGTTAGTAAAATCCTTCTTGAGCCACCACTTGAACGTTTGGGGTGCTGCTCCTGTTGGGTGAAAGATGACAGACTACCTGTGTGCTTGTCGCCGATGGTCAGATCTCACTCTCCTTTTTAACAGTAAACTCTAAACAGTAGCCAGTTAAAAGTGCTGGGTGTGCATTGACCAAAATCTGTTACTATCTCCACTTTACAAATCAAGTGAGGCACTGAAGATAAAACACTGTTTCCCTGGCCTTAGGGTTTGTTTGTTTTTTGAAGTTTTATTATGCATATTTTAAAGATATGCCAAGTACAGGGGCTGGAAAAAACGAATCCTCCAAAATGGCAGTTCAACATACTTATCATCCAGCTTCAACAATTAGCAACATAATGGCCAGTCTTGTTTCATTTGCTCCCCCTCCCAAGTATTTTAAAGCAAATCCAGACGTCATATCACTTGCATCTACATATACTTTATCTTACTTTTACTTAGTATGTATCTCTGAGAACGACTTTTTTCAACCGTTATGCCCTTATTGTACCTAAAACAAACTCCTTATGCCTGGAAGATGCAGGCAGCATTCAGATTGGCTGGTTCCCATGTCTCTTACAGTTGGTTTGTTGGAATCAGAACTCCCGTCTACACAATTGCATTCGACTGCTTTGTCTCTTAAAACTCTTAATTTACAAAACTTCTTTAACCTTTTTCTAGTTGTTTACTTGTTGAAGAAACCAGTCTATCTGTCCTGTAAAATGCCCCACTTTCTGGATTTTGAGGACTATAACCCTGTGTTATCATTTACCCCTTTCCTCTCTCTGCCCTGTGTCTTTAAACTGGTAGTCATGGCTATCTATAGGAATTTTCTGAGATTGGCCTACGAGTCCAGGTCTGAGAAAGGTATTGAAAGAATTGTAAATCAAGTCAGCCTCCCCTCCAGAACTGCCAGCAGAGGCCATCCGCGTTGCATTCCTGGTCTGAACCCAGAAACCTCGCCATTAATCCCAGAAGAAACTCCTCGCTGGGTATACACTTGACCCTTGCACAGCACGGGTTGGAACTGCGCGGGCCCGCCCACAAAGGAGTTTTCAGTTGACCAGCGCAGTTCCAGCCCCCGTTGTTCAAGGGTCCGAGTGGCTGGCTATACTTACAGGCGGGTTTTCCACCACGCGGAGGGTGGCTGCCCCTGACCCCCTCGCTGTTCAGTGGGTCAGCTGCATAGGGCGTATTTGGCTCTCCGAGTGTGGTTTGGTCTGAGTCCTGTTTCTTGGCTTTGCTGGAAAACAGGACCGTTACGACCTGAGCGGCAGCCGGAAGGCTTTCCTCATGTGCGTGAAGGCGACCAGGCCGGGGGCCGGCCGGGACATCGAGCTGATGGAGCAGTGGCTCGGCCAGTGCCTGTTCGAGTACAAGCTGTGCATTGACCCCGGCAAAAAGGTAATGAACGAAAAATAAAACGAACCATAGTGGATTGGATTTTATAACTGTATATATATATAAAAAATCAGGTTTTAGTCCCTGGTGAGAGTCAGGACCTGCTGAGCAGAGAGACCTGTATGTCCTGATGAAATTTTTTATACTTTCGGAACCTGAAGTGTGTGAAAGCCCAGCTCCCTGTCCAGGCAAGCAGGACCTCTTGGGTGTTGATTTTAGCTAGAGCCGTGCAGTTGAAGAGCGAAAGGGATCTTAAGAAGGTGTCCTAAGCAACGTGGGCAAGGAGACCCAAGGATGACCAGAATGGGCAAGGTCCAGGGCGTCTGGGAGAAGGGAGGACCAAGGAAACGGCTTTGAGAGGTCCGCAGGAGGTCAAGCAGAGGGATTCCAGCAAGTGGGAGCCCACGGGCTTTGAGAAGTCCTGTGGGACTGACTTGGAACCATGCGATGGGTCAGGAGAGGGTAGCTGAGAGACCGGGCAGAACTGCATTGTGACTTAACTAGATGACACAGAGAAAATAAGATTGAAGAGCTGTGGGGGCAGGGTGAGAACTCGATTTCATCTCTCTGATCCTAGTTCAGTCGTGGTCTTGACGTGCCCGTATTTTGGGACAATGACACAAGAAAGCCCTTCAAGATCCCAGGAGTCACTGCTAGTGAACATCAGGGAACAGGGCGGCGAAGGGCTGTGAATGTAGTGGGGACCGCCAGAGTTGGAGTCCCGTCTCTTACTGGTTGTGTGGCCTTCAATCTGGTTCTCAGCTGAAGGTGATGTGTCCCCCAGAGGACATTTGGCAATGTCTGGGGACACTTTTGGTTGTCTCAAGTGGATGTGCTGATGGCGTCCAGTGGGTAGAAGCAAGGAATTATCTGGCCCCAAATGTCACTAGTAGGATGGTTTTAGAAACCCTGCCTTAGAGTAATTGACTACTTAGAGTAACTGACCACCTCTAGTGTTCCCAAGTTTCTTCTGCCCTTCAATTCTTTTTAATATGTTCTCCTATTTTACAGGAGTTAATTGAGTTACTTTCTTGTCTCTGCCATGGGCGTGGTGAGGGTGAGTTCTCGATATCTTGTAGGGCGGCTGGGAGGATGAAATGACCTTCCAGGTGTAAAAGTTCTCAGACTAGTATCTGGCTTATAGTTAAGTGCTCAATAAATTTCATTTTTTTTAAATTATTTCAAAGCTAAAAACAGACTCCTTTATTTCTCCCCAAGGATTGTACTAGAATCTCTTTCCCATTACATGATTTTTAATCAAGTCCCTTCCGTGTAGGTGACAGATATTGCTAATATTCTTTTGGTTTATTCTCTGAAAGATCCAGAAATGGCCTCTTTCTCTACATCCTGTTAACATTTATTTATAAATATTTAGCAATCTCCCTGACAAAAGTGTTTTTAAGTTTCACTTTCTAAGTCGTTAGTTTGGTTGAGCATCTATGTTCTTTGGCCTGTTCCTACTGGGTTTTCTTTCTCTTACACTAGTTATTTTCCTGAACATTATTCGTTTACAAAATCTAGTGCAAATATTTTTCTCCTCTGTTACTTGCCTTGTGACTTCGTTGTCTTAAGTCATAGGGAAGTCTTTTAATTTTTGTGAGTAAACTGGTCAGTCTTCCTGTTTATCAGCTCTTGGTTTTCGTGTTTTGATTAAACCCCATGCCTTCCCACTTTTAAAAAATTCAAATGATTTTTCTGTGGTTTTTAAAAATAGTTTAAGGTTTATCTTCTGCCTGTGATTTTACTTTTGTAAGAGTGTTGATATAGGAGGTCTAGGTAGATTTCCAAATGGAAAATCGGTCATCTCAACATTTATCAAATGTTCCATCCTTCCCCACATTGAAAATTCCACTGTTACCATGAACTAAATTCCTATATCATAGTACTTGAATTGATTTCTGGATTCTGAAATATTCCATTCATATACTTGGTTATAGTTGTGCCAGTATTTTCACTGTTCCCCCCGCCATGATTTTGTAGTACATTTTGGTATTTGATAGGCCTAATGCCCACCCATTGTTTGTGTTTTTCTTCCGAATGTTCTTGGTATTCTTGAGAGCGACCTGTTCTCTATGGCCTTGGGAATCTTCTGGTTACGTTGACAGGTGTCCTGTGGGATTTTGATTCACATGACATTGACCGGAGGTTAATTTGGAGGGAAATACCATATTAGCAGTACCGCGTCATCTCAGCAGCTTTGGCCTGTCATGGCTTGTACACGTTGCCTCCTCATCCGTTTTTTGTGGTTTTTCTCATTTAGGTAATGTGTGTTCCTTGTTAGGTTTTCCCCCTGGCTATTTTAGTTTTGTTGTGACCACGAATGGGGTCCCCGCTGTTCCATTATGTGGCTTAAATGATTATTGCTGGGTATTTGGGGGAATGCAGATTTCTGTGTTAATCTTGTATCCTCTTAACCTGGTGATCTCTAATTCTAATAGTTTTTTAGTTGATTTATTTTATATTTCTAGATAGTCATGATGTCTGTATATATATATAATGTGTTTTGGCCCTTTGTTTCCAATATTTCAACTTTATTTTTACTTTACTCCACTGAGATGGGTAGGATCTTCCTTATACCATGTCTGGGAGTAGACAGCAGCCACCTGTGTGATGGATTTTGATGGCATCTGCTGACAGACTCCAGCAGGCCTATATTATTGACCAAACTCCTCCTTTCCCTTCCCTTATGGAGAGTATTAATTTTGTAAAATAATTTTTATATATTAAAGCAAGTTCATGATAAGATTTAAATACATTCACCCTTTGGGGAGCTGTAATTCTGTTGTATTTCGTGGTAGACGATCAGAAATGCCCTAATTTGGTCCAACCAGAACCGGTAGCCCAAGAAGAAATCAAACACATTCTGAGGGCAACCACAAGGGAGTGACCACTCAAGAAACGGATATGTACCTCCTACCACCCCTGCTAGAGATGGAGGTACCTTCATATTTATCATCTCACTGGATCACCTCGTAGTAAAGGGGCCACCTCTCGTGTTCCCGATTTTTTTCTGCCCTGTAATTCTTTTTTGTATGTTCTCCTATTTTACAGGAGTTAATTGACACACTAACTTCATTTCGTGATGGGTTAAATGAAATTAAAGATGAAATTAGCTGTTGCCTTGTCACTCTTATGTCCCATGGAGAAAACGGCTTTATTAAAATGAAAGATAATGACAAAGTCAGCCTGGAACTCATTTTCGACATGTTTAATAATAAAAATTGCCCAGCCCTGCACGAGAAACCGAAGATCTTCATAATCCAGGCCTGCAGAGGAGGTAAGGGGAGACTTCCTTGGAATTGTCATGTTCCTGGAGAATTCTCACACTGATGATAGAGAAAAGAAAAATAAGTTTAAAAAATCAGAGGACCCTTAGCCAATGTAACTTCAGCCGTGCAGTGTATACTAGGGACTTTGAGCTGGGAGGGAGGGATGGATGGAAAACTCACCTGGGGCAGAACAGCTAACTTGGGCTGAGGAACGAACCAAGTCACCGACTTCAACGGGTAGGTCTGGGAGCCTCCAATTCTGAGAGAGGTGAGTGCAGTTGCCAAGGGACCTCGCACCATCCCCGTGATTCCAGGTGGCTTGTGGGACTAATTCTGGCTTAGCTTTCTGTGCATATTTGTCTCTCGTGGAGGTACCAGCTTGTGATGACTTTCATTAAGGGGTGCTGGTGTCAGTGATGAATTATTGTAGTGTGTCTCTTCATTCCTCAAAAACTAGAGAGAAGAGATAGCGGTGTTGAAACAGACGACGAGCCCATGGACTCGGATGACGTATCCGAGAAGAGGAGGCTGCCCACGTTCAGTGATTACTTCATCATCTATCCTACCCAGTCAGGTGAGACCGCCTCTGCCAGAGAGTTTTGGCCATTCCTAATGATTTTTAAAATCTTTTTTCAAAAACTGAACTGTGTTTTTCCAACTGATGTTTATTTATAAGAAGTTTTTCTTTTAATTAAAAAATGTTTTATTGATTTTAGAGAAAAAGGGAGGGAGAGAGAGAAACATCAATTGGTTGCCCACCACATGTGCCTCAGTCAGGGATCGATCCCGCAACCTCGGCATGTGCTGTGATGGGAATTGAACCCCCAGCCTTTTAGTGTATGGGACCATGTTCTAACCAACTGAGCCACACCGGCAAAGGCTAAAGGAGAAATTTTTATTAACTTCTTCATCTCCCTTCAAAGAAGGTTCTTGCCCTGGCCGGGTAGCTCAGTTGGTTGGAGCATCATCCTGGTATGCCAGGGTTGTGGGTTCAGTCCCCAGTCAGGGCACATACAGGAATCAACCAATAAGTTGATGTTTTTCTCTTTATTCTCCCCCTCTCCCTCCTCCCCTTCCTCCCCCACCACCTCCTCTCTCGCTGTCTAAAATCAATTTGAAAAATGGTTCCTACTTTCAGAAATGGCAGGTTGGCTTCTCACTGTTTATTTCTTCCAGGAAGACATCAGTCTCTTTGCAAAGTACCACAAAGTAAATAAAATCATTGGTTCTCATGTGAAAATGATGTTGGCCCAAAAGCTAGCTCTGCCACTTGCTGTCTTTGAGACTTTCGATATTTTTTAGCCTCTAGATATTTGTTTCTTCATATAAAATGAAAATGATAAAATCGACCCATGTCATTAAGATATTATGTAAATTAAATTATGTAATGCAGGTATTATGCCTATCATAACAGTTGGCATAATAAATACCAAAAATTAGCTACTATTACTAATATATTATGCTAATAACATTATCATTATTATTAATAATAGTATTACTAATAAGTTAAAGTCCAAAAGAATCTTATGTGCTGGAGGGGTGGACTTGCCAGGGAAATATAGAGAAGTTGCAAGTAAGTGGTCAAGGACATTTTTTTCACTGTTGTTGTATTTTTTTTAAAAGATTTATTTATTTATTTATTTAAAAATATTTTATTTATATTTAAGAGAGGGAGAGAAACATCAATGTGTGGTTGCTTCTTGTGCAACCCCTACTGGGGATTTGGCTTGCAGCCCAGGCATGTGCCCTGACTGGGAATTGAACCAGCGACCCTTTGGTTCACAGGCTGATGCGTGATCCACTGAGCCAACCAGCCAGGGCTATTTAGCTGATTTTATCTTGATCTTCTTCAAAAACGATTAAGGTAGCTTAAAAATAAATAAATAAATAAATGAATGAATGTCCAGAAAGTAGCCAGCCATGTACTATGCAAAATAGAGACATTTAATGAAGAGGATAATAAGATACAAGAAACATTGTACATAGGACAATGACAACTCAGTCCCCTTCTAATTAGGCACCTTGGGACCTCACACAGTTCTCCCAATCGCTTTCAGCTGCCCTGTCATATTTTCCTGAATCTCATCAACAGTCTGAAATCTCTTTCCTTTCAAAGGTGCTTTTAGTTTTGGGAAAAGCCAGAAGTCGCAGGGGGCCATATCTGGGCTGTAGTGGGGCTGAGTCACCTGAGTGATTTGACGTTTTGCCAAAAAAATCTGCCGGAAACATGATGCATGCGTGGGTGGGTTGTTGTGATGAAGCTGCCAGTCACTAGTTGCCCATAGCAGAATCTTTCTGAATCACCCGAATAATTTCCATAGAGGAAAGTTCAAGCTTAATGTAAAATTTGATGCAGATTCGTTGCTCCACTAGCTCAGTCATTTTGAATGCAGTGGCCACACAGCACACATGCTCACCAAGTGGTGTCTACTGCCCCCACTGACCAGTACAGTGAAGTCATCATTATGCATGCATGCGTATTCCAGTCCACTCTCTTTGGCTGCCAGGTTACATTGATGTCACACAAACTGTTCTCGTTACATTAACAATGGCTGGACTTTTTCCAGACAGACCTCATATATATATGTAGTTCAAGATAAAATTTTAGTGCAGAAATGGAAAATGAAACATAGTGAATGATGAGACATTAAAAATGTCCTTGGGTATTTACCCAGGAGAGATGAAAGCATATGTCCTCGTAGTCATTTGCACGCGGATGCTCATAGCAGCTTCATTTGAATAGTCAGAAACTCTAAATAACCCAGATGACCAGCAAATCATGGTATATCCTACTTCGAATACTACTTGGTGTTAAGAAGAAATGAGCTCCCAGTACATGCTGTAACATAGACAAAGCTCAAAATAGTAACGCTGCCTGAAAGAAACCAGGTAAAGTATGTACTGTCAGATTCTGTGCTTATAAAATTGTAGACGGTGCAAAGAAATCTATACGTAGTGATAGAGGGCAAGTGAGTGATGTGGGGCGAAGGATGAGGGGGAGAGGTCCTTATTCCACTTATTGATGTATTCACTGGTTGATTCTAGTATGTTCCCCGACCAGGGATTGAACCCACAATTCCACAATTTTGGAGTATTGGGAGGATGCTCTAACCAACCTAGCTACCCAGCCGGGGCCTAAAGCAAGATTTTTTTTTAAGATTTAGAGAGGGGAAGGGAGGGAGAAAGAGATGGAGAGAAACATCAATGTGTGATTGTCTCTCGCTCGCTCCCTACTGGGGACCTGGACCACAACCCAGGCGTCTGCCCAGACTGGGAATCAAACCAGCGACCCTTTGGTTCGCAGGCCGGTACTCAATCCACTGAGCTACATATACCAGCTGTTAAGATTTTTTAAAAGTTAGGTGTAATGCCCTGGCCAGCATGGCTCAGTTGGTTGGAGCATCGTCTGAAAGGTGGCTAGTTCTAGTCCCAGTCAGGGCGCATGCCCAGGTTACAGGCTCGACTCCCTGTTGGGGCGTGTATAGGAGGCAGCCGGTCAGTGTTGCTATCTCATGTCGATGTTTCTCTCTCTTTCTCCCTTCCCCTCTCTCTCGAATGAAAATAAAATGAACCTTAAAAAAAAAGGTATAAGGCAAGCATGCCTATTATCACCACTACTATCTAACATGGCATGGGAGATCCTGGCTAATGCATTAAGATAAGGAAAAAAGGTATAGGATAAGTATTCTAGAAATCCATAGCTTTGAATATAGTAGCGATAATACATTATAACATATAAAGAAAAGAAAAAGATATTTTTCTTGTTTTAGTGAATGATGTCTCAGAATGACTAAAAAAAGTTAAGCAAAAACTTTGTTAGAAAATAGTAAAATACTTCTGAAAGACAAGGAAGACCTGAGTAAGTGATGGGAAATGCCATGCTTGTGGATGGGAAATTTCAATACCGGAGAAATACAGTTTTTTTCGAAGTCAGTCTATAAGTTGAATTCCAAAGCGTTTTTTTCTTCCCCATGGAATTGACAAACCAATCAGAACTGTTATCGAACAATTAAGGGTCAAGACAAGAAACCTCAAACTCTAATTCTGTCGAATGAATGAATTTTATAACTGTGTGCTGGCTCATATATGTCTGAGGGCTAGAGATTCAGGAATGAACAAAGGAGCTAAAAATCTCTGCCTCCATTCAGTGTACGTTCCAGTGGGGGAGACAGACAGTAGACACACAGCGAAAAGAGGTATTGCGTTCCTTTATGATTCCATTTGCATAACGTTCCAAAACAGGCAGCGCTCACCTGCGGTGCTGGGAGTCAGGACACCGCGTGCCCCTGGGTGTGCAGAGTGTTTGGACTGGTAATGACCAGAGTGGGCCACAAGGGGCCTCTGCGAGTGGTGGACCACCTTGTTTCCTGAGGAGGGTGCCAATTACAGGGGTGTGTCCATTTCACGAATATTGAGCTATTACATGCTCTTAACACTTTGTGCACGGTTCCATGGGATGGTTACCCTTCAGTGAAAAGTATACAATTGTGTTAGGTGGTGGTGAGAGCTATGGAGAAGAACAATGCAGGGACAGGAGGGTCGAGGGAGAGGGGCAGCGGTTCCAGTTTTTAAAAAAAGATGTGTAAGAGATGTCCCCCTGAGAGGCTGATTATATGGTAGAGACTTGAAGGATGTGAGAGAGTGAGCTATGCAGACATTTGAGAGGATTCGTCTTGTAAAAGAGAAGCAGTTGGTATAAAGGAATAACAAAACCCTGAGTATCAGCCTGTGTGTAGACAAACAGACTGCTGGGATGGAAAGTGCTGCTTTTACTGTATTCCTTAGGAACAACCTTACTGTCTATCCGCAGGGGACTGATTAAATGAGCGATAGGGAAATCAGACAATATGACAAAGAAGCCATTACTAGTCAGTGGTGAAAGAACGGACCACTCAACAAACAGTGCTGAGATAATCGTGTCTCAGTGGGGAGAAAATAACTTATGTTCAGATGTCAGTTCATTGTATCTTTAGTCACGTGCAGTCTCTATAGTTCTTTTTCCTTCTTTATCTTTAAGAAAGGATATTGTGTCATCCTTCTTTTTATTCTTGATCAGTTTTTTCCAGGGGTTTATTTATGTAATTAAGAACCCATTTGTAGTTTTCTTAATCCTCTCTGGTATTATGTTTGTTTTGATTTCATTAATTTTGGCTCATATTTCTATTTTTCTCCATTTTTGGGCGGTTTATTCTACTCTTCTCAACTATTTTAGTTAGGTACTTGACTCATTATTTTATACCTTTTAAAAAAACATGAACATGTGCCCCGACTGGCATGGCTCAGTTAGTTGGGCATCATCCTGCAAAGCCAAAGGCCGCTGGTTCGATTCCCGGTCCAAGCACATGTCTAGGCTTTGGGTTCAGTTCCTGGTTAGGGTGTGTAGGAGAGGCAGCCAATCAGTGTTTCTCGCTCACATCAATGTTTCCCTCTCTTTTTCCCTCCCTTCCCATAAATTCCATATGGATGTATTAGGAGTATTTAGCTTAAAACGCTGTAACAAAAGTCAGCAATAAAAATAGAGAAGAGGTATGAAAGGAAGCAAGTGGCACCATGATAACTGTTGAATTGAGGGATGATTATATGGGCATTTGTTAAATTTGCTTTCTCCTTTTGTGTATATCTGAAAACCTGTATTTGTGTATTAAAAGAATGCTGTATTGAGAGGTTTTGTGCTCTTGGTCACAAGAGTCCCCTGGGAGGCACAGGTGTGTGCCCGTGTCTGTCATGGCCCCGGACACATTTCTGCTAACGCAAGAGTGTTTCTGCAGCCTCGGTTCAAAGCCATTTTCTAGGTCCTTACCGTGGCCACAGAACAGCTAGCACAAGCAGAGGAGGAATATGGACAAAACATTTTTGTTTTAATTTGTAGATCACGTTGCTTTACGGCACTGCCGCACTGGCTCCGTGATGATCCAGGCAATGAGTGACGTCTTTAAAGAATGTGGAAATAAGTGGCACATCGCTGACTTTTTCACCAAAGTAAGTGAATTCCAGGCGACTGTGTAGTCCGCTCACTCTGAAGCTAATGCCCTCGAAGGTTTTCATGACAGGATTGAGCTTAGCCATGGAAGTTTGCCTGAAGACACTGGGCTGATTACGAGTATAGAGCAGCAGTCCCCAACCTTGTGGGCACCAGGGACCGGTTTCGTAGAAGATTTTTCCATGGAGGTGGGTGGAGGGGACACAAGAAGCAAAGCTCGGGCCACTCACCTCCTGCTGTGCGTCCTGGCCCTGTTCCTAACAGGCCGTGGACCGGTGCCGGTCCGAAGCCTGGGGTTTGGGGACCCCTGGTGCAGAGGACTATGGCAGCGTTGTTTAAAAGACACGGCTGTGCCACATGCCAAGGGGAACTGACAGTGACACTTCCTATTCATTGGTGACATGAGTGAGTGGGCTGTTAGGTGAGCTGGCCTCACAGCTCCCCTAGGGGAAGGGAGAACCAGAGGGCTTCTTTGAAGACCAACACTAGCCCTGGTCTGTGTGGCTCAGTTGGTTGGAGCGGTCATCCTGTAAACCAAAAGGTCACAGGTTTGATTCCCGCTCAGGACTCATGCCTTGGTTGTGGGTTTGGCCCTCAGTCGGGGCATGTATGAGAAAACAACGGATCGATTTTTTTCTCTCCCTCTCTTCCCCTCTCTCTAAAATCAATAAGCATATCATCAGGTGAGGATAAAGAACAATTAAAAATAAAAAAAAAAGACGGACCCTGGCTGGCACGGGACCCCCAGCTGGTAGCGGTCCCCCCAGCTGGTGGCCCATGGTCAATGTTTAGTGGGCGAATGAGAGGCTGAGAGCCGGAGCATGTTTACACGGGGACTGTAGCTTGGAGGATGGCCCGATTGCAGGGGTTTATCATCAGGCTGGAAGTGTAATTCTCTTCTTAATCTGGGATTTTAATACTCAGAGAGGTAGTTAGGGAAGGTTGTGAATGAGCACAGTAACGGCAATACTAACGTGGATGGCACGGCTCACCCTGTGCTTTGCAGATACTAATCATGTAAGTCCCCAGCCGCCCTCAGGCAGCTGCTGGGACTGCCTTCCACTCCCGCAGCTGCAGGGCCCGGAAGTGGCTGAGTGGCTGAGTTAGTTTCCAGCCCCCGCCAAGGGCTTCCAGGGTTCGTGCCCTAATTAGTTATGCAGTAACAGATCCTCCCTTCCAAAAGGGATGGTAACTATTTTATTTCTTTAAAAGAAACTATTGTTAATACTTTACATACAGTGCTTAACTGTTTTTTTAAACACCTCATTTAGGTAAGCCCTTGGGAAAAAAATGTTAAAGGGAGGGACCACAGACCATTTGGACGGTGCTTCCAACCATATTCCCAAATATCTCCGATTCCTCGATTTTTCTCTTTAAAAAAGTAGTTTCTTGTCAGTTTCTCATGAATATGTAATAATAAAGACAGATTTAACCAACTGTACATAGAAACCCATTTTAGCTTAACGCTAACTGAAAAACTTTTGCCAACTGATGTTTCCTAAGTCTTTACTGAACACTCTTTATTTTTGTTTTAATTCACCACGTTGACCATTTTTAGGGATGTAGTTCAGTGGCATTAAGCACATTCACGTGGTTGTGCAACCTTCACCCCCAACCCTCTCCGGACCTTTCTCATCTTCCCAAGCTGAAACTCTGCCCCATTGACCAGTAACTCCCCAGTTCTCCCTGCCCCCAGCCCCTGGCAACCACCACTCTTTTCTCTGTCTCTATGAATTTGGCTATCTAGGGTCCTCCTGTAAGTGGAATATTACAGTATTTGTCCTTTTGTGCCTCGCTTATTTCACTTCGAATAACGCCCTTCTCCAATTATGTTGACGCATGTGCCAGAATCTCCCTCCTTTTTAAACACCCTCCATTCTTAAAGCTCTTGCTGAGTAGAGGCTGCTGAGAAAATGTCTAGAAATAAGCACGAGGTGGCCTTTGCATTAAAGGCACTTAGAGCTTAGTTAGCAGGTGATAGATGTGCTTACAGCCAACCATGAAAGTGTACCGCTGTTGGATACTTTAGACATAGTGTATTCCTATGCTTTCTTTTTTTTTTGTTTAAGATTTTACTTATTTATTTTTCGAGAGAGGGCAGGGGAGGGAGACAACAGCAAAATGTTTGCCTCTTGCGCGCCTGCACTGGGGACCTGGCCCTCAACCCAGGCATGTGCCCTGACTGGGAATCGAACTAGTGACCCTTTGGTTCCCAGGTCGGTGCTCAATCCACTGAGCTACACCAGCCAGGGCATAATCCTACACTTTCATTGTCCCATGAGTACCAGGCTCAGAAAGGGTTACTACCTGACCTGATATTACCCAGGGGCAAGCTTGAGGCTGAACCCAGGTCTGTGGACTCTTCAGTCCAGCGCTCTTTCCATCGCACAGTGCTATGTTCCAAGCACTTGTGGGGACATCTCCTTCCAGTGCTGTTTGCATTGCTTTCCTGGTGGGGTCAGAACTCTGCCATCTCATCCTGTGGGGTTTCCTGAGAGGCTTTTGCTCAGGGCTTCCCATGCATTTGGACGGTTTGTGCTTTTCTGTTCCAGGTGAATAACAAAGTGGTGCACACTGACTTCCATCTACGGGAGGAGCCCGTCAAAGTGTCGCTTGTGATGGAATCGACTCTAACTAAATCCGTGTACTTTTGACATCAGGAAGATTTTAAAAATAAGGACTGCTTTGTAGTAGACTTTCTACAGGACGCTGTGTAGCATAGTATAAATGGTTATCATGTTGCATTCTTTCTGTCATTAGTTGTATTTCTCCAATTTGTTTTGTATATGTATATATTCTAAGATTTAATTCCACTTATTTGGAACTTGTAAATACCTTGACTTTTTTTACTGAAAAAATTTTTTTCTGAACTGGACAGAAGTCCAGCTGGATGTGTATACTGTTTTTATCATGTGCTCCTATTGCTAATTACCCCTAACCTCTCCACTCTCAATGGGATGTTGATTTTTAAGCCGCCTTGGCTTAGTATTCAAGAACTGCTTTTATGAGGTCTTCCTCCAGTTCACCTTATCTGCCCGCCCCCCGCCTCCTATACGGATATCTGTAGCCGATTGATCTCCCTTTTGACCTCATTGGCCACCCTCGAGTCTTACCTGTGTACCTTTGCATGTGCTTTGTGCCCTTGATGCGCTCATGTTCTCACGGTGCCTGTTCTCCAGCTTTCTCCCTGCTGCCTCAGTACCTCTAACTGGTTTCTGCCTGGAACACTGTTCCACCCCGTGTAGCGAAGTCCTTTCTGTACCATGTCCTTTCTCTACACCACGCATTCTTCAGGGGGCAGCTTGGGGCCCAACCCACTGTAAAGAGAACCTGTATGTAGACGGACGTGAGTTTCCATTGTAATTATGTTCTTATGTGATGTGGACTGTGTGTGGACCTCGGCTTCCGCACTGTATAAAAGGAGATTTGGCTCAGCTGGCTGAGAACTCATCCCACTGGACCTCAGGGAACTCTGAAGTCTAAAAGGACTTGGCCATGAACGTCCTGCAGATGTGACTGTTCTTAAACCCAGAGGTTCAAGGTGGCAGTTGCCTAAGACCGTTGGGCCTGTGTGAGAAGACTGAAGCGACCCAGAATTCCAGGCCTATCTCGATTTCAAGGATAGTCGTGTCCTTTCTGGTTAATGTTGTTCCTTAAGTGTACATACATGTAATTTAATTTTTAACCATTTGAGTTCTGATGTTTGGTATTGATATATACCTTTAATTTTTGTATGGAGCATTAAAATGTTTCCTTGGCTCATAAATTACGAACATCAGGGGGGCGTTCCCACTCACTCACTTGCATTTACTTTCCAGGCACAGGGGCTCCTTCCAGGGGTTGGCAGCAGCTGAATGATCAACAGCTGTGATTTCCTGGGAGAAGTTAAGCGACTCGTTCTTAGTCACAGCGTGTAGTGCAGCTGGGAGGGCAAGGCAGGAGCTAACACAAGACATGAAGTGTGAAGTGACCGAGGAAAGCTATATAGATAGAATGCTTTCTGTGGACAGAAGGAGCATGCCATTTGACTGAGGGAATGAGAGCTTCAGAACAAGGGAGGGAAAATTGATTTTGGAACATTGCTCAGGCCACTACAGGTAAGGTTCATGGAGAGGACTGTTGGACAATTAGGTACCAGACAAACAGGTGAAGAGGAGCAAGAAGTCTGATTAGAAAGGGAGGTGGGAGGATGCCCAAGATGAACTTGATGCCCGGGGCCAGGTAGGTGCCCCATACTCTCCCAGCTTCTAATCCGAACGGGCCTCTCCTAGCCACCCAATGCCGTGTGCAGTGTACTCCAAAAAACTACAGTCCCTAGCAGAATTTTATATTTGAAAAAAATTTTAAGCCCAGTTTTTGTTAGTTTTTTAATACAATCCCTAGAAACCAAGGTTTGCCAAAGGAAGGCTCTGAGATTTTTGTTCATCAGCAGCAGACATGAGTAAGACATGCTGGGGAAACCTGTGCAGAGGCCTTGGGAGGCTGCAGATGGGGAGCGGGAGCTGCAGCCGCTCTGTGACAGGTGCCTCCTCGGCAAGGGTCGGCACCCGGACTTACTGTCACCACGGTACACTTTCTGACCTCAGACTTTTCTCATTGCCTTGCCAAGAATTTTCACCATGAGGATCAGTTGTCAAGGACAAAGTTATTTTGTGGGGAAAACCTTAGTGTCTTGTGGAGAAGCAAACACTGAAGCACAATTACAGGGCAACGTCCTGGTTGTTATAAGGACGGAAGCTATCCTTCAGGCCACGGTGTGCGGGGGGGGATGGTTTCTGAGTGTCCAGAAGGCCCTCCAGAGCAGTCCTGCAGTGACAGAAAACTTAAAAACCAGCCGTTCCTTTTTCATATAGCTGTTTCTAAGTCTTGATCCTTTCGCGAGCGCCAAAATGTCTCAAGATACTTCCAGCAGTTCCTTGGAATGCTGAAAGCCATACCTCTAAGTTTACTCCTTTTCTTCTGTCAGTTTTGTTTAAAAGCAGTGGGGTTTTGCTTCAACTTCAGAGCAACCTGTGCTCCTCATAGAAAATTTGAAAACTACTGAAAAATGAGGAAATGACCCACCAAGTTTCTGTATGTGTGTATCGGTGGTTCTCACCCAGGCTGCACGTTAAAATCTCAGGAGCTATTTTTTTTTAAACTTACTGATTTTAGAGAGAGAAAAACATTGATCTGTGTTCCATTTATTCATGCATTCACCGACTGCTTCTTGTATCTCCACCCTGACCAGGATGGAGCTGCAAACCCTCGCATATAGGGGTGATGCTCTAACCGACCCAGCGACTGGGCCAGGGAGCTCAGGAGCTATTTTTAAAAATCAGATTTTCTTGGTTTGGAGTTGGGCATGTTTCAAATCTCTGCGAATGATCTAAGTGCAGCCAGGTTTGAAACCTACTGTATAATCATTAACAATTTGGCTATTTACAAAAATCTTTTAATGTATTGTTTCAATTTTTAAAAATAATCGCCCTCATCCTCTGATTCTCTTTTGTGCCATAGAATTTTAATTATTTTTTAAAGGTTGTATAGTGTCGATGGGATAAATTTTTATTAACTAACCTATTGATGGATGATATTGCAATAAAAAAAAAGATTTTATTTACTTTTAGAGAGGGGAGGAGGAGGGAGAAAGGGGGAAACATCATTGGTTGCAACGTTGGCCTGGGAAGCCAATCTGCGACCTTTTTCTTCGCCGGACCACCCCCAACCCCCTGAGCCGCACTAGTCAGGACGGATGTGGCAATTTTTAAAGCACACACACACAAATCTCACGCATCTGTGCAGTCTTGTCCTTTGTATCTTTCAGGAAAACTTCCCATCAGTGAACTTTTAGAATCTGAATTACGTTCTGCTAAACTGTCCTTCCCCAAAACGAAAACAATTTCCGCAGCTTTTGTACATCAAACACTTAGATTTACGCGATCCAGCAGCTTGGGTGAAGGACCCGCTTACGTTCGCAGGTCAATACAAAAGGCGGGGAAAAAGCTGGAATCTGATTGGCCGGTTGGCTTCAAGCTCGCGTCCTGCTTCCGATTACGGAAGGAGGTCCGCCAGCCCGCCAGCCCGCCAGCCCCAGAGGGGTACACCGCCCAGCGAGAACCCTGGCGCCCCTGCAGGCCGCGCCTCTGTAGAGCCCGTGCCGGCGCCAGCCGCCGTCAGCCCGCCTCCCAGAAGGAGAAGGCCCGCCCCTCAACGCTCCCTCAGGTTCCGCCCTTTTTCCTCTCGGCTTTTGTTATCATTGGCTGGCGGCGGGATATATAAACACGTCACTTCCGCTTTCCTGTCTTTTTCAGCGCTACCAGTGGACGGGCCCGTACGGCGTTGTTCTCGGTGAGTCCCATGTGAGTTTCCCCAGCGTTGCGCAGGGCCGCTTGAACTACCTTCCTGGTGGTTCGAACTAGGGTGCAAGAACCGGGGATGAAGGCCTGCAGACGGGGTGGATCTGGCAGGAATCGGTGCTCCCTGCCGCGGCTCCGCGGCCTGCACGTGGCTAGTCTAGGCCTGCAGGTTCCCACAATGCCCCACGAGCGGTGGGAGGTCGCACTCGAGCTCAAGCACGGAGCTGCGGTGCGGTCCAAACTGCTGGTGAGCTCGGGTTCAGGAAAGGAGGGGCGAATGCACCGCGCTGCGGTCGCTTGGGTCCGCGACACTGGCGCAGTGAACCCAGTGGCCCAGGCACCACTGCTCGTGGATTTTTCCCGTTGGTGTTAAGGTTCTTGGCAGGGTTTTGAGGAAAACAAGTTGGGAATGCAGGGAGACTTAAATCCGACGTGCCCATCTACAATCTCTTTGAATATAAACCTCCTCCCATCTCCTCTACGTTTGCTCAACTTAGGTGCGCCAACAACGTGGCTGTTCTCACAGCTGGTGGGCTGTTTTGCTCATCTATAATTTCAACTTAACTCCTCGGTACCTTGAGAAGTGTTAAGACTCAATTCATTATTTTCATTTAGTTTAGTACCTGGTTTGCCCATCTCCACACCTCCTCAACAACATTTGCTGCAGTTGTATGTAGCGTAGTCTGTGCGATTATGTCTCATCCCACTAAACTGTAAGTGCAGCCTAGCAGGGCATGCATCTGTTCCCCTACCCCACTGGCACGGAAAGGGCTAGATTGTTAACTATTGTTTTTCAGGTTCCCACGTAACTTAAAGGGAAACTTTCACAATGTCCGGAGGCCTTGATGTCCTGCAAATGAAGGAGGAGGATGTCCTCAAATTCCTTGCTGCAGGAACCCACTTAGGTGGCACCAACCTTGACTTTCAAATGGAACAGTACATCTACAAAAGGAAAAGTGATGGTCAGTCACTGTGGTAGCTTTTTTTTTCCTTCCAATTTCAGCTTTCAGCACAAATTGTGACCCTCCTTGTTACGATGGGCAGTGCTGGGTGAAGTAGTTTCTGAGTCTGCCTTGGAGGGCTCTCTACTGAGTAATCAGTGACACCAGGTCCCTCGATTGGAAACAGGCTTTAACACTGAAAGTGGTCTGGTTGTGTTTGGAAGGAAAGGCTTCTGGGCTCCATGGGAAGAGTGTGGCATTAGCTAGGTTATGGGACCTGAGTGGGTCACTAAGGAGATGTGAAGGAGGATGACGATGAGGAAGCTTGTGAGTTGAGTTCCCAGTAACTTCCCTCCCATAGTGCCTTATATTCACAGGTACCGATACAGGTTTGTTCAGCTGCATTCTGAGGAAAGAGCGAGATGGGAATAAACGAGGGAGGAGGGGTTGCCACGAGAGTGTGGGTGGGGAGCAGAGATAGAGCCACTGACGGACTGAGCCTGGGAGTAGGGTGCTGTGAAGGGGTTTTGGGGTGAATTTGGTATCAAGGCAGAGAGTGGTGAGAGGCTAGGATGTGGGCCACAGCTTGCAGGAATCCAAATGGGGGCCTGAAGGAGGGTCACCGCAGGGGAAGAAGAAGGTGCACTTGGCCTGCTGAGTGAAGGCTGCACACTATTAAAGCTCAGGGTGGAGGCCGGTCTCGGCCAGTGAACTTCTGAGTGTCGGAAGTGTGCTATATGAATGGCAGGGTGTTCGCTGACGCCAGTAGAGCTCGCCTCTGTGACTGGAGTTTGATAGTGCGCTCTGCCACATTCGGTTGTTAGAAGAATGTCCACTTGCAGAGCACGGTCAGGTGCTAAAGCCGTTTCTGTCGCTAGGCATTTACATCATAAATCTGAAGAGAACCTGGGAGAAGCTCCTGCTGGCAGCTCGCGCCATTGTTGCCATTGAGAACCCCGCTGATGTCAGTGTCATCTCGTCCAGGAACACCGGCCAGGTTTGTGGAGCAAGACGCTTGGCTTTTATTACAAAAAATAAAGTGTACGGGCATTTTGGGACGTGTAGAGGGTGTAGAAATAACTTCCCTGTGTGGAAATGTTGAATTGCTGGTACTTGACATTTTCAGTGTGTGCACTGCCCGATGGTCTGTTGAGCTTCGTTTTCGTGTCACATACATGCTTGTGCCACTAAACAGCGAGAAATGCCCTATTAAAATGGCTCGTCACGTGTTACTGTAGTCGGGTTTTTTACATTTAAATGAAGTACTGGGTCAAAAAACTTGATGTCCGCCGTGAAGGTTTTCGGAAAGGTTTCCTACGAGTGAGGTGCTCATCTCATCCAAGTCCCATTAGCAAGAGTTAGAGTGTTTACTGCCTTCGATGAAAAACGGCTCTTTAAAAATGGCTGGTGAGATTACAAAACCTTGTCTCTGTTTTGACACTTCTTTCTACTCTTTCTTTGAGAAAACTCACGGGTTTCATAATAATTGACGTATAAAGAGCTCCAACAAGGATTTCATTGACCCTGTTTCTAATTTTTAAAAAATAAACTTGACTTGGATATTTTATCTTTATTTTATTTTTTTGACTTGGATTTGAACAGAGCTTTTAAATTCATGTGGGAGAATCCTTTTGTAGTTCATCGTTTAGATGGACAGTAAAACTAGGTCCCATTGACGTCCGATGTGTGCGTTGGGTGGGGCGGGTGTTGGTTGTTCTCCAGAGGCGGGCTTGTGGCTGGAGCCCTGCTGTTTGGTGCGTGGTGGAGCAGGACGCTGCTGGGGAACAGACTTAGTGACCACTCATGCGTCCCTCAGCAGAAATGTACTAAGCTTCTAGACTGATCTAGGCAGTGTTGCTAGATGCTATGGATATAGCAGGGAAAGAGCCAGCCTGCACTTTGGAAGAAAAAGGTGAGGGAGGGTAAAGAAAGCAGGTCGTAGTTGGCTTTATGTGGAGTAGCTGTGAGGTCATGTGACCAGAGGCTGGCAGTGCTTGCGATTGACAGCATGCACTGTTGTACTGATACACTTAATTTTCTAACCCTCTGAGGAACTTGGAGGCACATGAGTAACTTGCCCAGGTCACTCAGCGAGTGGCCTACTTGGTACCACAAGTCAAGCAGTGGAATAAGGAAGCCCGTGGGCCAAGACAGCCGAGGGAGGGCGGGGTGGGGATATGATTTTGCATGTTTCTTTGGCTCTAGTTTTGTGAGTACTCCTTAGGGAACGTGGAGGACAGAAAAATGTCTGTAATCTGAGGCTTTTTTTTTAAAGATTTTATTTATTAATTTTTAGAGAGGGGAAGGGAGGGAGAAGGAGAGAGAGAGAAACATCAGTGTGTGGTTGCCTCTCATGTGGTCCCCACTGAGGACCTGGCCCACAACCCAGGCATGTGCCCTGACTGGGAATTGAACCTGCGATGCTTTGGTTCGAAGCCCGCGCTCAATCCATTGAGCTACGCCAGCCAGGGCTTGAGGCTTTCATTTTTGAGGAAGGGATGCTTGGGGGTTCTGACTGGATGGGCTGTTTCGGGTGGTTACAGAAGGAACGGTTGGCACATTTACCCTGGAGAGTTCTGTGGCTCCGCCTCTGAGGGCATTGCTAACTCTTAACGTCGATTCCTCAAGCGAGCGGTGCTGAAGTTCGCTGCTGCCACTGGAGCCACTCCCATTGCCGGCCGCTTCACTCCTGGCACCTTCACCAACCAGATCCAGGCAGCCTTCCGGGAGCCGAGGCTTCTGGTGGTTACCGACCCCAGGGCCGACCACCAGCCTCTCACCGAGGCGTCCTACGTCAACCTGCCCACCATCGCTCTGTGTAACACAGACTCTCCTCTGCGCTACGTGGACATCGCCATCCCTTGCAACAACAAGGTAACTGCTGCTTGACCTCCACCAGGTCTCCAGAGTGGGCGCCCCGGAAACAGTTGGGCACGCCTCTGCACATTGTTAGAGCTTGGGGTCGAGGCCGCCGGTGGCCGATGGACTCACAAGTGTAGGTAGTGTGCTACACGAGGGGCAAGGTTTTCGCTAACACCACAAGGGTCTCTGGCCCCATGAGTGGAGTTGGATAGTAGTCCTTGCTACACGTGCGATTGGATGTGTGAGAGCTTCAAGGAGAGGTGAAAACATTTGAAAAACGGTGTTTCCTCCTGCTTTTCTCCATTTTTTTTGCTCTATTTGGGCTTCTCAGGCATTGCTTGGCCTTTCTGTTTTCAGACCAGCTTGACGAAGCCTGCTGTAAGGTCCTAAAAAGGTGGGTGACATATGGTTGAGTTGGTCCGGTTTGTCACTGGTCTCAAAACCCTGGCTGCACATAAGAATCACCCAGAGATTTCAAACAAACAAACATAAAAACCAATGTCCAGGCACTGATCCTGGGGGTATTTCATTTGTTGCTTAGGGTGGAGGCTTGACAGTAGTACTTTCTAAAGTCTCAGTGAATCAAGGTTGAGAACCACTGATGTCTGGAGCAAACTTTCTTGTTATAAATACTTTTACACTAAGAGGCTTATACTTTTATATAAGAACATGTGTTCATGTTCTTGATTCCAAGGACCTAGGTGATGTGGGGGCAGGTTAGGTGGAATGGGGAGGTACTTATTTGGGGGTGACCAGGTGTCCCTTTCTAATATCCCGGCGCTCTTGCAGGGGGCTCACTCAGTGGGTCTGATGTGGTGGATGCTGGCCCGGGAAGTTCTGCGCATGCGTGGCACCATCTCCCGCGAGCACCCGTGGGAGGTCATGCCTGATCTCTACTTCTACAGAGACCCTGAAGAGGTGAGCTTCCTCCACAAAGGCTTATGGTCGCATACGCAAAGTGGGTGCCTTGGTCTGTGCTTCTGGGAAGTAAAATTTGTTGGTCCCTGTAAACTTACTATTTTTTTTAAACCAGATTGAGAAGGAAGAGCAGGCCGCTGCTGAGAAGGCTGTGACCAAGGAGGAATTTCAGGGTGAATGGACAGCCCCGGCTCCCGAGTTCACCGCGGCTCAGCCCGAGGTCGCAGACTGGTCGGAAGGCGTGCAGGTGCCCTCTGTGCCTATTCAGCAGTTCCCTACCGGTACGTGTCGTGGCTCTGGTGCGGCAGCCTGGTGGTTTGGGGCGTCTCCGTGTAGTCTCACTTGAACGGTCTCCTTGGCTGTATTAAAAGGTTCATCCTGTGTGTTAGAGCTGTGCTAATAACTTGACAGGTTAAATGCAGGTGCATTTGGTCTTGGGCTGTCCTTGAAATTGTGTCTGGTAGAACGCAGGCAGATTGCTGGTGGTGGTGAGGTGGCAGAAGTACCACAGGAACAGAGCTAATGGGTGTGTTTTTGGTATTTTCTTAACAGAAGACTGGAGCGCTCAGCCTGCCACTGAAGACTGGTCGGCCGCCCCCACCGCGCAGGCCACGGAGTGGGTAGGAACCACCACGGAGTGGTCTTAAGCTGGTCTTCCACAAACTCTTACCAGAACGGAAATAAGGTTGATGGAAAATAAACAGTTTCTAAAAGTTGTGTTCGTGTATTTCCGTTTTTTATTCCAGATCAGGATGTCTGGGACTACTCAGGTCTCTTGACATCAGTAAAAAGGCCTCTGTAGGCACCTCACGTGGCTGTTTCCCCGAGCTCCCTTTTCCTGTGAGGATGCTCTGTTCTGAAAGCATGTGTTAACCCTAGAAATATTTTCCCAAGAACTTACGTTAACATCTGTATCGGTAAATTCTGCCCAGTTCAGATTTTGAGGTAAATTGGTGTTCATTGACAGTCCCTGCTATTTATTTGCCGGTTGTGTGGCTGATGCATGAGAGACAGCTGTCATTGAAGGACCCGCCTTGAGCAAAGGTGGGATGTAGTCTTCAATCCTGGACCCGCTGAAGGGGCCACAGCCTTCCCCAACTTTGAGAGACATCTGTCTCCTGTCACCTGGTCAGCTTGTCTACAGGTTCTGGGAGAGAGTTATGCAAGTGTAAGAATTTCATGTAATATTATATAATCCCAGTATTTGCCATTTCCTGTGCACTTTAATTATTAAAAACCTGGCTACTGATGTCACAGTACCTTTTGGTCTGTTGAAAACCGGGGCCTTGAATGAGAATGGAGGAGTTAAATAGGGTGGGTCTGGGGTTTAAGGAGCTTCAATGATTTACATCAATGCACTCATTTTGCCCTTGGAAAATTTACAAAATGTCCCCGTGACAACATTCTCAGGGTCCCTTCCAGTGGTGCAGGGAGTGAGGGGACCCCACAGGCTCAAGCATCGTAGCAAGTTGACTACTGGCCGTGTGCAGGAGCAAGTCAGGACAAATCTGCCATGTTCCTTCAAAGCTGCAGTGTGCGTGGAGCTCCAACATGGTGCAAGTGGTCCGCAACAAGGATTTCTGGAGGCAGGGAGGCTGAAAGCAGGGAGAGGGGGCTGAAGGGAGGGAGGAGGCTGGGTGTAAGAACTGAGAGATGCAAACCTCATTTGTTAGCATGTTCTAGGGTGGAGGAGGCTGTTCAGGGACCAAGGAACAGGAGAAAACTGGCAGCTCATCTGTGGAAAATACATCCTGTTAGCACAGATTGACTCCCGCTTGGCTGTTAGCATAGAGTTAAGGATCTGACCTGACCGGGTGGCTGGGTGAAGCATCATCCCATCCATCAAGAAGTCATGGGTTTGATTCCCAGTCAGGGCACTTATACCAGATTGTGGGATTGATCCCCGTTTGGGGTGCATATGGGCGGCAACCGATTGATGTTTCTCACATTGATTCGCCTTTTTTCTCTGCAAAATACACCCCTAGGTAAGGATTAAAGAAACAAAAGACAGTTATGTTTTGAAGATTTCCCACTAATGTGGGGTCCTGGTTCATTGTGCATGTTTATTGTCTCTGGCCTGAGCAGTCATCAGAAGCAGGGCCCTCCCACGGCAAATGCTGACGTCTGACCCAAACCCTCCTTGACCGCCTTCGGTCAGGCTCCCCTGAACCCTGTGCCCAGCTGGGCCTCGACCTGGGGACTTCAGTCTGCCTTGGTATCGTCCCATGTTAACGAGAGTCTAGCTTCATCATTTTAGCAAGAACCCCCACCCCTGCCTGACACCCGACTGACTTCCTCATCTCCACTCCTCCCCAGGTGGTGTCTGATCCCAACCTCAGTGAGAATCCTGTCAGGATGATTTAGCAGCAAATCCTTCATTACCCTGGTATTACCTCTTAAGTAATTTTCCATTCACTGACCCCCTCAACCTCCTGGGCTATAAATCCCCACTGTCCCTGTTGTATCTGGAACTGAGCCCTGTGTCATGCTGAGGTCTCTTCCCTTCTATTGCAATAGCTCCTGAAGGAAACCTGTGTTTAACACTAATTACTGTTCAGCTCTGGTTTTCTCTAACACAGCACATCGATACATTCTTGTTCGGAGTCTCTCTCTGCCAGAATTCTTGCATCTTGCTACGCTGTATCCACTTTCCCTACTACTTACTAATGGTAGTACAGCAGGGAAAGCTGGGGAGTTGGGCCTGGAAAGTTGAACGGGAGAAGCGTGTCACCTAAAGAGAATTTTAACACAGCAGGTTGGATGAAACCCAGTGCCTTCGTTAAGGAGCACAATGTACGTTACTCCCCAGGTCACCCCTGGCCAGAACACAACTGTGGCTGGACCCAAGCATGAGAGAGGGACAGGGAGCCAGAGTGGGGAGAGGCTGGGTTTGGAGCCTGAGAACACAGTGGGGCTTTGTCTGAGCCGCTGGCAGCTCAGTTGGTGTTGTGCTCCTCTGTTTACCAAAGTTGGGGTCTGTGTAGCTAAAAATCTAAGATCAAGTCGAAGTCTTGGAGGAAGGAGGCAGGCTGGCTCTGAAAGTGAAGGACAAAAGGCCAGTGAAGAACCATCTCAGTTTGTTTCATATTTGATCAACCGATTCATTCTGTGCCTTGAAATAACTAAGTGGTCTTATAGGTATGTATAAAACTCATTTTCATATTTCTGTAGGAAAAATAGCATTGCTACGAATCTGAAAATCTTTGGCCTGTTTTTTTTAATCTTTCTAATCAAAACCCAATCGTTACAGCACATAGTTTGACACACTTTTGTTAGGTAGACAGTAATTGTCTGATTGTGGATATGGCTTCAATGTGAATGCACGCTTTTCGGTGAAATAATGGAGATGGCTTTATCTCCCTGGTGTCTTTCCTCTATAACCGACCCCTCATTTCATGCTAGTTTTCAGTGATCTCCGTAACAAAACAATCTCCTAACACACCCTCCGGCCCTTTTTCATGCTTGAATCTCTCTATGAGTGCATACAAAATACTATAATGTTTCACTGTGAACAAGTATCGATTTACTTTTTTGTGTGTTTATGTTTAAAGTGATGAAAATATTATAGAATTAGATAGTGGTAATGCTTCCATAACGCTTAAATATATTTAAAAATCTCTGTTTTACACTTTAAAATTTTGAGTTTTATGGTACGTGTATGAATTATATTTCAACAAAAACAATTACTGTGTTTTTGGTTAAAAGTGACAAATGAATGACACATGCTTATTTTTTCTACTCTTCCAAAAACTACTAAAATTATAGTAAAATATGTTTAAAAGGCAAAGAATTAAAAATGCAGGGGCAGAAGAGAATTCTTTTATTATTTTTATTCTCACCTGAGGACACACTTTTTCCCCCAGTGCTTTTAGAGAGAGAGGGAGGGAGAGAGAAACATGGATGAGAGAGAGAGTCATTGATTGGTTGTCTCCCGTGTATGCCCGGGATGCATGCACCTGGACAGGAAATCGTCAGAGCCTGGACTGAGGATTTGACCCACAATCTAGGTATGTGTCCTGATTGGAAATCGAACCTGTAACTTTTTGGTTATGGGACAATGCTCCAACCAAATGAGCCACACCGGCCAGGGCGAGAATGCGTAAAAAAGCTTTAACCCCCAAAGAAAAGGAGACACCGGAAGATGATGGGCAGAAGACAGTCATTGACCCGGCAGCGTGGTGGAAGTTCCCGTTTACATCCTTGCAGAGGTGATGCCTGAGAAAAGCATGTGAAAAGTTTGTGTCGAAACACCTAGCGTGCCGCCCGTGGAGTGCCCGGTGGAGCAGGAAACAGGGCTGAGGCCTGGGGAAGATGCACACCCTCAACAGATTCTCGGGTTCAGTGCACCACCTCGCTCTGGCCGCTGGAAGTCCATTCTGAAGACATTTCCAGACTCAGACACTGGAGGTCCAGGGTGATGGGCAGGACTTAGAAAAGGGACACACCCACATATTCATGTGGGTCCCTTGTCTACCCTGACCACCGAATACCACTAACGAGGAATTCAAACTCCCTCTCCTTCCCTGCCCCTGTCGCCCTAGAAGTGGATTGCTCTTCCCTGAAGACAGGGAACAGATGGGGGAGAATCTTTCTGCGACTTGGACGGTGAGGTCTGCCCAAGTGCAGGCTGCATGGCTGCCCATCACAAAACCATTAATTTCCTTAAAACATCATGAGATGTTTTTGTGATTATATGTCACAATGTATTTAATGTGTGGCCCAAGACAACTCTTCTTCCAAGTGTGGCCCACAGATGCCAAACTGTTGGACACCCTTGAAGGTGGGTCTTCACAAAATTTGCCACTAGGGACCGTTGTGGAAAGGTTTGAAAAGCAGAGGAGTCCTTGAGTGAAGATGAATCTTTATAATCTACCCACTCTATCTTGCACTTTTTAAATAACCTGAATTCACCAGAGGGAAAGAGGGTGGGGGAGGTAGAAGAGGGTAGAGGGGAGATAAATGGTGGTGGAAGGAAATGTGACTTGGGATGGTGAACACACAATACAGAGGAAGTGTTATAGACTTGTACACCTAAAACCTACATAATTTTATTAACCGATGTCACCCCAATACATTCAATTAAAAAATGAAATGAAATGCAAAAAAAAAAAAAAAAAAGCCTGTCTTCATCTCCAGTTGTTTTCTAAATAGGAAGTGTGTCTTTAGAAATGTTTTGCAAGCTTCTTTAGGGCCGGAACCACAATAGCTAACATTGATGCAGTGCTATGTGCCAGGCACGGTGGCAGCCAGCATGACGTCCTAGCTGCCTTAGTGACTCTGCCCGAGACCTCCAGAGCCGGTGCTCTGAGCCACCGTGCTCCGCTCCCTCGCCCTGGTGAACAGCCGCGCAGCGGCACAGGCCAGGCGCCGCCTCACAGCCGAGCGAGCTGAGCGGCAGGCTGCAGATAGAACTCGTTACCCAGATCAAGGCTGTCTAAGTGGCCATGAAGTTAGTGCACAGGGAGATTTATATTGGATGTTTTCAGTTTCCTTAGGTTGCCTCCTCAAAGTCCTCTAGGATGATTCTTTTTTGCATGTCCTGTGGCAAGAGCCTAAAAGGAAACTTTATGACAGTGCTGGCATTAATGTCTCCCCATCATGCAGGGAGCTGCGCGGATGAAAGAGGCAGGGCTGCTGTTGGTTGGAGCGGTTTCAGAAATATCCTTTCATCTTTCCAATCATTAGTATGTAGTTCTACGCATATGCAATGAAATTTAGCAGAAAACACTGGGTCCCAGGACCAGGAAGTTTAACAGGGGCACAGAGTTATGGGACTCAATGGTGTGACCACCACATTCTAGGAAAATGGTAAGAAAATGCCATGTCTATCACTGAAGCCAATATCATCATGTTAATTAAATGCAATTTGCACTTTACAGAAATCACCTGCCGTAAGAGATGGTTTCTAGAAGTTTTCACGAATGTGAATATAATGGTAACTGTCATAGAATTGTCCTGGTGTCATCTCAGTGGTAACTAGACTGAGGTACCCTGGTTAAGTTGGGGAAAGGCACATGTATGAATGTTAGTTTGGGGTGTGTGTGTGTGCGTGTGTGTGCACGGAGAGTCTGTTAGGGAGGATGGGTGCTTACTCCGAGTAGGGTATGGAAACAGAATCCCAAAGGGAGGAATTTGCCAGTGTGATTCCGACTCTGTTCACAGCTTGTGGGGTTGGCTTGTGCATGGCGTGGTGGAGGTGGGATGGTGGCTGTGGTGGGTGCCTCATTGGCAGAACGGTGTGTGGTTTGGTGGTGTGAGCCGGGGTGTGGTTTGGTGCAGGGTGGGGAAAGGGCCTGGGGAGAGGGTTGGCACAGGGCATTAATTACCGTAGTTTGCTGTGTATAATGCACACTTTTTTGGGCCTAAATTTTTGAGGGAAAAATAAGGCTGTGCCTTATCCATGGGTATAATGGGCACATAACCCCGTGCACGATGCGCACAAAAACTCGAGTGCACTTAGTACAGAACAGAACACCAGTAAGTGGGGTGCAAGAGTGGGAGACTGGAATACATGAGAACATGGGTTTTCGGGTAGCTACGGTTTGTGTGTGTGTGTTTGTGTGTGTGTGTAATGTGGTTTTAACTTAGCTTTTGTTTAGATTTTCTTTTGCCCTTTGTCTTGGTCTTTGTTTGGCCTTTGTTTTTGTCTTTGTTTCACTCTTTGTTTAAACTTTCTTTGGCTTTTGTTTGGTCTTTCTTTAGCCTTTTGTTTAAACTTTGTGTGGCCTTTTTGTCATCTTTGTGTAGCTTTTGTTTTTAAGTGAATCTTGGCTGAGGACCCATCAAAAACACCTTGTGTAATGAAAAACCGGGATATATAATCTCTCCCTATATATTCCGCATGCACTGAGTAGCTTCAAACTCCCCAGGGACCTGGCACCGACGCAGAACCAGTTTCACGCAACTGCTGCTCGACGGTAAGGGGACTCCATCGGTTTTCATCTCGCTTCACGTTGCAATTCGCCTCCAAGTGGCAAGAGCACACTCGTGTGTGGGCCATTTCATTATGTCCCAGGGGAAACCTGCTGTCATAGTAGCCAGGGTTGGGGGGACCTAAAGGATGGAGGAAGCAAGAACAGAGGACACCAACCGTTATTCTGACGAAGGTGGAGGGCCCTCCTGGAATGTTCTGGCAAATGTTTGGAAATCCTCTGAGCCCAGGAAAGGGCTCGAACCCTAACCTAGATTCCAGTCTAAAGCCCCCTGTTCCAGCAGCTAGATCAATGGCACCATTGGTTTCTTTTTTTTCTCTCTCTCCTTTTATTATTTATCATGATTTGAAAATGCAGTTTTTCTTACCTAGGAACAGCACCTCCCTTCACACAGCTGGGTTTGTGTGTGGGGGATACTAATGGAACAACACAGCCTCAATCCTGAAAGAATTTTTGCTCCCTTGAGACCATAAATGGAAAGACATTCGTGCTTTGTCTTGAACAGATGCTCAGAAATGAGAGGTTTTTGGTTGTTGGTTTGCTTGTTTGTTTTCAGTTTTGTGGCTGATAGAGAAAGGAAAGAAAAGATAATGTCTCAGGGGAATAAAGTCATGAATGTGGCTGAAGTAATAGGAAGAAAATGGGAAGAAGACTTTTTGATGCTTTGTGAGCAAATCAGGGAGGCAGAAGGCAGACCACTGCTCGGGGTGCAGCTGTGCAAGGTCATGTTCATTCAGCAGAGCAGGGGAACACCTTGGTGAGTGCATTGCAGAATGATGTTACAGTTACAGAAAAATTGTAAGCAGTCACAAATTCCAGATGTATCCAGGTCACTCAAATTCTGATGTGTTCCTGCATTTGCTTTATTATCCTTTCTCTCTCTGTTTACACATATGCATATTATTTTTTTCTGAGCCACTTGAAATTAAATGGCAGACATGATCAAAATCAGAAAATTAACATGAAGAAAATACTCTTGTCTAATCTACAGACAACTAGATTTCACCAATTATCCCAGAAATCAACCCAGAATCATGCATTTCCACTATTGGTGATATCTCTTCAGTCTCTGTTAATCTGGAACAGTACCTGAGTTAGTCATTCTCTTTCACACTTTGACATTTTTTGAAGAGTTATTTTGTTAAATGTCCCTCAGTTTGGGTTTGGCGTGATGCTTTCCCATGATGAGGTCCAGATTATGCAGTTTTAGAAGGAATATGCTTACATTTTAGATCATACATATCCAAAGTCATAACTGAATCTGATTGTACATACTTTGAATTAATTCAAGGTCTCATTTATCTAATGTAACTAGGATTTTAAATGAGCACCTAAAATCTTACATGGAAGTGCAAAACATTAAAAAATCCACAGCTTTTTACTAATACTTCTCAAATATTCACCAAAAGTAAGTGCTGTCCTTTATTTATAAATGGTAATTACAATGATATGTACATGAACTTGATGGGTGTACAGTGAGGTATGTAAGCTAGTTTCTTTGTGTGTTGGATTCTTGCCTACTATTCTATGAGTATTTGTGTCATGAACGTGATAATTTCTTTCCAAGCAAGACCATCTGCTGAAAACAGGCACTCTGCAATAAAGAGCTGTCCCGAATTGCCACTCCAGGCTCTCTGGCTAACTTTGGCTTGCCGACAGGGTGCCTGGTAGAAAGAACTTTCATTTTGTTTGCTTCTAAGTGGGAAAACTTCAGTTTGGAGGTAGCTAGCAGTTTTATAATTCTTCAAATGGGTTCTTTAGATATGCAAATACAAAGCATCCATCTTTTTTTTTCCAGAGAAAATGCTGAAGTCACCATAAATCCAAATAAGGGGAAGCTGATTAATTTGTTGTGTGATCTTTGTAGTTAAGTGAATGTATTATGACTTTAACAGGACTGTTCCCTGGATGAGGCAGATCAATATTTTCTTTCCTAAATATGAAATTGGATTAGAAGTTTGGGGTCTGGCACATGGTGCTGTGTAATGTTGAGGAACTCAGCTTTTGGGAGAATGCAGCATTAGCTGTTATGATTGCCTTACCTGGGCCATAGGAGTCACCTGGAGATTGAGATGGTGTTCCCTACTTGAAGGATTATGTGTTCCTATGACGAGTCCTCCCAGGGTGAAAATAAGGGCCCCCTTCTCTCACTCGGTCAAAAGAATTGGGCATCAGGGAATGGCAGTGTTGGAAGGCCAGAGAGTCGCGTGGATGGAGTTGAGCTGGTTTCCACAACCCCGGAAGTCGGCTTAGGTTCCATCGTGTGGACTCCAGGAGGCACCTCTTGGATGGGCTGTGAGGGCCTCTGTGGATTCTGGTGCTTCTGCTATAATGCACTAGGTAAAAACCTGGTGTTGGCTGTGCCTGGTGGTGAGGGGGCCAATATGTTTTAAACTGTACCTCGTAGTTTGTTTTTATTTAGGCGTGGTGAGGCCAGCGATCAGGTGACTGCCATTGGAAATAGAGTTTGTTACTCAAAGTTCCCAGGAGGAGAGGGTAAGCCAGACCACGGGGGGCCGGATGGGGAAGCAGTAGAGTCAGAGTCGGCCACAAGCCAGAAGGATCTTGGCGAGCGTGGGCGACAGACTGTCATAGCTGTGCAGGGACACAGGAGCCAGGCAGGGAGTCGGGTTTAGGATGGGTGAGTTTAAACATGTTCAGCGGGCTCTGGGGTGGAAGGCCTGTCCTGACCTTGGGTGATTAGAATGGAGGGATATTGGCTCAATCTACGTGAGATTGATAAAGTAGGTAGTTGGTGAGTTCAGGCTCTGGACTGGTTGGTTTGCATACAAAAGGCACACTCAAAAGGGAGTTATTTGCTGTCTCTAGGAATTAGTTAGTTTTGGGAGGGGCAGCCTCTCCAGGATCAGCAAAGCCCCAGATGCCAGGGCATCAGAAGTACAGAAAATGCAGCTAACCCGTAGTTGGTGTCCACATACGGAATGAATGGGCACAGGGAAAGAAAAGCAGCATTTCGACTCGGGAACAATAGCATTTAAAAGTCAGGACATCTCATTCAGACAGGTTCATGGAATGTGTATCCATTTCTAATGGGAGTCCACAATAGAGGGATGGATCTTCAGTGATCCAGCGCAGTGGGTATATTAGTTTTATGTTGATGTGTAACAAATTACCACAACCTTAGTATCTTGAAACCGTACCCATTTGTTCTCTCCCAATTCTACACCAAGTCCAGGAGGCTTGGTGCTCTGTTTAGCATCCCACAAGGCTGAAATCAAAGTGTTGGTCCACTCGACTCTTATCTGGAGGCTCTGGGGGAGATGCTACAACCAGGCTCCTTCAGGGTGGTGCAGGATTCATTTCCTGAGGCTGTGGGATTCAGGTCCCTGGCCCCTCCAGCTGGCCCTCCTCTTCCAGCCAGCAGTGGTGGGTGGAGCTCTATTCCAGCTCCCAGGTCTCTGTCCCGCTTCTCTGATTCCAGCTGGAGGAAGTTCTTGCTTTTAAGGCTCATATGATTAGATTGGGCCCACCCAAATAATCCAGGATAATCTCCGTGTGTTAAGGCCTACAACCTTAATTACATCTGCAAAGTTCCTTTTGCCATGTACATATTCGTTGGTTTCAGCAATTAGGATTTGGAAATGGATTGGGGGGCGCATTTTGCCTGCCACAGGGGGGTTATGGTTAGTGTAAATGCTGAGCACTTGGTTAAGGTGGTATTTGCCAGATGTCAATTCCATTATGAAATTGCTGTTTTTTTCTCTGTAATGAATAGACATGTATGGTGGGAAATATTTTGAGACTATGCAAATACCTTGTTTCTCCTGAAACTTTCACATGCTAATTTTTACACCTATCAGTGAACGTTGCTCGCAGAATTTATCACTGCAGTGTTTTCTAACAGTGACTTTCTACTTCTGCCATTGCTGCTGCTTTTTTTAAGTGGAATTATTCTTCAAGGGGGACTATCTTTCTTCCCATTTCTCTATGTATTCAGTTATTTATTTATACCAGTTTGAGTCCAGTGGCAGTTGTTTATAATCCAATACTATCGTTATTTAATTTCTTGCCCCAGTGGCTTTGGCTACTGGGAGCTCTTCCGGGTTGGTCCCACTGCACTTTGGAGATGCACTCGCCATTATGAGCTCTCTCTTACTTTCCGTCATTAGAGTTAACTCCACGATCAGCTTCATTTTCTCTGCCTTAGCCTGAAATCAACCACTTTTTCAAAGAGCGCTGGTTCCTCTTATTCCACAATGGTATTTGGAAACCACTGAGTACTAGGTATATTCTTTGCTAGTGGGGTGTCCCATCTCTCAACCCTCTATGTGGACACAGCTAGGAAATGTATGTGTGTATGCTAATGTATGCAGACTCACATCTGTATTTATCTCTGTATCTCCTGTCCAGCATGCTCCAAGCTTCACTCTAGCACTCCTCTTTTCCTTATTTGTGACTTCATTTTCGGACAGAAAGAAACCTGATTCTCATGATCTACAATATATTTACTTATTTGCTCAACCCTCGTTTACATATACGAAGTAGATTTAGAGCTGCTAATCTGTACTCCTGTGAGAAACAAACTTACCAGCAATTACTTATTTTTGTCTTTAGACTTATGTTATCCACTTAAAACATGATTTTCCGAAGTTGTCCCCTCCTCTCTTTCCCATCCCCTCAGCGTGCTTACGTGATAAACTTGTGATCAGTTAGATTCATTCGTCAGTGTCTGAGTCCCATCCTGGGTTCCCTCTCGTTCCCCACGTTCAGATTGATTGATTTTTAAGAACTTTAAAAGTTATTTTTAAAATGCGTCCTCTTGTCACCCATTCAGTTCATCTCCCCCCCACTTTCTTTAACATATCGCGAATGGTCGTCTCTAAGTCTGCTTCTATTGACCTTCCTTTCCTCTGGGTTTCAGTCTCCTTTTCCTGCTCTTGTCTGGGAATTGTTGCTGTGTGCTGAGCGTCGTGGATGACACATGGTAGAGGTTCTGGGCCATGTTCGGTTGCTGTTAAGACTTGGTTTTAGGTCTTGCTGGGGCAGACCTATTCCGTCTTTGCCCTTACTCCTAGGCATGGCCCCTACCATAGGTGAGAGTCTTTTTGGTCTCCACTGAAAGTTTGGGGTGCCCACTAAGGTCTCACAATGTTTCCCCAGTAATGTGTGAGCTCTGATATCTCTTCTCAGTTATCAGCCTCTTAGCAACTATTTCCCCCCTTGGGCTTCCCACAGTCTCACCCTGAAATTGCATCTTCTCAGTAGTTCCCTACATTACTCTTCCCTCCACCCCTTTCCAAATACCCGCGGTCTTAGCAACGCCTAACTCTGGCCTCTGTTCCTTCCCCTCTCTGCTTGAACTCTCTCCCCTGTGTAGCAGTTTGACAAATATCTTCAGGGAGAAAACCAGGATAAAGGTGGGATTCACCTTTTCTACTTTCTCTCCCTCGAGGATCACAGCCTGGAAATGTTTGCCATCCAATGCCTGCAAACAATTACTTTATATATTTGTTCAGCTTTTGTAGTTGTTTCCAATGAGAGCATAAATTCAATACTTGCTATTGCACTATGATTGATCATTTTTTTTATTTAAGTAAAAGTGCTTGCAGAATTATAGGATTTCAATTATTCTGTCAAGCAGGTAGAAGGAGAGGTATGTGCTCAGATGATTTGATGGAGAAATTTTATAGAGATTTATGAAGTTATTTACAGAGGATTGTCAATTGCATCATTATTTCGAGAAAAACAAATGATCAGCTAAGACAACCAGAGTTACGGGTTTCATTTGGACGTAATTTTTTTTTGTGTCTAAAATCTTCATAATCTTATAAGACCCCCTTTTGTTCAAACAATACTTGCAAGATCTGATATATATTAAAAAAGAATGGGACAATAGTTGTCAATAGTCACATAAATTTTCATATTGCGTGGGAAATTGAGACTGCTATTTTAAAATAGCAAATGCCTTATCAAATTGCATTCTTTCATCAAGCTTATAATGCTAGAAACACATTTCTCTTTCAGAGCCCTAGGGGAGAAGACAGTCCATCATCTCCTTTCTTCAGATGCTTTGCTTGATTACGAAGATATGTGTTTTTAGAGCCAGACCCTGAGATTTCATTTCTTTCAAACACTTCATTTATTAGTGTTATAAGCAAAAGTCAGGTTTGTAGAGCTCAGATTTCCTAGGAGAAATGACTAAAGATTTTTTACTTAACAACAGGGAATTAACTGGGCACGGAGCATTTTCCCTCTATAATGGCAAGATGGGCTGTAAAAGCTTGCGAGGGCGTTTGTGATTACTGTGTATCTTCCCTCGCTCCCCAAGGCACTGAGCAGCTGATCGATCTTCATGATCCTTCCTGTGAGAGTGACACCCAGTGTACAACACGCTGGAATGAACTACAACCTAAGCCACCAAATCATTAACCAGAACGTGTTTTGCTGCTTCACTTTCAGGAAAAAAAAAGAAGCAAATGATACCAAGGCAAGCGCCTGACAGGGACCTGGTCACCAGATGTGTACAGATGAAAATACAGGTACGAATGAACCTCTTATGCTCTCTCTTTTGGACCCGCGTCTAGATTATTGTATAATGATTCCTGGTTCAGAAAGTTCAAGTAGAGTGCAGAATCAGAAAAAGTCTGAGCAATCAAACTTTTAAAAAGAGTTAAACACTTTTTAAAAACTATTCCAGGTGTTTCGTAATATTCTGGGTTTTGGGAGTAGAAAATTGGAAGGAAAAAAAACGGGTCTGTGCATCAGAGACACTGTGACCTAGGCCACCAGAGACACTGTGACCTAGGCCACCACTTGTCTGCCACGTTTGTTAAACCCACCACTACCATACACTGCCTTACTGATCCATCGTCTCACTGAGGAATTCGCCATTACTTGGAACTACCTCATTTCTGATTCAAATAGTGCAAACATGTAGGATCTCATTCACGACCTTCCTTTCTTCCCACTGGCTTGTTAAGCACCCCCCTACAACCATTCTTCCGCTAGGTCCTTGGAGTTGACTTGTCCCTCCACCTCCCCATTCATTTAAGAATCCATTCACTACCCATTTGTCCTCACCCGTTTCTACCTTCTATTTTCTTCCCATTATGGATAGATTTTAGGAATCATTTCGATACTTTCTTGCAAATTCTCTGGTGAACCATGGGTGAACCGGTCTGTCTTCCCCATGTCTGCACCCAAGCTGCTGAGTACAACTGGAGAAAAGCACAGAGGGGGAGATCAGTCCCTCTACAGATTCGTGGTTGGGGGTCTCAATGAGGCTGTCCAAAGTCCTTGGCAAATTTCTGCAGAGTCTCTTCTAAGCATTCAGTTCTCCAGACTTCAGCTCTCACTCTCAACTGGCATCCTTATCTGTCCCTTCACTGGAAAAGCGAAAGCTATTATGTGGGAACTTCATTCACCATTTTCCCTCTTCCTACCAAGGCCGACCCTTCACCACGAGCTCTACATTCCAACTCCTCAGGTTTTCTTCAAGAATACTAATTGTTTCCACTTTCTGATTTTATTTCAATCTTTTCCTATCTATTAGACCTTGCCCATAAGCTCTTATGCATGCTCTAATCATAGCAAAAAAACAAATAAAGGAACTGACCAATCGCCTCTCTGCCACCCTCAAGAACAAGGACAACTCTGGAAACCACTTACTTCTCCAGCTGCCATGACCCCCTCCCCTTCATTCCCAAACTTCGGGCCTGTGCTGACCATAGCTTCTCCTAATCCTCAGCCCCAATTCCCTCCACAAACCCTCCAGTCTTAATTTCTGTTTTAAACATTCCTTGGAAACACTTTTTGTGAAAGTCACCAATTATTTTCATGTCATTTAATGTCATGTACTCTTCAGATCCGCCTATCATGCGACCTCTCAGAATCACTCTACAAAGCTGACCACTCCCTCTTCTGAAACACTCCTTCCCTTAGGCTCCCACGTTCCACACGCTCCAGTTCCCCTCCTTCCTCTCAACTCTCCTCTTTATCTTTGGCCGTCACCCCTCCTCCACCTGACCTGTAAGTGTGGGAGTGCCCCAGGGCACAGTCATGCCCTCTTCTCACCAGACATTCTGCCACCAAGGCGATTCCATCCACCCCGTGGCTTCAATGGCCACCGGTACTCCAATGACTCTCAAATTCTGTCTCCCGCCCCGACTTCTGCTCTGAACTTCCCATTCGACAGCTCCATCTTGCTGCCCCCTGACTCCTCCATGTGAGCGCATCTGAAACTGAATTCGTGACTGTGCCTCGCGCCCCGAGCCTTCTCTTGCAGTAGAGGCTTCCTCCACCGACCCGGATGCCCTACCCGTATACCTTGCAGTCACCCTCGACTCCTGCTCTTGTTCTTTGAATAGATGAATAATTTCAATATAATATGGTAAACATCAAGATGGAGGCATATAAATTACAAAACGGAACACAGATAAAGGGGCATTTCCTCCAACCGAGGAAGTCGACAAGTGTAACTGCCATCAGTGGCTCAGATGGTGGCCTTGGGCACGAAATTCATGAAAACAGGTGGGCAACAATCCAGTGCTTATTATAGCTGGTCCCTGGCCTGGTCTCTTCGTCTTCCCGAGACTGACGCCCTTACCCCCTGCTAGGACCACAGGCCAAATGAACACGTAGGTTTTTCTATAAGCAAATGCAAATCTGGAAGATTGGTTGCCTTCTCCTTCAGCCAGGAAAAATTATGGGAGAGGATTTGTTTTACTTTCATATTGCACATTCAAAATCCCATCATTTTTATAGATAGAGGAGGAGAAACACAATTCTTATTCTTTAAAATCACAAACAGATTAAGAAAGGCACATAATTATAAAACTAAGCACACCTTGGAAAAATAATGTTTTCTATAGAGCGAGAGACCACTTTATGTTAAAACTGGAATCCTTAAAATAACCATGCTGGGCATCTGACATAGGCCACCCTAGTCCTACATGACACCCCAGGACACAGAAGCACCTGGGGATGTTCAAAGACACTCAGTTCGTGGTGGAGGGCACAGCAGAACCCTGGGACTCAGACTGAAGCCCCTCCCTCCCAGAGCTCAGGCTGGGGTCACAGACATACAGCCACACACAGGGCGACATGCCCACTGGTAGAAGTGTGTGAAAATTGCAGAGATAGCCCAAAGGTGGCGGGTGCCCTTCAAGGCAGTCAGACCTTAGCTAGGTTGTTTAGGACGAATAGGAGTTCAGCACACGGGCGGGATGGGGAAAAGGCATTCTGGGGGAAGGGAACAGTGTGTTCGAAGGTGCATCTTTGGATCATATATAGAGTGTTTCTGATCTACAGCAGTGAGCGGTGGTAGGAGGAGATAAAAGGGGTAAGGTGAACAGGGGCAGCTTGTGCGCCATATTAACTAAAAAGCAAGGACTTTGCTCCGTAACCGGGGAGAGCCTCTGAAATTTTTGAGTGAGGGAAATGAAAAACAAGGAGGCAGACTGATGCCTTTGGTTGCTTGTCCCGGACCCATTTGCCCCATGTGTAGAAAATTATGGATTTATTTATCCACATACAATTCTAGTGTAAATTCCTGTGTTTATTGGGTACAACAATGTACTGTATAATTTTAGATGTAACAAAGAACAATGTCACGTTATTAAAATTGCATTCAGGAAATTACTTTTCTTCTTACATGTTTATCTGGCTTCACTCTACTAAGCAAGGGTTTTACTCCTAAAATATTTGCTAAATATATGATCTGTGTGCTAAGGGCACCAACCTGGGGTCACACTCGGTCCCCTCCTAGAACAGCCAGGGTCAGGCAGTGTGTTGTTCAATCAGAAAGGGCTTTGCACCAGTCCCTGAGACAGTCGTCCGTGGGCCATGCGGTCTTCGGACAGCTTCACTGTGTCCTTGTTGCCGGAGAAAAGGAAGCCGTGAAGGCTTTGTTTCGTCTCCCAGGCGGGTGGTTAACTCCAAGACAGTCGGAGCCCCGCGATGCTGTGTGTTTCCGCAGCCTCCGCAGGTCCTCAGGTCGGTACCGGCTTTTGGAAAGAGGCTGATCTCTGGGAAAAAGCACTCTTGATTCAAAACGAACATCTGTATGGCGTTTTCCTTACCCGGAACTGGTTCCCCGAACGAATCCGCGTTCACTGTACTAATCTGTAAACATTTCGGTTGCCAAGGACACCCGTGGACAAACAAGGATAAATAGATAAAGCTGTCCTCCCAGACTGCACGGTGGTAGTTACGAAGTTTGCTTCCCGCGGGCATTTTTGCTGCTGTGGACTCTTCAACACGGCTCCCCGCCACCATCTTCTGCTGTGTAAATCTCTAGCCAGCCGTGGGAGAGCATTAGCTCCTGGCCTGAGAGAATGAGCGAGGCCTTAGAAGCCATTCAAGGTCTCTAAGGGAGGTGGTGAGTGCGGAGTGAATTTACTCTGCAGTGATAATGCTTTTCCGAGCAGAGGAGTTGGGGTTGAGTGGCCTGAGGGAAGACGTGGTCAGTGAAATAGTCCTGGGCCTGAAGTGGAACCTTTGAACCCCCAATTTTGATTCCAGAAGCAGGTCTTGGACAAGACCCCCGGATGCACCCCTCACTTGCAGGAAGCCGGGCATCCTTCTGACAGCCCAGAGCTCACAGCCTGGGACGGTTCATTGAGCCCAGCTCCAGCCCAGTCCTGGTTTGCTGAACGTTCCTGCCCCCTGCGCTCCTCCCAAGCACTCTGATTGGCAGATTTTTCCCTTTCTTTGCTACCCACCCCCCTTTTATTGGGCCAACTGGAATGGGCATAAATTGACATTTCTTTGCTGTTGTTTTGCTTTTCCTTTAATCTTACAGAGCTAAGCATCTTGGTATATGATTACTGGCTTTCAAAGATTCATTCTTACATCTGCTATTAGAAATCACACAGTGTCAAGGTCAGGAATGCGGACTCATCTACTTTGATGGAGATCTTGGGGCCCCCACTTACTAGCTATAGTCCTCAGATTTCTCTTTTGCAAAACGGGGCTCTCGCGAGGTTGTGAAGATTAAATGAATTAAATATATAAAGCCCTTGAATTGTGCCTGGCTTGTATCTCCTGATATGTATTTGCTGTTATTATTGTTATTGGGGACTTTGGTCTATTCTCATTTTATCTCTCTTTTGAGTAGTTCATCTATTTTCTATGAAAAAAATGCCTCCTCTGTTATAAATCATGCAACCGTGTACACTTGAGTCTGCTTCTGAGATCTTATTCTGTCCCATTGACCTATCTGGTCCATTTCGTAGCCAGTACTCTACTGTTTTAATTAGTATAGTTTATGATGAGTGAGCACGTGTACCCAGTAGGACAAGACTTTATTTTTTCTCAAAAACCTTGGTCCATCTTGGTCCTTTATACTTCTGTAAGAAGTATGGGATCATCTTATCAATTACCTGAAAATATGATACTTATATTTTGTATCATATTACAGTTGTGAGTACACGAAACACAGTGTTTATTCTTGTATTATTATTTATTAGTTATTGTATTATTTTCCATACAAACAACTGCAAACCTACTTTTGCCTCTCCCTGTACGTATCTACAAACAAAAACACAGTGATAACTCATATTTGTTGAGGGTCTTTCTACCTGTTCAGTACTGAAGTAGAATGAAAACCAAGTTCCTGCCCTCAAGAAGCTCATACTTTCTTGAGGGGAGAGAAAAATAAACAAATAATAAATAATAGAGTTCTTGTTTATGAAACTGGTATTATCAAAGATGTATCTACACACAGTCTCTATTTTGTCTCCTGTTCATTTCTTCAACTGTTTCTCATTCAAAAGTATGCTTTCTGAGAGGGTTCAGGTCCACAGACAGAGATCTAGTTAGCTCTCTTAACTGCCGCACAGAATCCTGTTGCGTGAATTTGCCACACTTGATCCATTTCTGCAGGGAACAGCTGGCTCCCGTTTGGTGACTGGTGTTTATGTTTCAAGGGAAGCTGTGGTCAGCATTGCTGTGTAGATGTGCAATGATGTCTCTAAGATATACTCAGGAGTGGCGTACCCTGGCCTTTACATGCACACGTGCAGGTCGGCTACCTATCATGCGTTGGCCCTCCCGAGTGGTTCTTCTGAGTTTGAGCCCCACCCACTATGCGTGAGCGGTCCTGTCCGCCTGCATCCTCATTCATTTCATGTTAGGCTATTCAACTTTTACTGATGTGGTACTCTTGTGGAATAATATCTCATCGTTTTAATTTGCATCTTTCTGATAATTGATGAGTTTGAATGTATGTTGTATGCTTATGGGTCATCTATTGCTTCCTCTTCTGTAAACTTCCTGTTCATATCATTTGCCTCATTTTGTATTGGTTGTCTTTTTCTTATTGATTTGTAGTTCTTTCACGATTCCGAACAGTAATTCTTTGTGTGCTCTATGAGTTGTATTCTGCCAGTGTTGCTAATTTTCTGACCATGCTTATGGTTCATTTGATGTACAGTAGTTTTTCATTTTGATGTTGTCAATTGTATCATCTGGAACATTAATTACATCAGCATTATTTGTGGACATATCCATTTCTCCCTGCTGATTTGTAATAACATCCCTATCATACATCAAGTTCTCTGTATAGCTGGATTCATTTCTGAGTTCTATTTTATTCCTCACTGGTCTATTTGTCCATTTCTGGGCAATGCCAACTATTTTAATTACTGTGTCTTAGTAGTGCATTTTGATATCTGGTATAAAAAGTCCTGTTATTCTTTCAGAATAATCAGGGTGATTTTGGTTCTTTGCCATTTCATCGGATCAGTTGTGTCATGTTCCAAAGAAGATCATTGGTAATTTGAATAAGAAATGTATAGAATTTATGAATTAATTTTGGCAAATATTGCATCCTTATAATATAGATCTTTTCCATCTATAAAAATCTTTTATTTATTCACATGTTCTCATATACTTTCACCTAAAGTGTTGAAGTTTGCCCCCCACAAGGATTTACACATTTTAACTTTTGCTTTATTTCTAAATAACTCAACTTTCTTGTTGCTACTGTAGATAAAAAGGGTATTCAGTTATTCTCTTCTATACCTACTCTCTGCCTGGGTATTTTTCCGTGTTTGCTTGGTGGTAAATCTGATCTCTGTGTCAGATACACTTACATTTATTTCTCATCCTCTCTCTCTTCTTTACAATCTCCTGATCCAGGTGGCTAATCTCTTCTTTTCACAGCTGCTTGGAGACCTCACAAGTTCCTCAGACTGCTCATGCCTGAGACTGAACTCTTGAATTGAGTTCCCTCCCTCCCTCCTTCCCTCCCTTCTTAAACCTGTCTCATCACGGTAAAATGAATCATCATCTAACCTGATTTCCCTCAGAGAAATCCTGTTTGTTCTTCTTTCCGGTCTACATTAATCCACCTGCACGTCCTATTCAGTGTTGCTCTTCCCGCCTCGTTTCTTGCTCATTTTATACTGTGGTCCTCAGCAATTTTGAGGCCTGGCCCAGTGCTTCTACTATAGACCAGTCTACTGTGCGGCATCATCAGCACTAGATCCTCAAAAGCTTCTCAGATTGAACATATTTGGCATGGAGTGAGTGCTCAATTAATATTTGTTGAATAGATGCATATCCAGCTGTACCCCTACCCCTGTCAGCTTCCCCTCTTCTGCAAACCGCTCTGTTGGGCATTTGCTCTGGCTGTGGGCCTGGCAATCTCCTTGCCCTGTCACTTCCTGTGAACCCCACATCCACTCTGTCCTCAAGTCCCAATAATTTTGCCTCCAAGATCTACCTTCACTGCCACTGCCCTGTGCGAAGCTTCTGTCCTCTCTCACTGGCTTCCTCGCTTCCACTTCTGCCTCCTTCCAGTGGGTATTGCTGGAAGCCTCAGTGATCCCCGTGGAACGTGAAGAGGGAGGTGTACCTCCTCTAGCCAGGATCTTTCAGTGCCTTCTAATTCTTCCTATTCTCCAGCTCCCCTTCAAGGCCCTGGTCCCTCTTGCCCACATGTCGCCCTCCAGCCTCACGATATTCAGCCCCGTCCCCTTCTGTGGTGTCTTGAGCACATTGAGTCTCGGGGCCTTCTGTCTGGAGTCTCTCCTCCCCTACCATGGATTGATGCCTTTTATCCTTTAGATCTCAGATTACATGTTTCTTCTTCAGGAATCCTTCCCTAGCCCCTCAATCTAAATTTATCTCTCCATTATACTCTTTCTTAGAACCCAGGAGTCTGATCACATTTCAATTAGACATTGGCTACATAGTTCATAATGTGATCTGTTCAGGTCCCCTTCACGGTACCCGCTGCTCTGTGAGTATCGGCACCTTGTCTGTCTTGCTCGCCACTGGCACTGAGTAGGCACTCCATAAGCAGCCATATTTGAATGAGTGGCTGTGTTACTATCGTATTTGGCTGTATCTGCCTTCCATCTTTTCCTGTGTATATTTGTGTGTGTGTCACCTGGCCTCCTCTGTCGATGGGGTTCACTGTGGCCACGGTCTTATAGAACAGCTCCCACCACCAGTGCAGAGAGTCCTCGCAGGCCTGAAAATTAACCCTAAGGTCACTGGACGTCGCCAGCACATCAGTCTCTCATCTACTCCAGGCAGGGTGTGCGCATCTCTCTTCTGCTGAGGCCACCCTAGTCCCTGCCGAGACCGCTACCCCTGCAGGTGTCTGAGGGACACGAGGAACTGTGAGCATGCGGATGTAGTCTGCCACTCTGACTCCCAGCCGGCTGCAGCTGGGATGGCTGGCCGCCTGGAGCTGATGCCACATAAACAGTGTGGCTTCCCGCTGCCGGCACTTGATAGTGCGGAAGTGTTTTCTTACGTCAGTGCAATCTCTTCACCAGCCCCTTTAAAAATGGCTGTGTAATAGTCAATTGTTCTTCAAGTAGCTACCTAATATCTCCATGGTTCATTAAGTATAAAAACATTAATAATGAAATAAAATCAAAGGCTTACCGCTTATGTTGTATTTTTATAAAAATGCTAGGATTCCCTTGCTGATCTTCTTGCCTTTAATAAGCTAGTCTGATATTTTACAATGTATAGAATTTTGAATGCTTCACTCTTTCCGTTCTGGCAATTTCTTGAAGGACCACCCCCTGATTCTGGGTAATATGCAAAATTAAGTTTTGGATTCCTACCACTTACCCTACCTGCCCCTATGTTCCTACCAGTAGGTACAATTGCATTTGCTATTTTTAATCCATATTCATACATTATTACTGAAATTATATTTTATTTCCATCTCCTCTCATGGAATGAGAGGTTAATATTTTTATTGCTCTCAAGGGCTTTGATTTTCAGAGAATGAATATTAAATTGTGAAATGGAGGGAAGGTGTAACAGGAATTCATTTAAAATTTATAAATATTTTAAGTACTTGAAGTTAATTCTTCGTGTTTCAAAGTAATAGTGTTTTAAATGCTATACTTTTCCTCTTGTTCTCAAATCCATCTTGTTCTATGAAAATTATAATTTCTGGTTACTTCATCTTTTCCTTACAATTATTCCTAATCATTTGAAGGCAGAGAGGGTAGCAGTGTGGGTTTTAATGAGAAATTACAGCCATGTGTAAGAAGGCGTTGGGAAAAGAAAAGAGAAGACCTGGGAAGGAGCCCTTCCTCCTTTGCTAAGCCTTCTGTGCTTGGTGATTTTATGGATGAATTCTGTGGGCTGTGGAGCACATCCAAGAGGGAGAGAGAGAAGACGAACTAAGGGGGCAGACATCCTTGTTCTCTCTCTTCTTCAGGAAAGACCTCAACATCATGGCAGGGGCGTGGTATGGTGTGGAAGGAATGTCCAGACAGGTTTGAAATTGTGTGTGTGTCGGGGGGGTGGTTCCTCCTGACACAATTCAACAGAAATCATGGGGACAGCCAGCCAGCCAGCCCTTGGGGGAAGCCTGCCCTCATCTGTGGTGGCCCAGGAGCGAGTGCACAGCTTTGGTTGGGGAGCGGTCTAGGACAACGGCCCCAAGAAAGGGCTCTTGACCCCCTATACATAGTGCATGGCCTGCGTGGGAATCGGGAGTTACCTGGGCGGATGTGGAGGAGCAGAGAGGACAGCTGGATCAGAACGGGAAGCTGCTGAGTAGGGACCAGTGGCTTTGATGGGGTCGAGTGGTCAGCAGCGACAGGTGTCATTTATGCTAGGGGGCCAGGTGAGGCCACACAAGGCTCCCTATGACAGAGTCCTGCAGAAGAGGATGCGACCCAGACCAGCCACCCCTTCCCTCCTTGCCATGAGGACTTTCAGGCTCCCTAGACTCTTATTCACCGTGAGAACGAATTGAAAAAGGTAAAGAACAGTCCTTCCAGAGCACTGAACTTTAATTAGGAAGACAGAGTTCACACCAGAAGTGATCCAGGCAGTCTGAACTCTGGAGTTCAGTTTCTGAGGTCTTTTCCCTGTGTTTCCCAGCCAATATTGACCAAGGGATGGCTTGTAATAGTGCATCAATTACACAATTAGAGAGAATGAAAAAGTTGTGATTTGGGGGGTACACCTGAATTGAGTAGGAATAAATTTGAAATTTCTTGCTTTGTTTGTTTACTTAAATTTTTTTCCTGAGCATATATGAAACATCCCATTCCTTAACCCATATCAAATATGAAGAGGTCTTGGGCCTGGCCATGGTCTTCCTTTGGAGCTTTGATATCTGAAGCCAGAATATTGTCCTCATATATGGCTCAGGTCCAGTCCCTCCCCTGATGAATTCCTAACACAAGACAAGGGCAGGCCCTCACTCGTGGTTCCGAGGGCCCTGAGGGACAAGAATCAAGGAGCTGTTCTGTGCATCCACCCTTCACGTCGCAGAGGCTGTGCCCATTTCGTGTCAGACCTCCGACACGTGGTCCATGTGGACGTGGAGGAGTGTGTGGGCTGTGACGGCAACATGCTGCTTCACTACTTGCCTTGTCTTCCCAGAGGGCCACCCAGGGCTGAGGGTCACATGTCACTGCTATTAAATAGTTACCACACGTCCCAACTGCCTTTGAAGAAAAGGTGGTAGAAAGGAAGGAAAGAAATGCATTTGATGTTCAGGGTTCTGATCTCCACCTGCGGTCACCTTAGGGACCAGTAATGTTGATATTGATGACACTGGTGGCCACGTAGAGATGCTAGTGCCATCTCTAGAAGGCATAAATAAATGTGTGTGTTGATTAATGAATTAGGAAAAGGTGGAGTGGGTTCACAAAGTCTTCTGACATTTTTTCTCTAAGGAGCAGCATTTTATAAATTTCCAGGTCAGTTGGAAAGGTCCCTTTCTGTGTGGCCTTTTTCACTGAACAGACACCGTTGCCTGAGCCAGAGCTGAGGTCCCTGAGGGGGCCTGGGACCGCTAGAGAGCATCTGGGGACAGGCAGGGACAGGCTGAGGGCCCTGCAGCTGTGGTGAAGCACCCATTGTTCATTCTCTCATTTTAATCAAGCATCTACTGAACATCTGTTGTAAACATGACATTGTCCAAGGCTCGGAGGACAGAAGATTCGAGGAGACAATGGCACTGTAAGGCTAACTCTAAAGCCTCCAGATGCTCTCCTGGAATCATGCACAGCAAACAAGGTCAGAGCACAAAAGAGGGAGGAGTAGTCATTTCTCCTTGGGAGGAGGGAAGACTCTGGAAAGTCTCCTGAAGAAGTGGCGTGACTTTGGGCTGAGCGGCAAGGTGGTGGAGGTATTTGCTACGCATCCATTGGAGTAGGGGGAAGGAGCCCTATGGGACTAGGACCGAAGGCTTAAAATAATTCTATCTCTTGGGGGCCGGGAGTAGCTGGGCTGAATGCACTCACTAAGAGACCAAGGGAGGGTCTCTTCTTGAATGAAAACCTTATTATTAAAGAACCTTATCTTCCCCTACATTTTGCCTACATTCCATTGGCCAGAATGTGGTCACGTGGGGAGCTGTATATATTTAACTGGGCATATCACTTTGCCCTACAAAAGGTTTGTTATTGAAGAAGGGTGAATGAGTGTTGGGTACTCACCTTATCATATTGACCATGATGAATTTGATATTTATTATTATTATGATTAATTATTATATTCTCTTGGAGAGTTCACTTAACTTCTTCAGGCCTCTTCTCCTCATCTCTAAAATGAGGACAGTAGAGATGACTTTGAGGAGTTACTTTGGGAACGAAGAAATGATAAATATAAAGCATTCGGAGTAGGTACTCAATAAATAGTGGGCGGAGGTTCTTGTTTTGCTCCCTTTGGTTCCTCTCACTTCCTTTCCCTCCTTCTTCAAATACTTGCCTCATTTTCTCCCCCTCTTTAGTTTTAGAGTACCATATTTTTTGGACTATAAGATGCATTTTCCTCCCCAATTTGGGAGGAATAATGGTTGTTAATGCTGCTGTTGAGTTTTGTTTACATTTACATTGGTGAAATATTATGTTATTTATGTTATTAAATATTTTACCACATTTTTTTGCTTCAAAATTTCTTTTCCTATTTTCTTCCTCTAAAACCTAGGTGCGTCGTATGGTCTGAAAAATATGGGTATATGGAAACATGTGGAAAGCTTAGAGAAGATTATATTGTACAATTTCAAAATCAGTTATTTTTCTCTTTATCCTGCCAGACAGTTCATAATTATCTTTGCTCTGTAATTACGTGGTATTTTTTCATGAAAACATCATGATTTATTTTTAGCCACTAAAGTAAATAAACACATAATTAATGTTTGAATTAAATGTCATCAGAGATATAGATGACATATAAAGAACATGGCTGAAGAACTCAATGGAATTAGGTCATTTGAATGAATTCTTAGTGAAAGGGAAAGAGAATTTAAAGACCTGCTGAGTTAAGTATTATTATTTGTTGGTCCCCTCTGTTATGGACAGAATGTTTGGGTCCCCCAAACAGTCATATGTTGAAATCTAATCCCCAACCTGATGGTGTTGAGGGG
>CM052544.1:8812488-8839531 GCA_028533065.1 Trachops cirrhosus | reverse complement strand
CTTGTGGTATGCAGCTAAAGTTGTACCTGATGGAACAGGTACAGTCATCAATGCATATGTGAGAAGCGTTTGGCTCAAGGTCAGAGAAAGAGAATAAGAAAGTAAACTTAAAGAAAACTGAAGAAAAGAAATAATAAATGCATGCAGAAATGAATGAGCTAGGAAAAAATAAGCAAAGACAAGCTAGAAAACCAAGAGCTTGTTTTTGAAAAGAATGTTACGTAGATGACTTCTGGCAAGATTAATCAAGAAAAACGAGAGAACATGTAAATATAGAAACTATCAAGGGCTGTAAGTATAAATTTATTACAGACTTTAAAGCTAGTATGGGAGTGTCCAACCTGCAGCCTGCGGGCAGCGTGCAGGCCAGGATGGTGTGAACGCAGCCCAACACAAAACTGTAAATTTACTCAAAACATTATGAGATTTTTTTGTGATTGTGTTGCAATGTATTTAATGTGTGGCCAAGACAACTCTTCTTCTTCCAGGGTGGCCCAGGGATGCCAAATGGTTGGACACCCTGCATGAGAGAATAGTAGGAATAACATTATGTCCATATCTATACAACTTTAAATGATTTTCAAGTGTAAAAAGTTGAACAGTTCAGAAAGTATGGTCCTATTTTTGTTAAGTATATACTTACATGTAAATATTCTAAAAACATGCAAATATTTTACAAGTGGTTAATTATAGAATAAGAACTTAGGAATTTTAGTATATCCATTCATCAAATTTTAAAATTTTCAATAGCGAACATATATCCGAAAACCTATGCAGGCCAGGTAGGGCAGGAACAGAGGGAAGCACCCACCCGCCTGCCATCCCCCTGTCAGGACCCTCTCTGAGTTTACGCTCCAGTCCCCACTGTGAGCTTTCTTGCTTGCTCAGGGTATCCTCACCGCCATGCTGTGTGAGGGCTCCCAACACCATTCTCTGTCTTTCCTTCTTCAGGGAGCCCTCTCCCCAACTTTCAGTCTTTTTCATCCTAAGACACAGGCCCGTGCATCTCTGCAGGCTTATCCCTTTGCTGGGCCCATCTCCAGTCCCCCGAAGTCCAGTCTGGGCCCAGTGCCCAGCCCCTGATTCTGGGAGAGGGGGGCTGAGCACAGGGGCACGGGTATGCTGGATCTGGTCAATGGGCCGGGAGTTTGGAGTCCCACAGACATGGGTTCAAATCCTGTCTGCCTCCTCTGGGCTTGATGGACTGGGCCACCGTTTCCTAGCTTCTGTCATCTGTAGTTTGCTGATAATGCCAAAACCATGGGGTGAACAACCACCACACTCTAGGTGCTTATTAAGGTTTGGCTTTGTAATGTTTTCTTCTATCTTAAATGGATCACTAAACATAAGGTGGGCAAAAGTCCATTTCCAGAAAATATTAAAAATCACACAAACATGAATCAACCCTTGATTTAGTAGTTTTCCATGTCGTTGGGCAGGAAACGGATATTCCAGGTTTCCGTTATATGAGACACCCCGGGGAGGAGCAGGGGGTGCGCTCCTTGAGTAGAAGGCTCTCTCTCCTAACTTGCTGTGTTGTGTCTCCCCACCTCCCCCTGCGCGGATGATTCCCAGTGAGATGAGTCAGAAAACGAGCAAGGAGGGTCCCAGGCTCTCCAAGAACCAGAGGTTTTCCGAGCACTTCAGCATACACTGCTGCCCGCCATTCACCTTCCTCAACTCCAAACGGGAGATCGTGGACCGGAAATACAGCATCTGCAAGAGTGGCTGCTTCTACCAGAAGAAGGAGGAGGACTGGATCTGCTGCGCCTGCCAGAAGACCAGGTAGGGCTCTGCGCGGCCCACCCAGCACCTGCGCCGGCCTCGGCCCTTTCTACTCTCCTCTGTGGTGCTAGCCTGGGGCTCTGCACGCTGCGCTTCCCCCCAGTTCCCCGACCGTGGGCTCCCCGGTAGGTGCTGCCACTGGAAGGTGCTGGAGGGAGCATGCAGGTGGGAGGGGGAGCAGGGCCTGCCTCCCTGTTTCCAGCTCCCGCCAGCCTCCCTTCGGCAGCAGAGGAGAGCCATGGCTCCCGCCTCCAGCTTCTTTTGGCCCCTCTCAGAACCAGGCGCCGTCCAACGTCCCCTCAGAGGCCCAAGCACCAGCCAGCTGCACCCCCCGCGGTGGTCAGAGCACCGGCCAAGCCACGGTCCCCTCCGAGGTCTGAGCCACGGTCCCCTCCGAGGTCTGAGCGTCAGCCACGACCCCGCCCAGAGGTCCGACCACCACCAGCCAAGCAGCGCCCCCCTCAGAAGGCCAAGCAGCAGCCGCGCAGCAGCCCCCACAGAGGGCCAGGCACCAGCCGTGGGGGGTCCCCCGTCAAAGCTTCTAGGTTCTGGTAACACCATCTCTTCCCTTTCGTTCCCCCAGCCCTAAGGTTAGTAGCTGCTTCCCGTGTTTACTAACACCTGGGTCACCTCGAGGACCCTCTCTCGGCCTTGCCAAACCTGTCGCCAACGCCCTGCATTAAACCCCCTCTGTCTGAAATACCTGGTGTGGCTCCTGTTTTCCTCGCTCCTGCCATCGGCATGGTTCTCCGGGTGGCAGCTTCCGTGGTTTCCTTTGTGGAGTAGGACCGGGAGTGGTTAATTTATCAGTTCGGTGCGCTGACCACCGTAACGGGTCCGATAAGTGAGGATCTGGATTCCTGTGCCCAGGAGAAGGGGGCGGTGGCCGCTGTAAGGACTATCTGTGTACCTGTCAAAGCAGAGGCTCAGCCCTTTGGTCCTCCCACTTCATCTGGCGTTAATCTCATTGGTTCACTTATTCGGCCATCTGACAAACTTGATTCCATACCTACAGAGTGCAGGAAGGAGGAGGGCAGTGAGCCAGCTGGGTTTTTTGTGATTCACTAGGCTCAAACAAGAGAATAACTTGTCACAGCGCAGGGTGTAGATGTCCTCATATTGTCACAATGAGTATGTACTGGATGGAGCAGGGTGCTGCTTCACCCAGGCCGCACAGAGGTGGTTAGGCTTCAGGAGTAGAGGGTAGGAGGTGGCTGGGGGGTGGTGTCCATGTAGAGAGGAAAGGTGAGCCAGAGAGACACCTGTTCATCCACACCATCTTAGGAAGGTCAACAGATTTTTTTTAAATATATACTTATAATTGGTAAATTTAAAAAAGATTTTATTTATCTATTTTTAGAGAGGGGGAAGGGAGGGAGAATGAGAGGGAGAGAAGGATCAATGTATGTTTGCCTCTTGAGCGCCCCCTACTGGGGACCTGGCCCACAACCCAGGCATGCACCGTGACTGGGAACTGAACCAGTGACCCTTTGGTTTGCAGGTTGGTGCTCAGTCCACTGAACCATACCAGCCAGGGCCACAGCATACCTTGTACCAATTTGAGCCTTGCACACCAGAAACCCGGAGGACCCATTTATTTCCACATGTGTTTCAAGCCTATTCATCCAGACCCAGTGCAGAGCACAGGGCCAGGCTCCGGGCAATCGAGGGAGACGATGCATACTCCTGGGCCAGATGCTCAGACGAGTGGCCCATCCCTCCGTGATGCTGCCGTTCCCTCCGGGAACAACCCTGAGCTCAGCTGCCTCCAACCTCAGCCCACATTCAGTGGTCCCACCTGCCCGATCCCTCTCCTCCACTCCCTTGTCTCACTTCAGCAGATGACAAAATCAAAGTCAAGGAAAGGTAACTGATTGTTAGAAGGTAAAGATTCTCAGGTGGCTTCAGGTTCTCCACAGCACTTGGTCTTTAGGAGACCGAGACGGCTCTGATTTTGAGTCTGAAATTGAAGCAAGCCAGGTGTGGTGTTTTCCTGACCACCCACCATCCTGGACTAGGCATGGCAGCGTGTGACTTCTAGGGTTTAGGACAAACGCACCAGCTGAATGACTACGTGCTGGTCACAATGGGACTAGAATACAAACACTTCACTTTCCTTTGTAACTGTAGAAGGAGATTCCTATTTGTATATATTGTTTTCAGTTTGTTTGGAATCATCAGCACTGCCAAAGAATAATGCAATATAAACACATATACTTGACATGTTAGAATTGACTTTGGAAGCACGCTGACCCACGAGCAATCACTGTAACGGGTTGGTTGGTGTGCACCGATAAAACCAGGTATTGGGCCGGCTGCTAGGACCGGCTGCTAGGACCGGCTGCTAACGTTCAGGCTGTTAGGCAGAGGCGGCCTGCCGGCTTTTCAGGCACATGGACGCCAACCTACCCCAGTCATCTTCTACTACATGACTTGTCTTCCTTTTATCCTTCCTGATGCCAAGACATACACTCTGAATTCCCTTCTTCTAGAAAACCATGGAACAGTCTTTCTTTTGTGCAGGATTGGGCGAACCAGCCCCTCCAGTCCCTTTCCTGCGCCCTCCCTCTATTTCCCCAGGCAGCAAACACTGACTTTGTAGTCAGGCCTCCAAAAGAACTTCCTTCTTACATGTTTGAGGAAAAGTTGCATCTAAGCATATACATTATGCTTAATTTCCTCTCAATGGTTATGCTCTGGCCATCTATTTTTGGTCTCATCAGCCCAACAAAATCAGAAATTCCCTGGTCATTTTCCAGGTAACAGCAGAGTTAGGAAAGGGCCCTGAGCACCCCGCTCTCTGAGCAGCCTCTTGCCCGGCCTGCCTCTCAGGTGGCGTCATTGCTTTTGTGAGTTTGGGTGACTTGACTCCCTCTCTCTCTTTTTTATGATTTTATTTATTTAATTTAATTTTTATTTATTTATTTTTAAATTTAAATATTTTATTGTTTATGCTATTACAGTTGACCCACTTTTACCCCCTCCACACAGCAGCCCCCAAGCCCTCAGGCAATTCCCCCCACCATTGTCCATGTCCATGGGTCATTCATATATGTTATTTGACAAGTCTCTCCCCCTTCTTTCCACCAGTTTATTTATTTATTTTAGAGAGAGGGGAAGGTAGGGAGAAAGAGAGGGAGAGAAACATTGATGCATGAGAGAAACACAATGATCAGTTACCTCTTCCACTCGCCCCACCCAGGCATATATCCTGATTGGGAACTGAACCAGTAACCTCGTGCTTTGTGGGATGATGCCTAACTAACTGAGCCATGCTGGTCAGGGTGGTGACTGAACTCTTGAGTACTGCTCTCCATAAGTCGTGAATTCCTTCCCATTCGGGAGCAGGCCTTCCCATATCATGGTGGTCCCAGGACCACACGACCTATGCAGAGGCCTGGGTTAGCCAGAGGCCTCCAGTCCTGTGAGCGGTGCGTGTTCTCCCAGTCTGTCAGCCCCTCCCCGGTCACATGTCCTTAACCTAGACCTCATGGTTAACCAGTCTCTCTCCAATAGCCTTCATCCCATTGTCATCCATCCTCCTGTTACCCTCATCTCACAAACCCCTGATCCTGCATCAGGCTGATGACTCACCCGCACTACTGCACTTTCCCAACTGCTGAGTCCATGGATGCTGAGCACAGCTAGGAAGAGCCTTCTAGCCTTAAGGGTTGGTGACACCACAAAGGGATGAGCCTAAGCCCCTCTCCAGACTTGCCTGCCCCACCAGCCCTCACACATTTATCAGGATATACATCTGTCTTTAAATCCTTCCCCTCTGCCTCCAAAACAAGCATGGTTTTCTGACTGGGTCAGCCATACCTATGATCTTCCTTCCTCCACTCCTGTCTCCTCCAGGGTCTGGCATATACATGTGTGTGTAATATACACTACCCCTTCTCACAAACAAACCAACAAACAAACCCCACATATATTAGGTTTATTAAGATATAATTTGCATGCAGTAAAATCCAACCTTTTCAGCAAATAGCTCTATGTACATAACCATCACTACAATCAAGGTATAGAATATTTTTATCACCCCCTAAATTTCTCTCATACTTTTTCTTTGCAGTCAACCCCCAGGCTCCTGAAAAATACTGATCTGTTTTCTGTCCCTATCGTTTGTCTTACCCGAATGTCATATAAGTGGAATCATGCAGTGGGGAGCCTTCTGAGTCTCGCTTCTTTCACTTACCGTAATGCATTTGAGAGTAAACCACGTCGATGCATGAATAAGTAGTTCTTTCATTTTTATTGTTGAGTAGTATTCCTTTGTATGGATGTACCTATCATAATTTTCCATTTGCCATTTAAAGGAGTTTTAGGTTTTTTACAATTTTTGGTGATTATGACTAAAACTGCTACAAACATTCATTTGAGCATAAGTTTTCTTTTCTCTTGAGTAAATTACTGGAACTGATATGACTGGGACATATGGCAGTTATATATCTAAATGCATAAGAAAATGCTAAACTGTTTTCCAAAGTGGTTGTATCATTTTGTACTCTGACCAGCAATGTGCAATGCTCTGCATGCTTGTCATCACTTGGTATTGTCAGCATTTACAATTTTGCCCATTTTAATAGGTGTGCAATAATATCTCACTGTAGTTTTAATTTTGCATTTTCCTAATGACTCATCATGTTAAGAATCTCTTAATGAGCTTGTATACCATCCATCAAAGACATTTATTGATGAAGTATGTGCCCAACCTTTTGCCCATTTAAAAAAGTGGGTTATTATTTTCTTATTATTGTATTTTGAGAGTTTATACAATTTATCTGAATATAAATATCTGTTTTGCAAATATTGTCTCCCAGCCTGTGGCTTGCTCTCTCCTTTTCCTAACATGTCTTGTGTTGAATCAGTTTCAAATTTTGACAAAGTCCAACTTATCATTTTTTAAATGGGTTATACTTTTTGTATTGTATGTCAGAATTCTTTGCCTAAGCCAAGGTCACAAAATTTTTCTCCTTATGTGTTATTCTAGAAATTTTAAAATTTAGGTTTTATAATTACATTATTATCCATTTTGAGTTACTTTTTGTAAATGGTATGAAGCATAAGTTGAGGTTCAATATTTTTTCATATACATTTTCAATTGTTCCAGCACCTTTTGTTTAAAAGATTCTCCACTGAATTACTAGAATTACTTTTGCAATTTTGTCAAAAATCTGTTGACCATGATGTGCAAGTTTGTTTCTGGAATTTCTATTTTGTTCTGTTAATTTATGTATTTTTGCCTTTTATTAATATAACACTTAATTAATGTAGCCTTAAAGTATTAAAATCAATTAGTGTGAATTCCCCAGCATTGTTCTTTTTTTAAAAAGGTTTTATTTATTTATTTATTTCTAGAGAGAGGGGGAGGGAAGGAGAAAGAGAGGGAGAAAAAGATAGATGGTTGCCTCTCTAACGCAGCCAATCGTGGACCTGGCCCACAACCCAGCCATGTGCCCTGACTGGGAATCGAACTGGCAACCTTTTGGATTGCAGGCCAGTGCTCAGTCCACTGAACCACACCAGCCAGGGCCCCAGCATTGTTCCTTATATTTGAAATTGTTTTTGGCTATTCTAGTTCCTCTATTTTTCCTTATAAATTTTAGTGTCAGTGTGTCAATTTCTACATTATCTCTGATAGGATTTGGAGTGAGGTTGTGTTGAATTTATAGATTAGTTTGGGGAAGAACTGTAACACAAAGCTATTAACATAGTATATCTCTTCATTCATTTAGTTCTTTTTTTTGTTTTGTAATTTTCATTACATAGATCTTGCACATATTTTGTTTGATTTATACCTCAGTATTCTATAAAAATGCTATTGAAATAGCACACTCTTAATTTTAATTTTTAATTATTCATTGTTAGTATGTGAAAACAATTGATTTTTGTATAGTGCTCATGTATCCTGTGATCTTTTTTTGGGGGGCAGGCTGGGATTTTCTACATTGACATTCATGTCACCTAAGCATAAAGACAATTTTATTTTTTTACTTTTAATCTGTATGCTTAGGTTTGCATGTGGTTTAAAAAGCTATTTCACTTAGAACATTTGCTTCTTAGAGAAATATTTCAACAAATTAAGTCCTTGACAAACTGGTTTTCTGGATCACTAAAAGGGGTAAGATATCTGGGTTGGGTTGTGGGTTTATACCTGTACTTTCTTCAAATTCTTATTTCAAGATGTGGTTCATCCTTCCTTATGGTTCACTGATTGACATGCTCTATCATTAAACTAATGAATGGGCATGAATGCATTTTGGATTTAAAAAAATTGAAGAAGTTCTCATCACTACTAAAATTATTATTATGGTAATTGCCAAGATCACCAGGTACTGATATTGCCCTGAGGCTTATAGGTGATTATTACTGAAACTCTAGGGACTGGATTTACATTTAGGGCCACACTCTTCTGGAAGGGAACTAGGGCCCTGAAGAGCCATCTTGAGATGGTTGCCCACATGTGGGCTGCAGATCATGCTGCTTCCTCTCCCAGCCCCACGTGGGTCTGCACTGCTTGTCTCTTCTGCTCTGCCACGTGGGCAGTCTTTAAAACTCTCACCCTTCTGAAGTGGGCCACGAGAAGCGATGAGGACGTTTTATAGAGGGCTTGATTTTTGCATCATACTGACTTATTTTCCTATCTGAGTGGGTCGGTGGGGATGATGTGAGGAATATTTCATGAAAGCAGAGAACCTCTCTCCTGTGTCCGCAGAATCATCATTATTGTCAGTGGTTCGGAGCTTTGGCATAGCTCTGTGACTTAAGAGCCTTCATCCTTCTTGCTGAGCAGTTGCCCACCTCTTCCCTGGGCTCCTTGGGCATCTCCACTGCTGCGTTGCAGACACCTTGTTGGAGTGCACACGTGTCAGGAGCAGGAACTCTGTCTTACACTCCCGTCTCCAGGGCCTGACTCTGGGCTTGGCCGACGTTATTGGCTGAATGAGACCTATAAATACACCTAGTCTGGCCCTGTGGAAAGGGCAAGGACTCTGGCATCAGGTTTGAGTCTGAGCTCTGCCAGTCCTAGTTACTTATTTTCTCAAAACCGTATTTTTTTCCATCTATAAAATCAGGATGTTTTGTACCTCATTATTTATCACTGTGAAGTACTTACTTTATCATCTTATCACACTAGGTAAGTGGATGTTATTGGAACTGTTACTGAATGGGTTCATTGTGCTGTCTAACCCTAACTACTGGCAGATTCTCCCCAACTCAGTTGCTTCCACATGTTGAGATGGAATCTGGGGGCTGTTGCTGCACAAGGTGGCCGTCCCCAGCGCCATCAATGTGGCTGCCATTGCCTGTGAAGTGACGATTAGTTCACTAGGTGCTCATGTTAGCTTAGGTGCCGCAGTGGCTGATTGTGGTGGTACCTGACACAGGGTGGCTTCTGTGTGACTGTCACCACCCAGGGTTTTGTATTCATTAGCATCTACATGGGGTCTAATATGAACAGGCTGTCTCGTGTCCGGGAGTCACGGAGACAATCCAGGACATGACAGGGGTGCGCTCCAACCTTCCAGGCTACAGTTCACTCTGCAAATTTCACTAAATTGTTTCTTCATTTATCCTCGATCCTGTCTGAAAGATGCCCACATTGGTAGTTTGGTGTATAATTTGGGTTTTCAGAAAATGCTGTTGTTAACACCCGAATATGAATTTTATTTCTAATTTTTACTCCCCTCCGCCAATGATAGGAAAAACTGTGATTCCCATAAGTTCATTCCTTAGTATAAAATGTGGCACATTTTTAATATATGCATCTTTGGCTTTTTTTTCCTTATTTTTCTTAAATTAAGAACTTTGATGACGTCTGAAACTACTTGACAGAACCTCATTTCAAAGGTGGCCACATAAAGTTCTGCTGTCTAAATAAATCGCAGTTAATATAATAGGGAGAATAACCTTGCAAGCCGTGCTCGTTTGGGGCCACATTTTCATAACATCTTTCCTGGGTGGTGTTTATTTTCTTTTTGAATACAGTCTGCTCCCTGTCAAAATGGGAACTTGTCAATATGGTCACAGTTTTATAATGTGGGTGCAAACCTATATGTGTTTGTGTGTATATTTGTGTCTTTACATTCCTGGACAGTATGACTAGTTTTTTTTAAAAAAAATAAGAATGGAGGTGGTGCTTCAATTTCCTTTGTGTTTTCCTGTGTTTAAAAATTATCTGCAATGATGAAAGAGAAAAGCCATAATTATTGCACATAAAAATAGATGGACTTTTAAAGAATATGTTTTCTAGGATCAGGTCAGGAAAATAGGATATCATTTTGGCCAGATACTGCCAGCATTGAGAAATTAAAGGGAGGGATCCTACGGACTTCCCAGAAGAAGGATAACCTCAAAGACAGTTTATACATTCACAGTTAATACTAACTCAGCATGGAGAGAGCTCATCACTCACCAGTGTCATGGATGTTTATGTTTCTCTTTGCAAACCAGATTGAAAAGGAAGATCAAGCCAACCCCACGGAAGAAGTAACCGAAGAGGAGTTTCAACTGAGTGGATGGCCTCAGCTCCCGGACCCACCGCTTCCTGACCCCTGCGCCCTTGGGCGAGCTGTCCGGTTTCGAACATGGTGCAGAGGCAGACGCCCGCTGATGCCCAAGGTCTCCATGGCACGGGGGCCGCCGGGCAGCCTGCCTGGAGGTGAGAGGGGCATCTCTGTGTTAGGCTCCAGCCGGTGGGTCCCAGCAGCGCCCCTCGGGCTCCAGAACACAGTGCATGGCTCTTTTGGTATCACCTGCAGTCCTTTCTCTCCCTGGTTCTTTGGATCGGGATGGCTCCACTGCCAGCCCATGTGTTCTCCAAGCTCTCTTCCTTTCTCTCTCTGGCTTCCTGTCGCAGATCCTTGAAACTGTTTAGATCCTTGACCTTCTTATTTGTACTGAGTTCCCTTTACTAGCCCACAGTCTGAGGCACGCTTGGCTCTGGAGAAGACCATGGTCTTTTCTGAATAAGATAATAGGCTGTCACACAATCCAGAAATGCAAAGATATTCCCAGGGAGGGTCAGCATTGTTTAAATTCACATGTCAGATGTAGCCAATGTACTGTGTCAGAGGCTAGGAGAAAATGCATGAGAAAGCAGCTCTCTCCCACTCCCCAGACCCCTGTCTCCAACCTCACACAGGGATTTGTGACTGTCTCCTCTTGGTCCCAGCCTGAGTGACAGCAGATACTCTAAGTAAGGCTCTGCTTTTGAGCTTGTCCAGCCCATCTGGATGGTCTCAACTCCAGAATTCATTGCTTTGGGCAGGTTACTGGCCTCAGTCGTGATGCCCTACTCCCACTCCCTCTCCTGGGAGTCCTGGAAACAGGGCTGCTGAGATGGGCCCTCCACGAAGCAGGACATACTGCTTTCCCACCTCCTCACTCCCATAAGCGGGCAGATGGCGCCTGGGCACTTTCCCAGGACCAGAAGGCGTGCTCAGAGAGTGGCTATTTCCAAGCCACAGTAGCCAGTCCCTCGGGGAGGATGGAGGCCTGGCTCCTCCATGCTCTCCCCGGCTGGGAGAGGGCATGCTCACATCACCCTCTGATACAGTAGTGGGATCAGGAAAAAAAGTAAGCAGAGCCTGGCTTTAGGGAGAGGAGGATTAAGTGGGCAGGAGGGGTGAGTTAGGGGAGATTACACAGCCCTAGACTTCTCTCCCTGGGTAGGAGGCCATTCAAGGGTGTATGCGGGACGATCCCCATCATAACGGAGCAGGATTGGGGGTTGGCTTCCCATCTCTGCTCTCTATTTTACTCCCACTATAGGACCCCTGGACTCCTGGGAAAGACTTTGGTCTTGGTATGGGCTCTCTATCACCACCGTAGAAACTACCCACACCCCTCCTGTCTACCCTGGTTCCCCCATGCCCCCTACACAGATAGGCATGCAGCAGGGAGGGATTTTGCCCACAGGTTAAATGGAGGACTCTCGGGTCGTCTTGTGGATCCATGTGTGTGTGTGTTAGCTGTGCACTAGGTTACGAAACTTGGCTTTGGGAGAACATCTTTGCTTTTTCAGTTTTCTCTGCTACACACGAATCCTGGAGAGTCCCTCCAAGTCCCATGTTGGTTCCATGCCCACTGAGAACCCTGACCGTTTCAGCTGACCACCAGAAAAAACTGAACTCTAATATACTCTCCTCTGGGCCTGTCCTTGACTTACGGTTGCATTATGTGCCAAGCAGTAGCCTTGTAGGAGCCCCTTTTTCTTACTCAGCTCAGAGTCAGGAGCTGGAAGGAGAGGGGTTGGAGTGAATCCATCTCTTTTCAGGCTCCGGCAGGGCCCATTCCAGAAGCTCTCCCAGCTTATATAAGCTCAAGCTTGGCTGATTTGTTTGTTGGGGTTAAAGGGTGAAAGATGCAGGCAATTGCTACTTCCCCTACTCCTCCCCACCTCCTCCAACACTTTCCGACTTAGGGCTGGAGGGGATGTGGGGCCGTGAGGGCAAAAGGCTCATGGAGTTCTTGCAGGCTTGGTGCACTCTCTTGTGACCCAGCTGCCCTTTCCCTACCCAGAAGACCACACGTTCTTGCCTTCTTTCTGTTCTCTCCTTTCGTACTTGTAAACAAGATGTTGTCCTATCTACTCGGTGCTTGTGACCCCCTCGGGGCTCTGTTGTTGTTCATTCTGCCTGCCATGCCCTGGCCTAAGATCTTCGCATTGGTGCCTTCAGCTCATGTATCATCTCAGAGCTGCTTCCCTTGGAAACTGAGTGGTTTCCATGGTTACTCTCAAGCCCATCACTCTAGTTTGTTTATCTTCACAGCACTTATCACCCTCTGGAACTATCTTGTTCATTTCTGCTCTTGTTTATTGCTTGGCTCCCCTTCCCCTCCTAATGTGAACTTCAGGATTGCCAACATCTGTTTCCTGCTACATCCTCAGTTCCCGGCACTAGTAAGAACTCAATAAATACTTGTTGACTGAAGAGATGCTTGTTTGTTGTTTTTTTAAAAAATAGAAGTAATTTTTCAAAAATTGAGAGACTTTTAGAGAGTCAAACATATCTACTTTATTTAGTAATAAGGAACATTTAGTGACTTTGTAAGCCATCCTCTGCATGGAGCAAATGGAAGGTGAGGAACAAGAATTTGTGAAGGTAGATGCAACCCCTTCCACTAAGGTTGACAATGAAGGGAAGCAGAGAATAGGGCAAGAGCTGGAGTTTTCCATGAATTTGGGAGACGCTTGAGTGTGGTGAATGCTGCTGGGAAGAAGGCAGCAGAGAAGGTGTATAAAGAATGAGGGAGAGCCCTGGCTGGTGTAGCTCAGTGGATTGAGCACAGGCCTGTGAACCAAAGGGTCACTGGTTCAGTTCCCAGCCAGGGCACATGCCTGGGTTGCTGGGCAGGTCCCCAGTATGGGGGTGTGTGAGAGGCAGCCACACATGGATGTTTCCCTCTCTTTCTCCCTCCCTTCCCCTCTGCCTAAAAATAAATAAATAAAATCTTTAATAAAAATAAGAATGAGGGGGAGATTAATTGATGGAGTCAAGTACTGAGGATGTGGAAGCGGGCATCCAGGGAACAGATGAGGGGATTCGGCATGGATTGGGGGAGTCGCTTTTCATCTGAAAAAAAAGGAAGAAAAAGAGAGTAGACTCGGGTGGGTTTGCAGGGTCAGTGGCAGTAGCTTGAGTCCATCCCTACCTGGGGCTTTGATTTTCTCTTGAAGTAGGAGGTGAGTGGCCGGTTCACAATGGAGGGTGCTGGGGTTGGGGTCGGAGATGAGAACGGTGGAGAGGATTATAGGGAAATCACTTCATCCCAGGTCTTTGAAATCTACTTAAAAAAAAAACCTTCTCCAGATGAATTTAATTAAGTAGCTAATTAATTAATTTACAATTTGAGGCAATATTTTACCACTAAGTCCTTGTCTACAACTTCATATTTAGATGTAAATATCAGACTTAACTTGAAACACATATGTTCTCACTCAGATGGAAGATGAAAGAGTTGGAGCTAGAAAGGCAGAATCTAATCTTCCCAAGGAATAAAGAATCACGAGGAAGCTTTCATTATGGGAAGCTGCAAAATTTCTGACAGTTTACTGTGAGGTGGGGCTGTGCTGAGAGAGTCATTTGCAGCATGTCATCTGAGCCGCTGTTCTAACGTTAGAGAAATGTGCAAACTCACTCATGGAAGGTCCTAGAAGGGCTTCTTGCCTGACTCCGGTTGCACATGTCTCAGTCCCATGGATAACACCATTAAATGGTACTTACCACTTCTGCTTGAACAAAATGAAGCGTTCTTGAGGGACCAAGATGATTCTGTCAACCCAACAGTAGGGTATAGAGCTGTGATTTGGAGAGGTTTTTCATACTGTTCTTATTTGTACAACAGGTACACACCTGTGGGGATGTTGGGTAAGGAGAGTGATAAAAATAGCTCCTTTTTTATTGAGCATGAACTATGCGTCCATCCTATACCACAGACTGTTTCCCATTTGTAAATAGGAGAGGTTGGTCAGGGCCCCCATGGCCATTGAAACCATGACCTTGACCTTGCTGCCATCATGTTGCGATCTAGAAGTTTCCAATCAGAACTTGTGGAGCTCTGGAATACTTGGAGGTGCCACCTTATGATAGGAGAGGGAGGTGAAGCCAGCAGGCCCCTGGCCACAATTTTACGTCATCTAATGCAGTTTTTAGGGTCTGCGTTAATCTCTAGTTTTATAGAGATCAGCAGTTCCACTGGGGGAAGAGAATCTGACAGTCTGCACCTTCATGACTGAAAGCAAATACTGATAGAATATGCTAGTGACCTTCTAAGTGACTTATTGCATTGAAGAGCATACTATTTGGCATTGCATCACACGTTTGGTTTAGTTGATTGATTGGTAACACTCAGTGAGTACTTATTTCTTCTTAGGAAACAATTCACCTACCACAAAGTGAGTGTTTTGATTTTCAATTCACGGGCTAGGTTTATTCAAAGTATGGCTGAGCAAAAGAGTGTAGATTAACAAATATTCCTGATAATTACATTTATGCTTTTACTTTTAAATTTACATAAAAGTATATTACATTCAACATGGTACTAAAAATCCATTCCTGTTGCATATGCTACATTGACTACATAAACTACATTGATCATGCCTAAAATAGGTTTGAGGAGAGTGGAGAAAATGCAAGACCACAGCTAAAGTGGTAGCCTTCATAGCAAATAAAATATCTAGCAGATTTGAATCATTTGGCTTAAAAAAAAGATCTCTTAACAAATAAAACTAAGTTCTAAAAAAGAGTTAAATCTAATGACCAAAGTAACATTCACATTGGATTTTGGAGCACATAAACTGTCCCAACAGTTTCCTTGTAACTCGAGGCTGGAAGCCTGTGGAACCCAGGGATGGCATCTCCAGAGGCTGGAGACCCCGAAGATGGAAGTATTTTGTAGAAAGAAAGATAATCTCAACTAATCCAGGAGAAAGGTACTCTCTTATGGGAAGAGGGTCTAAGTTTCTAAAGTTTCCTTTGTATAGGAGATGTAGGTTCACCAGGAAGGAGGGGTGAGATAGAGTGTCTGGGTCCATGTTTCAGAAGTGACTGATGGCAATAGGAGTCCTTTCTGTGGAGAGCTGGTGACAGGTGTTCCTGATAAAGAGGAAGTTGTTGGCATCAGCATTAGCCAAACCAGCCCTTGCTGCAGAAAGGGCAAGCAAGCTTTTTGGGCCATTAAAAAAAAATCCTCACCTGAGGATATGCTTGTTGATTTCAGAGAGAGGGGAAGGGAGAGAGAAACATTAATGTAATAGAGAAACATCAATTGGTTGTATCCCGTACGTCCCTGACCAGGTACCGAAATCATAACCTAGGTATGTGCCCTGACCAGGAATCCAATCTGCAACCTTTTGGTGTGCCAGGATGACACTCCAACTAATGGAGCCACCTGGCCAGGGCTGGGCCACTCTTTATTAATGAAGCCACATGGGGGCCAATATTAGAGGCAGATAATTTTATCAGATTGGAAAAGTCCCTTGGCCCAGTGGTAGTCCATGAACAGCCGTATGTTAGCCTCCAGGCAAATTTATTTGATTAATGATAAAATGGAGATATCCCTCTAGTGTCCACCATCAAGGAGGGTTGGATAGTCTGTCATCAGAGGGTATGGGACCCAAAAGACATTCTGGCAACTTTTCCTCAATTGAATCAAGTTTGCATGCAGATTAGAGGGTAAGGTTTTTCCTGATGCCTCATATGTCTCTGTACCTATGTGCAAGCCCACTGACAACTAATTCACTTCTAGGCATGCCTCTTTCATAGCAAAACGGTGATAGGTGCAGCGCCCAGCATGCACCAGTATTCCATGGGAGCCAGTCTGGCTTCCAGGACCTCTTACTGATGGGAGTTATTTAGCACATCTCTCTGGATCTGGTTTTATTTCTGAGATCTCTGAAATACAATACTCTTGGGGCTTGCTACCTGCAATTTCTGTCTCAGGAAGGCTGCATCCCTCTTCTCTATAGGAAGAAATCTTAATGCATCAAAAAGATAAAGCCTGGTGTTCTGGGATTTCTTTTTTCAGCATGGTGATGCAGCAGAGTTTTACATAATCTGTTTTCACTATAATTCACCCCAATTTCTTAAATTCTCTGTGAACAGCGCCTTCTGCAGCCAACAGCTTTTGTTCTTTCTCTTCTGTCTTGTAAGCTTTCTGAGTCTGGCCCTTTAACAGTCTTAGTTTTCAACTGATGGAGATCATTAAGGATCTTTACTGCCAGCTGCAAGGTTTTACATTTATTTTCAACCAGAGCTTTGGCTGCAAACAGTGAAAAAGGAATCATTTCCCAACTCCACCCGCCTTCCCCCAGCTGACGTCTTGCTGACACCTCATTATCCAGCTTGGAATGTAAATGATGTCTATGTATTTTCTTTAACTCTTGGTAATGTGGATTTTGCTACCATCTGACTTCTCTGACTTTTCATCTTCTTACTATGGTGATCTGCCAACTAACTATTTTTAAAACAAGCCTGTCCATTTTTTCCCCTAAGATTTTTCTCCTCTGATGCAAAGATCAAGATCAAGTGGCTTCAGCTGCATAACATACTTATTCAGAATGTCAACTCCATTATTTTTCTAAGCCACATCTGAACCTTGAGATCTTTTCTGATTTGCTCACTGATCTCAGCAGGAAGTGCTGGGAGGACAGGAAGAGCTGGGGGCAGAAGGAGACCACAGCTTTCTCTCCCCTCCAGGCTCCTGGGTGCCCTCCAGCCGCCACCCTTCTTTCAGCCCTGGTCTTCCGTCTCTTTCCCTCACTCATCTGTATTCAAACAGTTTAAATTCACAAAAGATCTGGGTTTTCAGATTTCTGGTACAGCTACTATCAATCTTTCTACACTTTCATTTCTCTGGGCTTCACACCATCTTCACTGCCTTCGCCAGATCTTATCCCCAGGTGCTAACAGATTCTGCCCAAACCAGCATCATTTTGACTCATGCAGAACCCACTGACAGGTGATTAAGAATGGCCCCTGATAGGGCTGCTGACTCACCGCCAGATGCGTTCTGGCTCCGGCTCTCTCCAATCCTGGTTTTCTTCACTTCCCCAAATGGCCTGGTGCCAAGATACCCTTATGCCTTGCAGATATGTTCACCTGCCTTGGGGTGGTCGTACCATTGCTGAATCTACCTCCTTAACTTGCTTTCACCTACAGCTTTAATTTGCTGTTACTTGCATTGTCTCAGGTCTCCAAAAGTCCTCAGCCAAATACTTGAATCTAGCTTCTCATGTGGCACCTTCCTGGTTTTTCTGGTGTAAGTTTCCCTTTGGAGAGCTACTGGGGTCCTAATAATAGAATAGCTGGAGTCCAAAGGAAGAGCTGGGGGCACTGAGCACCAACATTTTTTTTTTCTTCCATGAAAAGCTTCCTCTCTGGACTCTCAGATGCAGGGGGCCAACACAAAGAAAATAACATATTCAAAGCATGTATATGGAAGGGCAGAGTGTCCAGAGCTCTTGGTTTATGTGCCTTCATGTGCCAATCCTGTGACCCAAGGGCACAGATTTCTAGGACTTGCCCAGCTTCGGACACCTACCCACCCCTTAGGTCAAGGGACAGTATCCATTTCTAAAGAAGGTGGGGGAGGCCAAATGAGAATTCACAGATAAAACCACTGGGAGAATAATACAGAATTCTAGTTTGACAGGTTTTTTTCCTCCCCACAGCATTTCGAAGATATCATCCTATTATCTTCTGACCTCTGTAATTGTCAATGAGAAATCTGCTGTCATTCTACTCGCCTTCCATTGTAAGTAAATTGTATTTGCCTTTCGGTTGTTTTTTAAGTTTTTTTCCTTTGGCTTTGGTATTCTAAAGTTTCAATATGATGAGACTAAGCATAGGCTTATGTTTATTTATTTTTCTTAGGACTCAAGTTTCTTCAGAATGAAGACATATATCTTTCTTCAGGGATATGCAAAAACGATATTGTACAACCATCGTAATGGCAAAAACTAAAAATTATCAAGTGTTGGCAAGGATGTGGGGAAAATTCTCATAAACTGCTAATGAGAATTTGTAAGCTATTACAACACCTTTGGCATGAAGTCTGGGGATACTAGCAAAGCAGCATATTGTATAGACTATGATCAAACAATTATGGTTTTAGGCACCCATCCCAGAGAACACTTGTGTCCATAGAAAAAGGAGATACATATAAATCTGTTTAGTGAGGCCACTGGAAAAGAAGGAGGAAGAGAGAGACATAGAAAGAAATTAATTAAAATATCCACCAATAAAAGAAGGAATGAATCAATAACAGTATATTCATAAATAAAATCCCAAACAGTAGTTAAAAGAAGTACATCCTATATACCTACACCAGGTAAATAAATTTGGAAAACAAAATAAAAAATCAAAGGGCACATGGTTAGCGCAATGTGATGCTGCAGGCAAGAATTTGAACAACCTGCAACACTCTGATTGCCAAATAAACAGAATCCATAAGATCTCACACTTTCTCTCTGATGCAACAGAATTCTTAAAATGATAACAAAATAAAAGGCTGTCCAAGAAATATCAATCCTTTTGGAAATCAAAAAGATTTGAAATAATTCCTGATTCGAAGAAATAATAGACATTAAAAGCTATCTAGAAATGGTCAACAACATTAGCCCGACACAAATGTTTTTGGAGAGATAATGGGTGACTAATAAGCCTGGGGTCTCTCCAAGATTACAAGTCTCAGAAAACAAACCCATCTGGTCTGAGTCACTTTTGGATGTGGACTGTATGGTGACTCCTGCAGGTTTCTGACATGGGGAAAAAGGGGAAAAATTGGAATGTCCCCCCTCTCCCAACCTTTCTTTAGGAATAGGTAGGAAAACACAGAAGATAATAGAATGTTGTAGAATGTTGAGGGATGTTAGGTAGAGGGAAACTCAGAGTACAGGGGGCATTCAGAGCAGGCCTGTGCTGGGAGCCTGGGCGGCCAGGCACAGGCAGGAGCCTGCAGCCCTACTGGGGCAAGGCTCTGTGTCCTTGAGCGAGTACTGCCAGACCCAGCCAAGTTTAGGTGGCAAGTAAGAATATGAAGCCAATGCCAGAGGAAGAAGTCTCATTCAAGGTGCGTGGCTGGGGTGAGAAGAAAGGCCAGAAAGTAGGGAGGAAGTGTACAAGACTCATGAGATACAGCTCAGAACGCCAACCCCCCAGAAAGAGGAATCAGGCCAAGTACTGTCCCACGGCAGCTGGAGGGTGAGGCCCGGGTGTCCTGGCTTCCTCATTTGGGGAGGCCGTCACTGTCTGTGGCAGTGGCAATAAAAAGGCAGGGGAATTCAGATACACAGAGCCTCCGGGTAGAAATGTTTCCCCTGCCTCAATTCAGGTGCTAAATGAACAACAAAGTGAGAACCTCTACGATGAACAATTTCCAGCCATGAGTTATCTGAGGCTATTACATTCCTGGGAATGACACCAGGGGCGCCATGACAGACTCCTAGAAAGAAGAAATTAGTGGGCCAACCCCACTCGGACCCAGTAAGGAAACTGAATACTTCTTCAGTCCACTTTAGATTTTGGCAAAGCCAGACCACATACTCAGAGCTTGCTGGGCTCTATCCTCCATATCATCCAGAGACACACAGTTACAACAGAGTGCAAAATTGGGGAGGAGAGAGCAGAGTATGTATTAATTCATGTAAAAAATGGGATGTCAGCGCAGAACTGTTAATAACTAGAAATTACTGAATTCTCTGCTTGTCTGTTGTGGAAATAAAACCCTCTGGAAACTGGTAAATAACTAAATGTATTGTGCCTCAGATATTATAACTAAAACATACTGTAATCTAACTGTGTTGTTTTGTCTTTTAAGGGTTGGTTCTGGGGAACGTTATGCAGTAAATGTTGCAGAAATTATATAAAGCTGCAAAAGCTATTCTATGTAAACTTCTGGGGTGGGAATTCGCAACCATGGTGTTTGGCAGATGACTGTGATACTTCTGGACGTTAATTGACTTTAAGTTCTGACATATTGACTGGTTCTGGGAAAACTGAGGTGTGTGCCCAGAGTTGTTTTCAATGCTTAACAATTGGCTCTCTGGGTGCAAAGTCCTGATTTCTAGTGTTGGCCGATTTCCATGGTGTCAATACTCCCCCTGTGGCTGACTGCAAGCTGTGAACGTGACATCCCTGAGTGTGGACCTGGGAAGAGACATGCGCAGTCGACTCTTTTGAGTTGGTACAGGCCACCGTGTGTGCCCATGAGCCTCTGTGGAATCACAGTTTTCTACTAAAAGTTCTGTTCTGTCAAGACACAAAGGCACCAGTGAAAGAAAAAATATGAAGGGGAAATAAAATAAATTCAAACTGGGGAGTTCAAAGGTAGAAAATGGGCAGATTTTTTTGGGAAACTTTGAGGAGTGATGTTTGTCTATACGGTATATTTCATTTTTTCTGTTTTACTCCACGAACGTGCTATCACACTGAGCGTACTGAGCTCTTAGTTTCTTCGGTGCCCCCCACCGCTCACCGGCTCCACCCAGAAAAGCGCTGAAGCTTCTTTCTTGTCAGATACTGGTGCTGAGGCTATGCCAACCAGAGAATCAATGGGACTTGCACACTGCAAAGCCTGTTTCAGGGTGGCTGACATGAGAGTCAAGGGGGAAAAAAGATGGGGGGCCTTCTGAATATTGGGGAGGCAGTGATCAAGTGTAGAACCATGGTTTGGTATGGGAACATAAAGCTTTTAACACCAACATTAATGAAAACAAGAAACAGTAGTTGTTCAAAAACTGGAAAAAGATGGATTCACTAACCATTCCATCTGAGTAAGTCAAGAAGAAGTCGTTAAAATAGAGGTGAACTAGAAATCGCAAGAACCCACGGACATTTTTTAAAGGGGGTGTTATCTGTTCTGCCCCTCTGTGACTTATACTATTAAAGATTTTGTGCCATCTGCCAAATTCCAGTCAAAATGCGGAAAAACTTACTTGTAGAATGAGCACCTGTGGGTTCTAAAACTAGTCTCCTAGGAAAGGAACATGGCCCCTCGGAGGACAGTTGGTTCCCACCTTCTGGGCAGGGAGAAAGCTCAGGATCAGTTTGTGAATTCCAGATGCTGGAAGGAAATGCGGTTGCATTAGGGTATCAGAGTCATGAAGCCACGATGATGGAAAAGAGAAGATAAAACAGAATTGCCTGCAAAACACACCTGATTTCTGAAACTGTTCACTGAAAAGACTGCAGATTGAATAACACAAGTCACATGAGGCCCACACTTAAGTTTTTAGAACCTACAGTTTGAAAATGCAGGTGCTGTTATTTCCTGTGAGGGGGTGGATCTGTAGCAGGGCGCTGTCAGAAGGGGTATCACAGGACATTATCGATACTCCGAAGATCCCTGGGTTGTGGTGTATTGGAGAGAAAAGGATGCTAGCAGATGGGAGAGAACCAGGGTTTTTGGTGATGCTGGGGTGACCCTTAGGAGTTGCTTTTCTCATCTTCCCAGCAGTAAATTGTAGTCTTTCCGAAGTGTTGCCAGCGGCCATTAGGGGGAGCCCTTGTTGCAGCTAAGAGACAAAATTACTGTATTTTTCAGGAATCGGTAATGAGAACTCGGACCTCCAAGTTTCTGTTTTAATGGAGACACAGAGAATATATATTTCCAGAATCATAGATAGAGAGCAGGTTGACAGCTCTGGGAGGGTGCAGGGGGTTGGGGGGCTGGAGGGATGGAGCAGAAAAGATAAAAAAGAGAAAGAACTCATTGACATGCATAGACACCAGTGTGGTGATTGGGAGGGAGAGGTGGAAGAGAGTATGGGGAGATATATGGTAATGGAAAAAGTACAATGAAAAAGGAAAAACTAAACGAAAAAACAACAAGTCTCCTTTAACATTACCATTTGGTATATCTGAACTTGCATCATGGGCTGCCTGAGCCAAGACGCTACAGAGGCAAAGCCCGGGAACGGGAAAGGTGCAGGGTTTGAGGTCCAGCCGTGCCCTGACCCACCTGTGTGCCCTGGGATCCGTGGCTTCCCGTCTCTCCCGGCCTCGCTCTTCTTCTGAACAATGAAGAAGATGACAGACGAGTGTTTATCACACACTGGTGTCTGTGGGTGGGAGAATTCTAGACAAATTTAAATGTTTTTCTTTCTTCCAAACACAACCTTCCTGAAAATGTTACATTCTCAGAAGCTGATGGTCTTAAAAGGATTATTTTAACCATAGTCTTGGTCATGTGGGTGAGACTCACACTCAAAATCAGCTCCTGCCACGCAGTTTCGGAGCTGCGTGAACAGCGATGTGGGTACTGAGTGATCCCAGCCTTGAAGTGACAGCACTGAACTTTGAATGTGAGGCTAAGCCTCTCTGGATGACTTTAGGGTGGTGGTGTCAAAATGACAACTGTTGACTTCTAATTGCCATTGTACTCACGTTATGTTAAAGACTCATTTTCTCCTCAGCAGAGAGAGAGTATGCACTTGAAAGCATTGTCGCAGGAGAAGGCTTTGGAGTCATAAGTCATTTTTGCAAACTGAGATTCTGATTTGGCATCCCCAAAATTGCTGCAAAACAGGAGGGTGATTACTACTTTCATTTCATTTCTTTCACCTCTCAGGCTAATGAGAGGAGAACAGAACGGTATTACATAACCAATACATCCATGCAAGTGGCAGCTGCACGACAGTATATTGGGCTGAGGAATCCACAGACAGTAAAGTGTTATGTGGTGGTTTGAAGAAGGAAAAGAGGTAGGAGAATTGAGTCCTCACTCGACACCTGTATGATAGACAAACTGGAGTCAAAGGACCTAGGTCACAGCAGGCAGAAGTGTTGAGTATACTCACGGAAAATAAATGCCTCGTGTGGATCTCGTCGTTTCTGTGCTATTAACTCAAAGTGGTTTAGTAGCAGTAGCTGTGAAGATTTTCAGTGCATTCTCATTATTTTGACTGCATAATTTTATTAATTGGTCCATTATAATAATGGATCATTGTTAAATGAAATAATAGCAATGATTCAGCATGCTCAAAAATAAAAATAAAGTACATCAACAAATAAAAAACATCCCTAAACATTCTCTAAATACATTTCTCAGTTATGAAGCCTGTATAAATGTTTTAGTTTGGCAAAACAGCATCATCCATTGTATTAAGCATGTTAAGTTGAATGAAAGCAGTTTTGGGGTTTTGCTTCTAGAGTGATCGGGAAAGTGTGTCATGTCAAAAGGAGAGTGTGAAGCAGATCTTTATTTTCATATTTTCACATGTCAAGTCTCCTCTTGTTGCCCTTTGAGAGTCCACTAGGCAAGACCTCGGGCAGCCCCTGCTCTGCGGTCTTAGCGCTCTCCCTGCTCCTGCCAGTCCTAGAACCCGGCTGACGAGAGGAAGCACCGGGCCCAGCAGGGAAGTGCTACTGGATACCAAATGGTTAGTGCACTCGCGCGTCACTGGGAATGGATGGCGCTGTGCTAAGCCGGCATTCTGGTAGCTCCTGCTGAAGCACAGGATTCCAGAGACGGCAGCTGAAGGAGGCTGGCTGGCAAATAATACAGCGCTGAGCTCCTTTTGCTAGCCTGGCCCTAACTCAACCAAGTCAGGACTCACAAAAACATGCCAGGAATAGGGTATTGAGGAAGGTGTGAAGCAAACCTTAGAATTACAGAAAGAGGTTTGCATACCACGTTGTTAAGTGTGTTCGTGGTTTGGGACTAAGAGGGAGAAGACAAGTGCAGGGGCCACCGTTTACTGGGACTTCCCGTGTGCAGTGGCATTCATGTCTCCTGCTTCTCGCCACCTCTATCCCTTCCCATTCTAACCCTCGTTGAAAACCCTTATGTTGAACTCCTGGTAAGAGAGGCAGTCAATCTTATGAAGTTTTTTTTATTTGTCTCACGGAATGTGGACTCTACCCCTCACAGAAAGAAGTTGAGAGTCAGTCTTCCCAGCCCTCACCAAGCACTGGGGGGAGACGGAACTGGGTCCCCGGGGAGGGAGCATTTGGGTAGTAAAAAAAGTAGAAAAACTGGTATGTGGAATCTAACGAACAATATAAACTAACAAAGTGGAGACAGACTCATGGATACAGAGAATAGACTGACAGCGGTCAGAGGGGAAGGGGTTTGGGGCTGGGTTGGAAGGGTGAAGGGATTAAGCAAAGAAAAAAAAAAGAAAGACTCGGATACAGACAACAGTATGGTGTTTGGCACAGGGAAGGGGGTTGGGGGAGGTAGAAGAGGGTGAAGGGGGGATAAATGGTGATGGAAGGGGACTTCATGTGGGGTGGTAATACTCAGATGACGTATTGTTGAATTGTATACTTGGAACCTATATAATTTAATTAGCCAGTGTCATCCCAATATAGTCAATAAAAAATTTTAAAAAATGATAAGAAAAGTAGGAGGAAACCAAGGAAGAAGAGACTTTGGGTACCCATCTGAGGCAGGCTCTGGATGAATTGAATGTGGCCAGGAGAGAACAGTAAAGAATGCCTTGCTCCATCTTCTGGACGCTGAGGGCGTTCACGTGAGAGTGAAACTCTTGCAACAGTGACAGAGTTATGCGAATGTGGAATTACATCAGTTTCCCAACAGCTGTGAGGTAGGGCGGTCATACCCACTTTAGAGCTGAGGAAACTGAGCCTCGAAGAAACCGGGTGATTTGCCAAAGGTCATACAGCTAGCAGCGACCAGGCTAGACTTGAGCCCCAAATCTTTTCACCGGACCACCTCACCTTTTCTCTCCTCTACCTGTGTCTCCAAGCTCTCTATCTGCCTTCCCCCCGTCACGTGGATTCATTCTGATGGACAGGGCCCATGTCAGAGAGGCAGAGGTTGGGCACAGTCTGGAACTCTGTGGCTGGGAGGTGATGCCATGACTGCCCTTCTATAGTGCCATGTTTGGCCCCGCCCCACACCTACCACCGAATCAGAATCTTCACGTTAGCAAGGTCCCTGGGTGGATCGTCTGAGCATTGAAATTTGAGAAGTCTGTTCACACCTACCCAGGTAACGTATTCTGGGGTGATACACATTTTAGGCTTCTATCATCAACTTGTTTGAAGAATAAAAAAGACCATCCATGAACAAGTTTACCATATCAATTAAGGAGTACAATGGATTGGATTCATTTTCATAAAGGGGCACAAGGCTGTTGTGGGTTTAAGCAGCCTTGCATAGAGAATGTTTAGATAACTAACTATTCATTGAACACCTTCTAGTTGCCAGGCACATATTTCATCTCATTTACTCCTCACGCAATCCTTGTGAGATCCATAAGCCTCCAGTGGCAATAAGGAAACCAAAGCAGAGAGAAGCAAAGTGACTTGCTCCAGTTCCCACATGTGGTGAGTGCCAAGGCTGGAACTTGAACCCCAGTCTTTAGGCTTCAGGCCTGCCCTCTTCTTACTAGTGGGCAGGTCCTCGTGGAAGTTCACCCCAGACAAGAGGGGAACAGCAATGGCCCTAACTGCTGCTGACTCACAGGAAGCAGGAATCACAGGCTCCTAGGCTCAAAAATGAAGCTCATCCCATGTCGCATGGCAAGGAAGCAAACGGCAGACTCCATGGCTGAGCTGACAAGAGCCAGACCCTCCCTGGCAGGTGAAAGCCATTCTGTCTTGTCTGGATTTGGAGATGTCTGCATAGAGGAATAAAGTAGGTTCTTCTATGTATTAATAACATCAAATATGCTGGGATCGCCAAAGCCTTTAGGACTTCCAGGAGGTGATCAAATATTATTTCAGATTTCTGGTAATATACAAGGGATCTAGAAAAATGAACTTGAAGGCTTTTGATGAAATATGGCAGACCGAACACATGTGTTTATCTCCCTTCCCCCAGGAAGCCCGAGTAAAAGGACTATAAAAGAATAATTAATAAAATGAGTATAAACGAAACAACTCCTATGTTTAGAAAAAAATGTCTGGATGATTTTTAGGATTGTGAAATAGCATAAATAAAACAGAAGGAAAATTAATTGCTCTGAAAAATACAGCAACAGATTTAGAAACTGACCTCTGATAGGGAGAATGGGGGCTCCTGGGGACAAGAAGAGCTGGGATAGATAAAATCTTTTATTTTATTTTTTAAAATATATTTCATTGATTATGATATTACAGTTGTCCCATTCCCCCCCTTTATTCCCCTCTACCCTGATCCCCCCACCTGTATTCCACCTCCCCTCAGTTCATGTCCATGGGTCATACATATAAGTTATTTGGCTTGTACATTTCCTATATTATTCTTAACCTCCCCCTGTCTATTTTGTACCTACCACTTATGCTTCTTATTCCCTGTACCTTTCCCCCCATTCCCCCCACTCCCCTTCCCCACTGATAACAGTCCATGGGATCTCCATTTCTGTGATTCTGTTCTACTTGCTTAGATTGCTTAGTTTGTTTTTGTTCTTGTTTTTTTTTTAAGGTTTGGTTGTTGACAGTTGTGAGTTTGTTGTCATTTTACTGTTCATATTTTGATCTTCTTTTTCTTAGATAGGTTCCTTTAACATTTCATATAACAAGGGCTGGGTGACGATGAACTCCTTTAACTTGACCTTATCTGGGAAACACTTTATTTGTTCTTCCATTCTAAATGAAAGCTTTGCTGGATAGAGTAATCTTGGATGTAGGTCCTTGCCTTTCATGACTTGGAATACTTCTTTCCAGCCTCTTCTTGCCTGTAAGGTCTCTTTTGAGAAATCAGCTGATAGACATATGGGAACTCCTTTGTAGGTGACTCTCTCCTTTCCTCTTGCTGCTTTTAAGATTCTCTCCTTCTCTTTAATCTTGGGTAATGTAAT
>CM052544.1:8795877-8811988 GCA_028533065.1 Trachops cirrhosus | reverse complement strand
TTTTACTGTGTATTAACTTAATCTGAAAAAGAGAAAACTTATACACAAAAGTAAAACATAAGAGTATTATCTAATCATGAAAAACCAATGGTCATCATTATGATGAACAGTAAAAATTTAAAGCCAGTGCTATTAAAATCAGGAACTAGAAAGGGATGCTGTATGATTCAGAATTGCTTTGAAGATTTTAACTAATTCAGTATATAAAAAATTAAAAACATACAAGTTTTGGAAAGGAAGAGAAAAAAATACTTTGGTTTGTTAAAATTGTACATTTAGAAAACTCCAAAGACTCTATTTGACAATATAAAAATTAATAAAAATAGAGTAAGGTGATGGGGTTAACTAGTAATGTACAAATGATAGTGGTTTTCTCTACATGAACAACAGTAGTCAGAAATGAAAATTTAAAAATCTAATTCTCAATAGGAACAAAAACATAAAATAACTTAAAAAAGCCACATGGAAAAGGCCATAAAACATTACTAAAAATAAAATAAAATATGAACTGAGATGCCATAAATCTGGTTGGGAAAACATAATATAAAAATTGATCTTTTCAAAATATACACATACACACATTTAATACAATTGCAATAAGAATTCCAATTTTCAAAATTAACTGGTTACTTTATGATTCATATGGAAGACTAGCTAAGATACTTTTGAGAAGTAAAATGATGACTGCAATTTGCTTTATCATGAAAATTTACCATATACAACTTACTGATATTACAAGTATGATGTTGGTATAATGGTAGGCCCAGCACATAGTCCATGCACAGACCCTAGAACGTGTGAGAAGTGTCATTTCAGTTCAGGTGTTTATTTAAATATATAATACTGGACTAGGTTGTTCTTTATCTTAGAGAATGCAGTTTCAGGATTCCCCGTCTTCACACACACCCAAGTATATTCCTGATGGAGGTATTTCAGACAGGGGAGTTTACCAAGGGTACATATCTGTTTTTCTTGATGGACAGATTTTTTTTTTTTGGTACACTGAGAACTCGTGGTTTTACACTGCTACTTCTGAAGACCCTACTGGGACTGAGGGGAAAACAATTGGCTCCGAACCCATATGTGCACATGGCGTGTGCACCTCTACATACATGTCAACCTACTGAGCTTGCCCCTGGTTATTACCCCTGTCTCACCTGACCTTTCAGGCTACTGCTGTGGGGAGGTAAAGGGAAGAGGGTGATGGAGAAAGGACGGGCCTGGGAAGGGAAAAGGGGAGCCAAGGCATGGACCCTGAAGCAGCGGGCACTCGGTCTGCAGTGAAGAGATAAACAGGGGGCCGTGCTCTCCCTTCATCTTTACTCTACATGTTGATTAAATCTGACAAGACAGACACGACAAAGTGGAAATTCCTGAGCATCTGCTTTCTGTACTGAGTGTGTAGTGCAGATGGTGTGTTTCATGTATTAAACACAAATAGTCACAGAGCCCTTGGCTTTGAAGTTCCGCAGAGCTGTGTGAGATACCTTGCCTTCCCCTAGTGGTACCTTTGTGAATAAACAGGTGGCTGAAATACAAGTTGCCTCTGGTTTTCTTCTTGGTTGGGGGTAATTCTGTGCAGCCCAGTTTGATTATTATTATTGTATCGTATCTAATAAGATTCTATCCATTGTAAGTCAGACCATTAGTTTAGGTGTGACATAAAAATGAAAACAAAAACAAAAATATTGCTAATTACAGGATGACACAGTCTTAATGTTTTTGCTCAATGCATGGGTTGGGCATACCCACTTCTTGGTTCTTTGAAATGCCTGTCATCTGTTCTGAGGGGTTTAGCAGTTTCTCCTGCCTTCAGTTGCATTGTGTTGGTGGGTGATAAGCCATTCTTGTGAATTCTTCTCAGTGACGAACGCAGACAATTTCTTCCAGCACTGTGTGTTTCTGGAGCAGTTGGTTATTGCTTTGAAAGAAATGTGAGATTGCAATCATTCCTTTGACAACAAATATTTGCTCCATTAATAGAAGACATATATGCCACTGCTCCATTCTCATGCTTTTCTGCAAGCACCGTGGCTTTTCTGTTTGCTGCCAAATCCTAGTGAAATATTTCTGAAGATATTTTCAATAATCAGCTTGGCATTTGCAGCTCTGACAACACATATGATTCAGTTGAAGTGACAATATCATGAACGGCAGTGGCCAAGTTTATTTATGAAACTGTGGTGGCACTAGCTGGCACACTGGTTGTGAGATCCATCCTGATTTCACAAGTGTGAAATCATGAAGAAAAAAAGGTATGTTTTAGAATGAATAAAATACAGCTGACCCTTTGACAGTTCGGTGGGGGTTTGGAGCACAGTTGCTTTGTGCAGAGGGAAATCTGCATGTAACTTTTGATCCCCTAAAACTTAACTGCTGCTAACTGGAAGCCTTACTGATAACATAGCTAGTATATATTTTAGAGGTTATATGCATTATGTACTGTATTATTACAATAAAGTAGAGAAAAATCATATGGAAGTTGTATGGGAGTTACTAAGAAAATCATAGGGAAGAGAAAACATATTTATAGGACTGTACTATATTAATCGATACCATACATTTACATCATCTGTTTATAAGATGAATCATATGTCTCTCAGTACCTGCAATATGGCAATGTTGTCTTATACAATACAAAACACTTTAGATGTTATATCTATTACTAATACTAGCTATAAAAAGTGAAAAGGTAATGTGAAAAGAAATTCATAATTATTTACAGGTATAATGGTTGATGCATTGATGATGAAAAAGCAAGCAGCAGTATGATTGAATTATAGTAGCCTGGTATAATCAATATGATTGTTTCACAGCAGGAAAGAAGCTTCAAAAAATCATCCAATATACTTATTGAAAGCAATCCGCATCTAAGTGGGCCATGCAGTTCAAACTTGTGTTGTTCGAGGGTAACCGTAGATGTGATCCGCTTCATTTGAACAGTTTTGCTCTTCCTTCATGAGCACACTTTACAGGAGCTCTGCCTCCCTCAATCAGCCTTCCACCTGGCCGGTGTGTGCCTGCACCGGTGAGGCACACCATTGGTTCAGGGGACAGCAGTTGCTTGGACGGTCGCCTGCCCTCAACAGTGGCATCACTGTCCTGACCATACCTCCCACAGTTACTCACCGTCACAGTGTGGGTAAGGAGCTATTTAATACGTAGAGCAGAAGGAAATAGAATTCTCCTTGGGGAGGAATTATTGTGAGGCCCTAACAAGTAATTACGTAGGCTTCCAAGGGCTAAAAATACACTCAGCCAGGCTCCTGGGCTGGCCAGAGCCTGCTAAGTCAGGACCTGAGGTCTCTACCTCTGGGGCCATAGGCCTCTCTCATTTTTGTTTCAGCTGACTCCTCCACAGAATTGACAATAGCTACCTGGAAGACTGTGGCTCTGGCTCACCTAGTCAGCAGCGTGGGCTTGACGATACATGACCCAGGGTCTCATCACAGGGTCTGGGTTTTATAACTCACATTCTTCATAGAGAAACCTGCTAGACTCAGCCCAGCCCATGGATTTGCTCTCTCCCATCTTACCCCAACCTAGGATCAGACGCCCATCTTTACTCCACTGTGGCCGGTCTCAGGCTGTCCCATCATTAGGAACCCTGAAAGGAATCACTCCCCACTACCTCCCAACACCCCTTCCCCCAATGATGTGGGCACAGAAGTAACAGCTGGCCTACGCAGGAGCATTGCAGCTTTTTATCCTCATTAGAACCCTTGAAAGGTGCTGCATGGGCCTGGATCAACATTCTGTTTGTGCATCTCAAGGAAAAACCCAACTTCCTTCGGAGCCTGACTGTGGTGACCAGACCATGTCTGGCTAGCCGGTTACGACAAAGGAAGAGAAGACGGGACAAGGGTCTGATTTTGTTCCTGGCTTTGATGTTGCTATTTTTTTTGTTTCATGTAGTCCTACATCAACCTATCAAGCATGAGATGCTTTTCTTATGAACCAAAAAGGTGCCTAAGGCTGCAACCCATCCCACGTGTCAGAGCCTCCATTTGGATTCTGTGATCCCCAAAGTGATGAACTGGCAGAGCAAGAGTGGAATGGATGTAGCAGGGGTGGTACTTCAGCAGAATATTTCCCCGTGAGAATTTATCGTAGGGTTTTCTTCAAATAAGCCCGTTTTCAGTGTGAGTCATGGCATACGCTGCTTGCGGCTTGCATCCAGCACTGGCATTGCCCGGAGGCAGATGTCCTTGTAGAGTAAATAGGACACCAGCCTCACAGAAGGAAGTCACCGCTATCTGTCATCGACCAATGGTGTGACCTTGGTTACCGTCCTGGATGTGTCGCTCTTGTAACACCCTCTCCATAAAGTGTCGGGGGATTGTGGGTCACCCAGCTGGCAGGATCCCTGCTTCCAGAGAGTGCTGTGCTGGGGAAATGTAGATGCTCACACTTTTATCAGCGCTATTCAAATGTCTCTTGGCTGAAAGCCCTGCCCGTTACAAGATTTCTGCCTCAAGTGCCCAACCCGTTCTCTGCCCAAAGACTGTTTTGTAACGATAGTACATTTTGTTGCTGGCAGAGGCAGAAGGAAGCCAGTGGGCTCTCTTTGGAACAAAAGACTGAACAGAGAGCCACGTGCTTCCTACAGATGCTCACCCAGAGAAGCCCCAAATTCACTTCAACTTTCAGACGTTCACCAGCTGGGGCAGCTTGATTGGAAATCCAGAGACAGTCAACCAGAAATGTACCTCCCACAGCCCAGCCCCGAGCTGCTGGGGGCAGAGGGGTCCTGGGCTCCCTGGCTGTGGGCAGATCCGTCCTAGCTGGGCCACTGGGAGCAAGTTTTCCGAGCAAGCTGTGGCTGGGTTCACGAAAGGAAGCAATGACTGCATTTGTCATCATCTATTTCTTCCAGTGTCAGAGAACGTCAGGGTCATGTCCTTTCTGACTGCGAGAACTTTCTCTGAGGAGATGGAGGCGTGGGTTTGGGGGACACTGTGAGGAGTGTGAAGGGCACCTCATGCGTTCATACTCGTTTCTCTACACTTCCGCTTGTCCACAGGAGGTTTGAGAGCAGTGTGAGAAATCTGGGCAACACAAAAGAACTCAAAGAAAAATTTTAAAAGCATAAAAAAGAGACTCAGAGCAAAGGAAAGTGACGGTGGGAAAAATAAGAAGGCTGATGGGGCAGCTCCAGAGCAAAGTGCGACTTCTCTGATGACTTTGTGACATTGCCTGTCACGACAGTTAGTGTCTCTCCTCTGTAAGAAGGACACAGATCCTCCCTGCACCCCAGGGTCTGGCAAGAGTCAGCTCAGGGTTACATCAGGGTCAGTTCTCTCTTCCTTTCATTTTCAGGCCTCCTGAGCCCCCTGGGTAGGTGGACTACTCCTCACCTCCCAAAGGGAGCTGCCTCCGGTAAACCTCAGCGATACAAGGCGCAGGGTCAGAGGGCTAAGCGAGAGTCAAAAGCCCAGAGTCCTGTTTGGGGTCCTGATGAGGAGAGAAGCCCGGGGAGCTTGGTCTCAGCCAATCTGCTTCCACCATTCTTTAAAATTTTTTTTCTAATTTAAATTTTCAATTACAGTTGACACGCAATACTATATTAGTTTCAGGTGTACAACATAGTGATTATGCATTTATATAACTTATATTCCCACTGTTCCACAGCACCACACCTGAGTCCCTTCTCTGCCACTGCTGTGGCTGCTGGTGTCACAGGGCCGGGGAGGGCATGGGGGTGGCCCAGTGAGGCCGAACTCTATGCAGTGTTGTCTGATCTTTTGGCGTCTCTGGGCCACAATGGAAAAAGAAGAGCTGTCTTGGGCCACACATGAAATACACAAACACTAGTGAAAACTGATGAACAAAAGAAAGATTTTAAGTGAATTTGCAATTTTGTGTTGGGCCACATTCATGGCCATACTGGGCCGCATGCAGCCCACAGACCATGAGTTGGACACCCCTGCAAGCATTTAATGTGACTTTCTAGCTCCATGACACTGACCAAACTTGTCAGTTTTCTCAAACTTAATACAGATGAAGCAAACATGACCTGTTTAAGAAGACAGATACCTTTAGAGTTAAATAAGTTAATATGCAATGACTTATTTACACAGGCCTGTTGAGTTAGTTGGGTCTGAACCTGAACATAGAAACTTCTGGTCGCTTGAAAGTTTGCATCTAGGTACCAGAAGAAGAGACAGACTAGGGGACCATCTAGTTAATGGTCGGGGTGGGGGAGGCAGGGCTCTTTAGCTAACTTTGGGCAAGTTTCCTGACTTCTTTTAGTCTCAGTTTCGTTCTCTGAGAGATGGGAATCATCTTACATCCTTCATGATATTTGTGGGGATGAACTGGCCCAGTGTCTGGAACTCTGATTGGCATGGGAGTTGCTCTGGAAACATAAGCCGTTGCTGCTACTTTAACCGACATTAACGAGAGGGATGGGTTGACTCCCAGGAAGTCCCTCGTTCTCCGGAAGAGGTGCAAGAGCACTCTGCGCTCTCCCTTCCCACGCAGAGCCTGGCCAGTGTTTTCAGAAACAGGTCACGGAAAGTCATGTTCTCAGAGACGTGGTGGGAGTTTTTGTTGGAAGCATCTAACAGTTGTCACTCATCACTTTCATTCATTTAGGAGATAGTTGTGGACAAGGAAAAGAGTAAGAAAGAAGATGTCTCTCTGATGGTTCTTCCTGTGTCCTGGCCAACTCTCTCATCACCTGCTCCTGGTGGTGACGGGACCCCGGTCCACAGAGCAAAATGACAGCTGACATGGAGGTGACCAAGGACAAGGTAAGGGCAGGACACCCTTCCCGAAGTTGAATGGAATGTGCAAACATGGCAATTGTTCTGCTGTGGAGGCTGAATTAGAGAAAACTTGGATTACCCTATATTGGAAGTGGAAGGGATTTAGGGAAATGCGTTAAGAAAGAGATAAGGCTGATTTATAATTAAATTTTTCCCTCTAAGATGCTTAGTCTGAGCATACTTAGAGGGAGTTATTCTTCTAAGTAGGTTAAATAGTTTCCCTAGAATCTCATTTACACTCACAGTGCTCAGCAGATGGCTTCTTAAAGGAAAGGTGTTTGCTGGGTTCTGTGGGGACGAGAAAAGCCACCACCTCGCCCTCTAGGTAAACTTCTTCTTGGGCCACGTTTCAGTTATCCTCAGTAGGCTCAAAATTGGTATCGCCCGGTCATTCTGCTTTGAGAGGTGATGGGACAGCAGGGGCCTCTTCCTGCCTCCAGGAGTAAAACCAGGTCAGTTTGAGCTCGCACAAATCAGAAAGGGAAGGCAAATGAGCAGACTCTGTGTGAGTGTGTGAGAGCGAGTGTGTATGACTTGTGTGTGAGTGTATGTGTATGGGAAAGTCTGAGTGTGTGAGAATATGTGGTGGGAGTGAGTGTTTATGGATGTGTGAGTGTGAGTGTGTATGTGTGTGAGTGAATGTGTGAGTGTCTGAAAATGATTGTGGTTCACTACCACGTACAGGGCGTGGCATGCAGGTGGCCCTGAGCGAACATCTGCCGAGTGACTGGACACTGAGCACGGACAGGGAGTTCTGTCCCCAGGGGCAAGCGCTGTTCCCTGAGGGGTGTTTTCTGTGACAGAGGGTCTGCAGGGAGTGGCATAGATGAGGTTGGATTTAGGGGGCAGCCGAGGTCACCTAGCGGTTCAGACATCAGGGACTCAGAGAAGATCCTGCAGCTAAGGAAGAAAGGAGAAGTTTTGGAGAGCAACTGCCCTGACTGGGGATTCTGGCTTTGTCACTTAGGGGTTGTGTGGCCTGGTTACCTGGTCTTTCTGAGCCTCAGGTTACTCATCTGTCAGATGCAGGTAACGAGGCTGGTCTCGCAGACTTGCTGTGCAAGTCCAGTGGAAATGCTGTGTGCAGGGCATGAAGTGTAGCAGGGTTTTTTTCCTGGTACCTCTGAGACAGACTCCTCTTGTGTGGTTGGTCCACCTCCAACTTCAGCTGCAGCTATAGAGGGCCCAGGCTCATCTTCCACTGACAACATCCTACTGCAAGGGTCCAAGTCTCTCTACAGGGGACCCTCTTCCAGGCAGCTAGAACAACGACCCACACGTGGCCTGGAAGTGGCCCAGCGTGTTAGCCGACCGCCTTTGGTTGACACCTCTGGGAAAACTCCAAGTAGGTCTTGGTGGACTTGGACCTCATGGACCAGTGGCCTCAGTAACACAACCTGATGTTGGATTGTTCTCTTTTTCTCTCGTCTTCACCCCGTTTCCTCATTTCTGCCCCCTGCAGTCACCTAACTAAACTCTCTGCACTCACAACCTCGTCCCAGGCTCTGCTCGTAGGGGAGCCCACTTCAGCCAGCCTCATAAAACTGAGTGGTGTGCGTTGTGCAAGGGCAGAGCCTCTGTAAACTCCTCCTCCTGGAAAGCAGGTTGGCAAGGTGCGTGCCTTCCTGGCGGAGGGCATTCTGATAGGCAAGAGTCTCCAAAGGGCAGCAGATCCCAGGCTTTGCTGGGCTTGGGCAGGGAGGTGCAGGGCCAGGAGCCCGCTGAGGGGGCAAAAGCGGCCCCCATGTGTTTGCGAGCTGGCCCCACTGCACTATGGAGGGAGGTCATGCTCCTAGATGGACAAATATTTTACAAAGGGCTCTCAGTTTCTTAGGCAGCTGAAGCCTGGGGTTTGTGGGTGGTTTGAGTGGAGCAAGGTGGAGAAGGAGGGATGCTGGCAGGTGCCATGTGGAAAAGTCTTAAATTCCACAAGGTCAAAACTAAATGTTCAACTCCCCACTTCTCCAGAGCCCGAGGTAGGGAAGGAAAGCACTACTTATCCTGGTTCATAATATGAGGTCATCCTAGGCCCCTTCCTGTCTGCAATCCCACATCATCCACTCTGTCACCAGCACCCGTCACTTCCACTTCCTGAAGTCTGCTAGATCCCATCCCCTTCTCTCTGTCTCTGGTACCATTGCAACAGCTTCCTGTCTGTCTCCTCAATACGTGGTCCCCACATAATACACTCTTCGTGTACAGAAACATGAGTTATCTTTTTAAGAAACCACTCCCCTACTTAGGGTTTTCCGTAATTCTCCAATGCTTTTGGAATTCTGATCTGCACCATCAGTCTTGCCTCCTGCCCAGGCATGATGCAGTCCCTCTTCCTTGACTCAAGAGTCCCAGAACCAGAGACAATATCCCTTTCTGGTCAAATTTTGTAACAGAAACCAGAGGTCGCAAGAAAGAGCTTCATTTGAATGCTTACTATAGTCAAGGCAGCGGCACACACGCCTTATCACTTTATCACTACAACCCTGAACTTCAGGTACTTCTACCATTCCCATTCTATAGCTGGAGATGCACGGGGAAGTTGAATAATGTCACCAGACTCACTCATAGTAAACAAACCAGCCAGCCTGACTTTGGAGGGGAACTGGGTCTTCCCTCCTGTGTCCTGGATTGACCACTTCCCATGGTCTGGCCATGAGCACATATTTGACAGATACATTAACCTATTTGTTTCTTGAGGCAACCCCAGGAAGCAGGGAAGTCAGGGAACATTATCCTTACTTTGTGGATAGGGAAACTGAACTTGAGAGGCCCATATTCTCCAAGTACTAACCGTGATGACAGTAACGACCACTCTGCATTGACTGTCTAACAAATGCTGGAGAGCAGGCTGGCCTTGCCAGAGAAACTGTTCCCATGGGTGGTGTGTGCGACAGCTTAATTACTCACCTAAGAGAGGAGCCTGGCCAGATTCCAGGGGACTCTCCAGGGGCACAAATGGGGACAGAGAAGACTCAAAGCCTACCGTTCTCACTGTCACATGTCACCTGGTGGTTCAGGAGGGAGTGAAATAACAGGGGCTGAGCAGCCATATCGACAGTAGCACCCTTACAGGGACCAACACCACCCATGGGTCCTCATACACTGGGCAGTAGTTCTCATCCTGGATTGGGTTCTCTGTGCTTGTCTATTCACAGAGGGTCCCCCGGTGCAACCCGGGGTCTCACCACCCACATGCTGGGCTGCGGTGGCCATTGGGCTGCACCCCCCTCTCTTCCTGGGGAACGTTTATACCAGAGGTTCCCCCAGTGTTCATGCTCAGGACCCCTTCACACTCTTACAGGTACTGAGGACCCCCAAAAGAGGTTGTTTATGTGGGTTATCTCTACTGATACTTACCATATTGGAAAGTAATTGCAAGACATTAATAATACATATATAGAATTTCATTTAAAGACAATAATAAACCCATTATGTGTCGATCTAAATAATATATTTTTATAACAAATAGCTGTATTTTACGACACAGAAATAATACATTACTAAGAGGATTGGCGTTTTACATTTATGAACCTCTGCTGGTGCTGGGATGCAGAGCGTGGCCACTGAGGTCACGCATTTACAGGAATCCCCCGGAAGGCGTTTCAGAGCCCCTTATTTCCTCAGTATTTAGATTACATGTGGACACGTTTTAATGGACTTCTTGGAACGCTTACTACCGGCATCTATACTCCCAGTTAATTGCCAACTCAGCAGTTCCTGCAGGTCACAGATTCACCTCCCAGGACGTGCGTTGGCCCATTGTAACGAATTCTGTGACCTTCCAACTCGAGAAAAGGAAACCTGTGGGGCAGGGACAGATGCCCTGTCAGCTGAGTGCGGGCCCAACGGGCAGCACTGTCCGCGGCAAGGTCAAGAGTCAGAGCACCTAAGAGCACCCCCCCGAGGGCAATCACAGGCAAGAAAGCCATACATCAGGAGTAATTTTTATGTGTCAGGAGCGCATGGAGATACCAGATGACAGAATAAATGCCGTGGCCTTTGGAATGAGCTTTGAGGAAGACTCTCCTGGCCCACACTCCATTAGCCTGCAGTGGGTCCCTAAGGCACCGGCCGACCTGTGGGCTGGGACGTCAGTCCTCGGTCAGGAGGGTCTGTGCCACGTAGCTGTCCTCCAGAGCCACCTGGCTGACCTGGTAGCTGTGTCCCGTGCCTCCTGCCATTGTTCTTCCCCCAATGAGCTCCCTGAGCATGCACACATTTTCTCAATCATCTTTTAAGAAATATTTAAATATTTTAATTTTTAATTGTAGTGAATGCCCATACATAAAACCTACCATCCTAACCATTTCATAGTGTCCCGGGCAGTGTGCACGGCGTTCAGCACAGTCACATCGCTGTGCAGCCATCCCCACCATCCGTCTCCAGGTCTCTCTTCATCTCGCAAAACTGAGTCTCCGAACCCAGGGAACAGGGCTGCCTGTTTCCTCCTGCCCAGCTCCTGGAAGCCGCCATTCTACTCTCTGTCTCCCCGACTTCTGTTACTCTAGTCACCTCATCTACGTGGAAGCACGTAGCATTTGTCTTTTTGGGACTGGCTTATTCCACTTGGTATAATGTCAGAACTTTCTTCTTTTTCAAGACTGTAACTACACTACCACATTCGCCCCATCATCTCCTGATGGACACTTGGGTTGCTTCCACCTTTTGGCCATTGTGAACAATGCTGCTATGAACACGGGTGTAGCAATATCTCTTTGAGACTCTGCTGTTAGTTCTTTTGGGTCTGTACCCAGAAGTGGAATTGTTGTATCATACAGTAATTCTGTTTTTAATGTTTTGAGGCACCACCATACTGTTTTCCACAGTGGCTGCGCTATTTCACATTCCCACCGATAGTGCCCAACGATTCTAATTTCCCTACATCCTCGCCAACACTTACTATTTTCTATTTTGTCTTTTGAAAAATAGGAAGCATCCTAATGGGTTCCCACTCACCTTTCTATCCTCCACAACAGCACACGAAGCAGTTCCTGGCCCAAGAGCTGACCACAACGAGTGGCTTTTAAAAGGAGTGTCCTTTCATTTCAATGACATGTGGAACCAGCTCTCCCTCTGATCAGCCTGCTCACCCTCACCAAAGCCACCTTGGTCAATGCACCGTGGTGACTGATGTCAGGGGCCATAGACTCTTGTGCCTGAAGCCAGTGTCTCCAGAACATCCTGTCCGCACATGGGAAGATTTGACATTGTAAAGATGTTGACCTTCTCAAACAATCTGTAGAATCATGTTAGAACTAGATTCCACAACATAAAATTTATCCAATAATAAGCTTATGAGAATAGACAAAGGATCCTGGAAGGGAAGACTAGTGGGGCACAGGGAGACTGTATTTTGCAGTTACTTGAACACGTTAACACAGTGAGCAACTGACATGTGCATTTTGCTGGGGCCTGGAGGGTTGCTACTGGCTTGGTGAGCTTGGAGTGATGCTGAGATTTCTGTCCAGCTCCCCTTCTTGGCTGTGGCCTAAGGTTTAGCATCACAATTGCGAATCCCAGCTCTGCTCTCAGCATTGCCTTCAGGGCAACCTCGTTCCTTCAGTTTCGTCAACACTCACTGCTCCCCAGTCTGGTTCTGGTTCACAGTTTGCCACCCTTTCTTTAGGAGAGGGTGGGTTCCTTGGAGATTTCTTCTTGCAAATACAGCAGTCCAGAAAATAAATCCCTTTAAGATCAAGGTGTTCTGGAATGAATGGGAATGATCTGCAAAGTATCTATGATATCATTGTGCTAAAAATAGATTCATGTAAGGAATTCAGAGCACTTAGTGAAATCATGGAAGATAGACCCGATGGCTGGGCAGGGGCTGGGCAGTGGCCCTGGTCAGGCCTCAAGCTCCTCAGTGCCCAGTGAATTCTCCTTTACAGATGCTAAGACATAGAATTGCCTCTGCCCAGTGGTTTGTGACTTGACAATCAGTGTTTTGTGGTTTGGGAGGTCAACTCAGTCTTTGGACCAGCAGGGAAACCAGGGTGGCCTCCTGTCTTCATCCCATCACTGTTCCCTGTCTCTACCTTTTCACCGCCTGGCCAACCTACTCTTCTGACAGTATATTTTCTAGAGAGGCTCCTTCTAGGCAAGCTATAATTACTATGTTGTGCTTACTGAAAGCCAAATTTTTCTCCCCCCACCGGCTTTATTGAGATATAATTTCCATATAACATCGTATAAGTTTAAGGTGTATCATATATTGTGAAATCCAAATGCTTTTAATGCTGGACAGCGAGGGGCAGGAACAATGAGACAGACCCCTGCCATCACCTACACCCTCGGGTTCCTCTGTCTGTTGACAGTGGGCTGCTCAGCCACATGGGGGAGTCCCAAGCCCTGTGCCTCCCCTGGAGCCAGCTGAGATTCAGCTGAACCTGGGCTGAGAATCAGGGCAGCTGGATGCTGGTCCAGCTCATCCTGCAAATATCACCTTTCAACTTTTCACGAAGTCTACCACCCTGCCTGGATTTCAGAGCACCTTAAGGATCGCTTCATCAGGCAATGATTAAAAAGAGATATTGTGAAGATTCAGTGGCTAATTCAAAAACGTTATTCAAAAAGCAGCAGGAGCAGCAGACTCAAAATCCTACGGAATACCTAGGATACACAGAGCTTGGAGGTAGCACCGTGGGGCAGCTGTATGATCAGCCCAGGTGGGGAGACGGCGTTCATGCATGAAACCTAAACAACTGTGCAAGGAAGTGCCTGACAATGCGCGTGGCTAAGGTTGCCTTTCTTACGTGGGGCCCGTAGAAAAGGTTCCCCAAAATACTTCATGTAAGGAGTTCTGTGTTTAAATAAGCTCAGAAAATTCTCTCTCATACCCCCTCCCTTGGGAGTTCACAATGGATATTGATTTATTAAAAATGTTGCTGAATTCTGCAGCAGGTAATCCACATAAGCCATGATTTCCCACGTGGACTTGGCCACAGAGCTTATTTTCAGTAGCACTTACTGACATGGAGAAGAGCCCATTTTGGGAAAGCTGAGCTGGACCTTTAGGCTTTGGAAGGAATGTCACTAGACGAAATTTCTGTGAAAGGTGTCAGCACACTCTCCCAGCCCAGTGACAGACATGAGAGTGGGGAGTGTCCACATATGAGAGGGAAGAGAAGGAGCTGGAGCAGAGCCGGCTTGCAGATGAGTTCGGGGAGGAGCATGCTGCCACCTGGAGAGGCTTGAACACCAGGCTAAGGGGCTGGACTTACAGGAGGAAGCTGCGTGTCTGTCCTCAATGGGCCCCCTCCTGAGAGGTTGCCCATGACCCTCGGGGAGCACACCCGAGTCCCACTGAGGTCTCCATTTCCTGGACAGGAGGCTATCAAGCTGGGTCTGTGTTGTCTCCAGTCTTCGCTTAGACCAGTGGTCCTCAGACTTCAGCAAGCATTGGAATAACCCGGAGAGCTGGCTGCTGGGTTCTGCCCAGTGTTTGGGATTCAGGAGGTCTCAGGAGGGGCCCAAGGATGTGCATTTCTGGTAAGGTGGTGCTGATGCTGACGGTCTGGGGCCCACCCTCAGGATTGCTTTGACTGCCTCCCACCAACAGTTTCTGCCTGTGGACATGCAGAGAACACACATCATGGGGGTGTTTTAAATAGAACTTGAGAAACAGATGGCTCCAGCCAGCAACCTTAACTCATCGGGGTCAAGGTTTCCTCACAGAAACAGTTAAATGGCTGGTCCAATGGCTTGGACCAGGTCAGGGCCTGCAAACCCAAATTCCAGAAGTATCAGGTGGGCAACAAAGATGAGTAAAGCCACCTGGCGAGCCCAGCTCACGTCAACCAGTGTCATGCCAGGGTGTGGGGCTGACGTTGCCAAGTGAGTATCATTGTCACCTTTCTAAAGGTGAAGAAACAGTCTCAGAGAGGGTAGATAATGAGTTCAAGGTAACTCAGCTGGTGAACGAAAGGGCCCAGATTCTGATTTAAGGGCTTCAGTTTCAAAATCTAAGTTCATCCCCTTAGATTGTCCAATCTAAGACAATGCAACATTGTCTCTGAGCGCGTCTCACCTCCAGGTCATGGCACAGGCATTTGTGAAGGGTCTGTGGGCTGGGGAGGAGCGAAGGGATATATATGCAGAGCCTGCCCAGGGATCTGGAAAATGCACGTTTGCAATTGTTTTCTTACTGCTCTTCTGAGGCAGAGCCACACGCACAGGGCAAGCTCAGAGGGAGGATGGCTGGGGTTCGCTCCACGCTCTCAGCCCTGCTCTCCCAGGCACTGTCCCCCTGCTTCTCCATCACCAACTTTTCACCTAGGAGCTCATCCAGCCTTAATTGCAGACAGAAATGCAGCCTCTTGTCTGAGTCACAGGATGACAACAAACCGAGATAAATGAGTGCTGGGCTTGCATGCGCTTGGGCTTCTTCTGCTAATGAAGCCAGTGCAAGCTGGAAATTCGCAGCCAATGTCCAGAGATGCCCCTGTGATCACCCGGATGTATCACAGGGGGAGAGGCTGCCGGCTTTTATATTTGCAGCAGCTATGAGCTCTCATGGGTCTATTTCAGATTCCTCATCCATTCTTTTTAAACTTTGCCGTAACAATAACAGTCACACCAAATGTCTCACATGTCACATCATGCAGAATAGAAGGAAGCAGTAGAGAGTGTAGCCCCCACCCTTCAAAGGCATAAAAAAGCAGGTACTAACCGTCTCCCAGAGCAGCGCCTTCTTCTCCTTCCCCCTCTCTCCTCCAGCAATCACATCGGTTCTGGCGCTGCTGTTCTCCACCTTTTCTTCACTCCTACGGACAGCCTCATGCTCAGAACTTCTTTATAGATGTGGAAAAACCCCACAAAAACAGTCAGCTGAAGATGTTTGTGTATCTTCTTTTTCTTTTCCTTTTTTTTTTCAGTGAGGGGGAGGGAGAGAGAGAAGGAGGTTAACACCAATGTGAGAAACATCAATTGGTTGCCTCTTGTATGCACCCCCACCTCCCCTCCCCCACCATGAGGACCGAACCCACAACCCAGGCATGTGCCCTGACTGGCAATAGAACCGGCAGCCTTTCGCTTTGCAGAACGATGCCCAACAAACTGAGCCACACTGGCCAGGGCTGTCTCTCTTCTTTCAAATTCTGAGTTGGACATGAAGTTCCCAGTGAACATCTGCCATACTCCCAAATGGGAAATGGACCGCTGACCATAAGACCAGCACCAATGACTTTAGGCAACTTAGTCACCAAGGACTCAAATTGTCACCACTCTGCAGCCACTTAGACACCCAGTATCCTTGCCAAGAAGATGAACGAGATGGCCCGTGAGTAGCTCAGAGGCTGAATCACAGCCGAATACCCAACAGATACATACTTTGGAGAAGCTTCTAT
>CM052544.1:8776626-8795777 GCA_028533065.1 Trachops cirrhosus | reverse complement strand
GAAGAGCATGCTGACTCTCCTAGTATCCTTGAATGCAGGAAAGAAATCTCCCGCATGAAAAGTGCCCTCCTTGCTCCGGGGGTGCCTAAGACACTCCCTTATTGCTAGAGCTAAGGCATCCGCAGCCTAACATAAACTTACGTAAACAATCTTGGCTCTCCTTTACCACTTCACTGCCCAAGCCCAAACTTTGTTTAGATACCACACTAATGCGCACCCAAACCTGAGTGTCTTGGTCCTGTCAATTCTTCACAAATGCATGTTTCTTTTCTTTAAAAAGTATAAAAACCTGGATGGTTCACCATTTTTGAGAGTCTCACTTAGGATCTCCTGTGTATATGTATTAAATTGGTTTTCTTCTGTTAATCTGGTCTTGTGCCAGTTTCGTTATTTGTCCAGCCATAAAAACTCAAGAAAGGCAGAGGTGAGAGCTTCCTCCTCCCCAGCACTCTCAAAGCCCTGACCAGCTCCAACTTGGGGAAGCAGGGCGACCTCTCAGGTGACTTCCACTGGGGCGACAAGCTAAGGCATAAGGAATGTGTGCTTTGACTGACCTGGACTTAAGCTGAATTTGGCCCCTCACTACCTGTGTGAAGATGGACAAGGTACTTAACTTCTCTGAGCAGGAGTCTCCTTAAACATAAACTGGAGATGATAGTTATATCTATGTCTGTGCATGAAGAGCTCAGCCTGTTTCCCAAGACAGGGGAAACGCGAATAAACCTGAACAAGGCGCGTGCTCGAGGGCTGGGAGCTGTACTGATGCCACCGTGTAGGATGAGGGTCGAAGAGATGCTTCCAAGGAAAGTGATTCAGAAGTGGGGGAAAGACAAATGTAGATGCATTGAATCTTTTCTAGAAATATGCTTCCTTGAACATCTCTGCTCCTCCAAAGTTTGGGGCACGGTACCCTGCAAGGCCTTAACTGTCCTCCTTGGCTCTACTTAGCAGCCACCATTTTAAATAGCCATATTGATTTTTCCTTCCTTTTACCTGCAAAATCCTCCAGGCTCTGTTAACAGAGAAAACACACGCTCTGCTCTTTCAAGTGCTCCTCCAATGCAATGCACGGCAGCAGCCCTTCGTGCTGGGTTTGCAGAGAAAGTACCTGAGGGTGCTGAGGACAGGTGCAGACTACCTGGCCATTCCCGGCCAGTGTGGGCAAGTCAGAGTCCTGCAAGTCAGGGACAGATGCAATTGACAGGTGACTGGGGTCAGGACTTGAGGAGGTGTATATGCTCTTTTTTTAAAAATGTGTATAAAGGGAATCAGATAAAACTCCAGAGCTCTGGTTCACTTGCCTTTTCCCTTCAGACGTGCCTTGTGTTGCACACACTCACTCTGGCAGCTGCTGCCAGCTCTTGCCGAGACAATGCCCAGGACACTAGATGCCAAGCAGTGCCCTTCACCTCTGGTGCATGACTCAGCCAGAGCCCGGATATGGAGAAGGGGCAACATGGCCCAGTGACATATTGTGAGGACCAATCCCCGTGGTCTGGCCTGATGCCTCCCTCTGCGTGTTTGCTAGACACACCTGCGCATTGGAGACTGTCCAGTCAGAGGGATGGACAGAAAGAGGCCACCCTCCAGTGGCCTAACAGCCTCAGAGGGTTCTCAGCCAGAGGCTCAGTGGTTAGCAGCCCTGGGGCAGATCAGCGTGGCTGCTGTTCAGTCCTGAGGCAGAGGAGGGGAGGCAGGAAATGGGATGACACAGGAAATGAAGGAATGTGGTGGGGAAATCCTTTCCTGGCTTTTCCTTGCCAGCACATCGTAGTAGGAGAATCTTGGAGACAGCCTCTTCCTTGTTCTGTGAGAAGCATCATAAGCTCTGGATTTCTTTCCCTCCCCCTTCCATCCCTCTTTTCCTTGCATTCACAACCTTTTTTTTTTTTTTTTTTAGCATGTCCTGTGTTCTAGTGACTGTTTTTGGTGCTGGAGATTCAGTGGTGAAAAAACAGAACTCGTAACTCAGTCCAGCGGTGGAGAAGAAAAGCAACAGTCATTTCCCCCTAGGGAGTTAAGCACTATCCCAGAGGCTGGGTTCCTGGGTGCTGTGGGAGTACACAGATGGGCACCCAGTGAGCTACTAGTGGTGGTGGGTGGATTTGGGGGAGACTTTTTGAGTGAGATAAAGTCTTAAAGTCCAAATAAATATTAGCCACAAAGAAAAGATGGCAGACTTCAGGGACCATTGTCACTTAGCTTCTTCCCCAACTGTTTTCTCAGTTCAGACCCTCCAGGGTTAAGAATAGCATCTTGCTTTAGACAATCCCAGTTTTTTGCCTAAATTTTACAAACTAGAAGGATAGTTCAGAGCTGCGCAGGGCTAGCTAAGGCAAATATTGATGTTCTAAAACAATTAATTAGACCAAAGCAAATGTCTGGGCATTCAAAGCATTTTGCCTCAAGAGTACTATTAAATACCTGTGGGTAAGTCATTAATTCAATAAAGTATTTATTAAGGGGCAATTTACTTCCAGGTCCTATTCCAGCAATAGGTGATGGGGATAGAGTAGGAAATGAAGTGGACAACTTCTCTCTCCTAAAAGATCTTATTTTTAGTGGGGGAAGATAGAAAACAAACAATAGTCCTCTCTTTCTATCTCTATCCATTTATCTCTCTCTCTGTCTATATGCAAATATAGATACAGATAGATAAGTATTTCACACACACAGATAATGGGGATAGTTAATATAAAAATAGAACAATTCTAAATTTGTATTGTCCAGTATGGTAGCCACAGTCATATGTGGCAATTTGAATATACACTTAAATTGATGAAAATAAAATAATTTTAGTTCTTTAGTCTCACAGCTATTTCAGTAGTTTAATAGACATATGTGGCTAGTGGGTACCCATTGGCTGGTGCATTTATAAAACATTGCTCTCATCTTGGGAAGTTCTCCTGAATGACACTGCTCCAGCGTATCGGTTTGCATGGCTTACTCTGTTCCACTTTCTTAACAAGCCTTCGGCTGTTGCTAGGGTGCTCCAGAGAAACAGAACCAATGGGATATACATGTACGTAAAGAGATTTATCATAAGGAATGGGCCCGGGGGATATGGAGACTGACAGGTGCTAAGGTCTGCAGGGTGAGTTGACAAGCCGATGCCCAGGAGAGCCAATGGTATAGTTTTAGCTGGGAGGCTGGCAGGCTGGATGCCCAGAGAGAAGTTTCCATTCAAATCCAAAGGCAGAAAAAAAAAGTCCCAGTGTGAAGGCAATCAGGCAAGAGGAATCCTCTTTCAGTTGGGGGAGGGTCAGCCTTTTTGTCTCTTCAGGCCGTCAACTGACTGAATGAGGCCCACCCACATTAAAAGGGCAATCTGCTTTACTTAGTCTATTGACCGAAATGTTAATCTTGTCCAAAAACACCCTCACAGAAGCATCCAGCGTAATATTTGACCAAATATCTGAGAACCCCATGGCCTAGTCAAGTTGATGATACAATTAACCATCATCCCAAACTTAATTCACATTACCATTAGTGACTGTGAGATTCTGAAGCCCTGTCAACACATGTCTAACTAGTCTGGCTACTGAAACATCAACTCTGATTTCAGTTTGCTTCCAAGGAAATAAATCCCAAAGCCAGAGGGAAGAAGCAGCTTCCACTTGCACTCTGTCACATGTAGTTTTAGACCATATCCTTGGGACGAGATAGAGTGTGGCTTACTGAAAAGAGCTTGGGTTTATGGTTACGTGATCTGGGTTCAAATCACAGCCCTGACACTAGCTCTATCACCGTGAGCGAGTGACTGAACAGCTCTTTCATTGTCCTTTAAAAAAATAAGTGAGATAATAAAAAAGAATGTCTAGAAGGTGGTGGATCATGCCAGCATCTCTATAATGTGCCTTAGAGATGGGAGACCATTTCACTACAAGACCAGTGGGCATAGGATGTATTCTCGTCATCTTTATTTACCTCTAGCGTACCTGCTACATGGTAGACAGTGAAGAAATGGAATGAATGAATTTATTGAATGAATAAATGTATACATGAATTTGGGGTTGAATCAGTTATGAGCCTTTACAACAGAGATACAAAATTTTGTCTTACTATAATTCATACAATGCTGTGTTCACATATCGAACTTCCAAGCTGTTCAAGGATTGATTATCAATACTTGAAACTCAAAAGAGAAGAATTTGTTCATAAACCATTCAAGTCTCAGATATTGGCTACTTTATTAGAATGTGAAACTATTAGGTATTCATTTTTTGTGTCATCCCTTTTAGTGTGTCAGAGATGAAAATCACATTTAATAGGGTTTTGTTATGTTCACATCACTCAGCCATGTTTTCAGTTTAATAATTTACCCACTACTGAGGTCATTATGTCTCACTTGAAAAATTCTGTTTCACTCAAAGAGAGCACGTTGGTCTATTTTCCTCCCTTCCATATCACCTATAAAATAATTTCTGATTTTCTATTTTTCATCATAATGTGACCTTTCCCTGTAATGAATAAAAATGTGTTCATCAACTAATCTCAGTGAATTTTCTTTCTGAAAATGAATGCCATGACTCTATGGAGAGACTTCCTCATTATATTAACAAAAGGGAAAAGGCTGAGTCACCCGTGGCTTATGATTCATGGACTTATAAGGACAATGAGTCAGTGGGGCCTCAGCTGGAGACTGTCAACATGACAAGGGAGCCAGGTGGGGCTCTGCTTCTGGAACTGCCGACAAGGAACAGGAGAGTGGGCTGAGGAACAGGACCAGGGAAAGGAGGCTCTGTAGGCTAAGGAGGTAGTTGAACTTCCAGAGAGTGGCCAATGGAGGCGAGGGGGCTTCCACAGGAAAGACCAAAAGGCTCAGGAGGAGGCATGAAAATTTTACAGAGACAGAAAAGCCGCGAATCAGTCACATGTGGCCTTGTTTCTGAAGTCTGGAAATCAACGTAGCTCTAGTCCTGGGAAAAGATTGCGATGGTACAATTAGTCCTTTTCAACAAAGTGCTCAGTAAAAATGGAAACACCCATGCCCAAGGAACTGGAAGTCAAGAAATACAATTGAGTTAAAAAAAACTTAGAGGGACAGGAAACGTTTAGTAAGCACCTACTACGTGGGGTACCACATATAACATTGTATTTAATCGTCAACACTCTTGAGGACTGTGGTGAAGCAGATGTGTTGGGCAGGATGTGATGCCACCCCACTGAATGACAGTGCTCAGGAAAGTGCCATATTACTGTACAAACAGGGGACCTACTTCTGAGTAGGAAGGAATTCTTGTCATCTTCCATACACAGCCAGTGGGAGTAAAAATGGGCACAGCTTTCTTGGAGCAAGATCCAGCAATATTATGTAGATTTGCATAATATCTTTCCAGGAGATTTTATAGACTCTTCTCCCTGGCTGGGATTTCTCTTGCCATCCCTGTGTCCCAGAACCCTTTGTTTTGACCTCCCTTTTGTGTTCATGTCTTAATTCTTCTACAAGGTTGTAAACTCTTTGAGAACTTACAGAGTTCATCTCTCAAGTTCCCTTATATATACAATATACATATTCTTTCATATTATAAGAGCTCTCTTTCTCTCCTGGCTCCTGTTCTGTTGAATGTAAGCTTACTCAAGTCTATTTGACTTTAAATACAGACTTTGAATCTCAGCTGCTGTCTTCTTACTGCCCTCAAAACCATCCCTTTTCAACAGAGTGGCCTTGTACCTACAGTGTCCCTCTCAGGACACATGTCGACTCGTCCACTCACTGCACCTGGTCTTTGTTCCCAGTGATATCACCTTTGTGCCAGGTACTTTCATATGGTTGGTATCTGTTTCTTATACTTTTGCACATCCCTTAATTTTTATCCTACTTGATTCATTTTTGGAATGACAGTTTTATCCAGTGGAGAACTCAGTTTTGCTTAGTGAGTCAATCCCCAAATTGTGTTCTTTTAATAGATGAGTTACAGCTATTAGATTTTTTAAATAGGATTGATTTGTTTGGTGTATTCTCAACTCTGTCATATGATTTTATGTTATACTTACTTTATGTGCTATGCCATATTTCTTTGTGACTCATTTTCTCTATTTTTTTATTCCTTGAGGTTATTTAGTAAAGTTTGTATTTTGGTTCTAGTCATTACCTTTATTCAGATGCCTTTTATAATGTTTGAAGTCCCTTTCTTTAGGTAGGCTTCTACTAAATCGTTTGTTCAGCTTTAAATTATATCCCTTTGGTATTAACTATTACCCATGTAGCAATCTGTTTATTTTATTTTTCCCTTGCTGGCTTCCTTCTTTCCTATGTTTTAAAAGATCTTTTATTTATTTTTAGAGAGAAGGGAAGGGAGAGATAAAGAAAGGGAGAGAAACAGCAATGTGAGAGAGCAACATTGATTGGTTGCTTCTTGTACAGGAACCAAGCCTGCAACCCAGGCATGTGCCCTGACTGAGAATCTAACTGGCAACCTTTCGCTTTGTGGGATGATGCCCAACCAACTGACCCATAACGTTTTTAAGATGCTCTCCTGCAGAGCATTTCTGTTATTTTTAAAGTATGATAGAATTTATCTTGAATTATAACATTTTAGGTTAATTTTCAATATTTAAATTAGGCCTTTTATTTTTGTGATTTTTTTAAAAATTATAAGTTCACATATTAATTGTGTTCAAATTTAAAAAGATTCTTTAAAAACTCCAACCATATGCATATGTTTGGACTTTCATATCTGTTTTCTGTGTCTATTACTTTCTCTTTGATTCTTTTCACTTCTTTCTTTATTTTGCTTTTGGTCTTTTGGCCATTTTTATCCCTGTCCTCAAGGCTTCTATTATAATTTCGGTCAAATCTATTCTTCCTTGTGTACTTTATAATTTAGTTCATTTTCTGAGATGATTTTGCCATTTTTTTGCAATCTGTTTCTTGAATTTGGTCAACTTCCATTTCACACTTCTTGTCTTTTATCCATTTCTATTATAAGTTTTAAAATTTCAAGATGATCTTTCATAATTATAAGAACTTATTTATTACTATTTAAACTGAAGGTGGGGTATCATTTAATTGTTTTTCTTTGGTTAGTGGGTGGTTTGTAGGGGAAATATTGCTAGGTGAAATGTTTTATTCTCATTTAAAAATTTCTTCTTAAGTTAGTTGTGTGTGGTTGTATCATTTTCTGTTCATTTAAAAAATGCTTATATTGTCTGGACCAGAAATAACATATGGGGCTAAGGAGTTTGGATAGCTCAGTAGCTTTCTGAGCTCAAGACCTCCCCCTTTGATGGCACAATGAGGTGCAGTTCCTTTAATGGGTGGCCTCTTGGGAGAGGGAGAAGGAGGGATTTGTTAGCTTCTTAATTTTAGTCTTTGGTTTCTCTATGAGCCTTAATTTCCACCACTTGCCCCTTTCTTTCCACTTACCGTGAAGAGGACCAGAGATACCTTCCCTTTTAGTTGATTCCATGTTCCCCAGAGGCAGTACCTTCCATTTGGATCCTATGTACTGTCACACGTCTTCATTTCAATTTCTTCGTAGTCACCCGAATCCCATCCTTGGCCAGTGCTCGGTTCACTGGGTTTTAGATCTGTTCTCATTTTCCTCCACTTAGGATGGGACCATCTTTCTCCAGTGATTCAGGGTCCTCCTCTCTTCTTCTTCCCCATGCAGTGTGCCCATGCTCCATTTGGGTGTGAGTCCTGACGCTGGTTCTGGCTTTGCTGTTTTGAATATATATTCCTCTGTTTACACACAAATCAATAATGTTAGTTGTCCCTGTCTCCTAGTTATGCTGTAGCATGGCTTAAATGTGGTTTTCTTTGCTTTCTTTAATGGTCTGTATGTTTTCTGGAGGATATATTAAAAAATTCTAATTTAGATGGCCACCATTTTCCTACAAATAAGTTAGAAGCTCTACTCATATCATTTTCAAAGTCATCAACATCTTTCAGAGAATTCCAAGTGTACTGCTCTAGCATAAGCTCGGGAGTATCATATGTTTGGGGCCTCAGAACCTTGTCTACCCAACTTTTCCTGTATTTCTGGGACACTCTGAAGGGGGCCAATGAGATCTTTCCAGAGAGCAGCGTGAAGGTCCTTGAACTTGATGTTTACTAGATCCTTCCAACCCTAATAGTGTGTAATTGCATGGACCTGGGGCTTGCCATTAATGCTGAATTAACAAGAAATTCAATTTACTGAAATAGTATCACATGCAGTTTGGTCAATGGATATTTCTGGATTTTGCTCCTCTTTGTACTCTAGACTGTTTTATGAGCAATTGTAGAGACAGAAGAAGCAGGCTACAAAGATTAATTTACTATTCTGTATTGTGAATCCTTACCAGTGTTATAAGATAAAATCCCTAATTGTCATGGACAGTTGCCATTCTGCTAGGAAAACTCCCTTCCCTGCAACAGAACTTAACACAGACTTTCTCTTGAGAATCATCAGTATCTAAATCTTCTGTGCCAGACCTGCTAAAAATGCCTCCAAAACGTGCTCTTCTGCTTCTTTCTAATCGGCTTCCATAAGTTTTTGTCTGTATTAACAAATTTCAAATTCCCCTCTGAGTGTCTGGTCTGGTGCTCTTTACACAACAATAGAACACCTTTTCTCATCATGGTTCTTCTTAGAATAAATATAATTCTTTACTTAATCCTTTCAAATGCATTATCTCACCAGACCCATTATCCTTGAGCTAAGCTGGGTATGCATCCTCAAAAGAGTTTATTTTTCACAAGATAAAACTAAGGCAAAGAGAAATAAAGTGACTTGTTGAAGATCTATTTGAGAAAACTAGATTTATAATTTATGTTTCCTGATTCTCAAATACACATTGTCCACTAGTTTCCCCCAACCTGTAATTAATGTAGAATAACTTAATATACATTTTCTTTTCAACCAGTGGTAATTATACCCTACTAGTGAACATTAGGGATTATAATTGCCTTAGTGTGGGGGAGGGGCCGTTCCATGAAGCTCATGCGTCTGTTTTGGTGTTACTGACCCCTGAGTCACTGCCTATATGAGTTGTGACTTTCTAGTTAACTAAGATTCTTTACACATTTGGTGGGCTGATGTGATAGGACCATGGCGGACAGGGAGCAAGAGGAATAGAAACTAATTTAAAGATCTGAGGTGCTTTGTGCTTCCTCCAAAACGTTTGGAAAACTAACCCCACACTCTGGTCTGTAAAGGAAAAGGGCCGATGACAGTGGTCAGGTAAGATGGGAGTGACCATGTCATTGTGACTCTGCTGGGGGCAAAACCTGACTCTAAGTCTAAGTAATTATTATTATCATTATCATTATTATTATTATTATTTGATTTTATGCCAAGACGTGGCATTTGGAAAGAGCAACTTGCCTCTGAACGTCCTCTGGACATCCTGGGAAAGCCAGTGATGATCTCCCCCTTCTAGAAGATGCAGCAGGACACACTGTGGGCAACAAAAGTCATTCCTCCTCAATGGGAGCACACCTGGCGGAGCCTGCGTGGGGCGCTGGAGCGAGGGAGACCAATGGGCACGACGGAACTATTTAGTGCCCGTTGTCTCCGTTGAGCCTCACACCACCCCTGAGGCAGGTATGACTATACCAGCCTGGTGTATAAGGAAACTAGGGCTTAAAGAAGTGAGTAAGTTACCCAGTGTAAGAAAGCTAGTACGTGTTGGAACTCAGAAGGAACCCAGAGCTTTGACTTAACCCACATTTTAAACCACCCTGGGATCTGTCACTTGATCAGCAGGGTAGGTCCTTCACCACTGAGCACATGTTTCACCTGGTTAAACCTCACGTCCTTCACCTGCAAGTGGAGGCGATATTACCTGCTTTACAGCAATGGCCCTCGGATTGAATAAGGAACTTAGGAAAATCCCTGGCGTGTGATAGCTAATCATTCTTCACTGATTGATTTTTATTTGGTTATCAGGTTTTCATATCATTAATTAAACAACTATTTATTGAGCTGTAGGATCAGCTATCATTACTTCTTGACTACAGTACTTGGTAATTTCTTGTTACTGCTTTATGTAATCCTTAAAATAAGCCTACAATGTAGGTATTATTCTTATCTTCATTTTACAAATGAGAAAACAGGCTTAAAAAGATGAAGTGATACACAAAGGCCAAACCTCTGAAAATTAATTTTCCAAAGCCATTTTACTAAAAGAGCTAAATTTTAAAGAATTTTTAGAGAGTGGCGCTGTGCATCAGCACCCTCTCTGTCCTTGTGCTGGCCTTTTTGTTCTCCTGTGTCTTTATTTCATACAAGAATGGATGACATCCTACAAAACCCAGTGTTCCACTGTATTCTATACGGCTCCTCTGGACTTTCTCTCTCTCTCATGGGGAAATTGCGTGGGGAGCTGCCTTACTCCAGTTTATTTGCCTGAGAAGTTACAGTGAATTGTTATTCAGCTAAACTACCAATGATTAATCAGCAGATAATTGGATGAGTTCACTAAAAGCTATTTGTTTATGACAAATGGAATTTCAGCTAATTGACCCAGGACTAGGCGGGGGGCCAGCTTTTTGTTGTTTGGAGTTGTTGCTGGTGGTGATGTATTATAAGGTGGCAGGTGGCTGACATCAAGTACTCTGAATGATGTGAGTGTTCAGTATATTTGCAATTTCAAACAAAACTGATTCTGCTTGATCGTGGGACTCTGTGTCCAGGGAGCAAGATAATTTCTGGGGAAGCTGGATTTGGCAGCTACCCAACTCCATGCTTATAAAAAAAACAATAATGTATGTTGTTTATTTTTACCCTGCACTGGTCTCTGGTAAAATCTATCTCTTGTAATAGAAAGAATAGGGCTGGCTCTGTTTTACTCTCTTGTCTAAACTATGAATAATCTGTTCTTTCTTTTTTAAAAAAGATTTATTTATTCATTTTAGACAGAGGGGAAGGGAGGGAGATAGAGAGGGAGAGAAACATCAATCTGTGGTTGCCTCTCATGCACCCCCTACTAAAAACCTCACCTGGCCTGCAACCCAGGCGTGTGCCCTGACTGGGAATCAAACTGATGACCCTTTGCTTTGCAGGCCAGTGCTCAGTCCACTGATCCAATCCAGCCAGGCCAAATACTCTACTTTTTCTTTCATTGCCCTCCAACTTTATGCATGTAAATTTCTACATCTTAAATACCTCTTGACACAGTCCACTTCTATCTAACCAAAGGAAAGCCACCATCATCTCTACCTAATCACTAAAATGACCTTCCAAAAGCTCTCCTACCTTCACCTCTTCCTCAACCCATTCTTTGCAACACAAAAAGAAAGATACATCTAAAATGGAAATGCCAAGTGGTGTCACTGTGCAGCTCAGAACCCACCATAGGCTCCTTGTCACCTTAAGAATAAAGTTTCAATAAAAATGCCTGGCAGCCAAGTACTTCACAGTGAGGACCCAGCCTCTCCTCCACCTGGACCCTCTGGTCCTGCTAGCGTGAACCAGGGAAGTTCTCCTAACCCAGCAATCCCTCCTCACATCTAGGTCTTTGCATATGCTGTTCCCGCTGTGTGCAATGCTCTTCCCCTTTCTCTGTCTTACTCTCTTGCTTATGCTCCTCCAAGTCATTGTGAATAGTTTTATAGACAACCATAATCCTCAGTATAAACCCCCACAAATGGGTCATGTGAATCAACAGACATGAACACCGATGTCCATAACAACATTATTCTTAGCAGACAAAGTCTGGAAACAACCCAAATGTCCTCCAACACTAACACAGGTAAATAACTCATGGTATGTTCATTTCCCTAAATACGGTAAGACAATGGCATTGAATGAGCAACAGCTACAAGCAACATGATGAATCTTATAAACACCATATTGAACCAAAGAAGCTGGAACAAGAGGTTGCTTAGATTCTATTTGTTTAACACATGTTAATAGATAGGCAAACTAGGCTGTAGTGTTTCGGGGAGAACACTTGGGTGGTGGAGGTAGGCAGAGAGGCAGGAAGAAATGACACGACCAGTAAGTGAAGTGGTTCATTGTGGGAAGGATGGGCGAGCGGGAGTACCAAGGAGCTCCTGGAAAGCCTGTTATGTTCTGTTTCTTGACCTACATGGTAATTGCACAGATGTTTACTTCATGATAGAGCATTGCTGTGAATATCTTTATTATAATTTATAATATAAAACATTAAGAATTCAAGCGAATCAATGAATGAAAATCCAACATTCTAGATAGTCCTGAGGTGCTGTCTCTAACTGTTCCTTATTCTCACACTCCTGGGAGGGAGGTGAAGAAAGGTATGGAGGTAAGAGTGCCTGCCTTCCTCTTATTTGGGGCTTTTCCTTTCTCACACTTCTATTTCCCTTGTTGTCCCATTTCCTGCCTCCCCTCCTCTGCCTCAGGACCGAACAGCAGCCACGCTGATCTGTCCCAGGGCTGCTGACCACAGAGCCTCTGGCTGAGAACCCTCTGAGGCTGTTAGGCCACTGGAGGGTGGCCTCTTTCTGTCCATCCCTCTGACTGGACAGTCTCCAATGCGCAGGTGTGTCTAGCAAACACGCAGAGGGAGGCATCAGGCCAGACCACGGGGATTGGTCCTCACAATGTCACTGAACCATGTTGCCCCTTCTCCATATCCGGGCTCTGGCTGAGTCATGCACCAGAGGTGAAGGGCACTGCTTGGCATCTAGTGTCCTGGGCATTGTCTCAGCAACAGCTGGCAGCAGCTGCCAGAGTGAGTGTGTGCAACACAAGGCACATCTGAAGGGAAAAGGCAAGTGAACCAGAGCTCTGGAGTTTTATCTGATTCCCTTTATTTACATTTCAAAAAGAGCATACGCACCTCCTTAAGTCCTGACCCCAGTCACTTGTCAATTGCATCTGTCCCTGACTTGCAGGACTCTGACTTGCGCACACTGGCCGGGAATGGCCAGGTAGTCTGCACCTGTCCTCAGCACCCTCAGGTACTTTCTCTGCAAACCCAGCCCGAAGGGCTGCTGCCGTGCATTGCATTGGAGGAGCACTTGAAAGAGCAGAGCGTGTGTTTTCTCTGTCAACAGAGCCTGGAGGATTTCGCTGGTAAAAGGAAGGAAAAAATCAATATGGCTATTTAAAATGGTGGCTGCTAAGTAGAGCCAGAAAGGGCACTCCAAGGAGGACAGTCGAAGCTTTAGGGAAGGAGGAGGAAGAATTTCAGTGAAGTTTTTACGCTTCATACTTCCGTCCTTATTCCATTTCCAAATAGCCTAAATCGGAAACACCCCTGCTCTCACGTCTTGCCTAGAAATAGTAGTAGCTGCTCTTTCTTGAGTATGTAGACTACGCCTAGAGCTTTGCGCACACTCAGCGGTAATATTAACTCCAGTTTAAGATTTTTCTATCAATATCCCAAAGGTAGTTTATTTCAAACTTTTGCCCCTGTAGCTTTGGAAAAGATTTCTAGAAATGGGATTGCTGTGTCAAATCATAGCGGGTTAGCCAATCAAAGGGGAAGAAGCAGCGGCAGGGCGGTCTTTGGAAAGCCACTTATTTCTGGGTGAAACCTGCCAGGGGCACCTGTCCTTTCATGTCTGCCTGCTCTGGTCCCATTTAACTCAGGTCCTATCAGGAAGGAGGACGGCTAAGCCAAGACACAAGGTGTCCTCTTCTTTCGTCCCAAACTGGCCTTCTTTGGTTGATAATGCCCTGCCCCCACCTCTCAACATGGATGATAGACGGGAAGACAGATAGATAATTTAAATAGCTGATTATATCCAAAGTCTCATTTTTAGCCCGTGACTTTTTTTAGCCCTTGAAAGGAGTCACATCTTACCTTACCACTAGAATGAATTATGATTATTCATCAATTGCCTTGAAAACAGTGGAATAATGTCTCCAAGGGAATTAAAGAAAGTAACTGCTAATCTAGAATTGAATGTTCGGCAAAAATAGTTTTCAAAAGTAAAATTGAAATAAGTACACTTTCAGACAAATACAAACTGAGAAAATTTGTTACCAGCAAGCCTACACTAATATATAAAATAAAAGGTGTTCTTTAGAAGAAGTAAGAGGAAAGCTTAAAATTGCAAGAAAGAAAGATTAACACGTGTTTAAATGTGAATCTATCTAAATAAATTTTGTCTCTAAAAACAATACAAATAATGACTTGAGGTATTGAAATATAGAAACAAATGCATAGCAGTAATAGCATTGAAGTATGTAGGGGGATAAATAGAATTAAGAGTTTCTGTGGCCCTCACATTGTCTGGGAAACGGTAAGAGTATTTATTTGTATTAAATCCTAAGTCATGGGTACATGTGGTCATTTCTAAGGTAACTACCAAAATAGTAGAAAATAATGTACTATTGCTAGGCTAAAAGGGAGAAATAGAATGAAAAATTATTGAGCTCCAAACATTGGAAGAGTAGGTAAAAAATAAGTAAGGGGGAGTGTGGAAAGCAAGTAGTAAAATGCTCTATTTAAATTAATATGTATGAGTAGAAAATGATATTAAATGTAAAATGACTATATGCCAACTAAATAATTGTGCGTGAGATTTAGATATTACATGGTGATAAAAAACAAATTCATGGGAAATATATAATTTTAAAAAATGTATGCATCTAGCCACATATCCTCAAAATGCATGAAACAAAAATTCATGGTCTTGAGAAGGAAAATACACAAGTCCACAATCATAGTGGCGGAGTTTAATATACTTTTCTTGATAACTGATAGAACAGTAGATAAAAGTATGTTTTTGAAAGATTTCAACAACATGATTAACAAACATGATCTGATTCACATATATAAAACATCGTAGCGCCAGCAGAGTATTTACTCTATTTAGTGATATAAAACGTTCAAAAAATCTTAGACCATAAAAGTTTTAAAGGAAGCACATCATACAGAATGCAATCACAGGAGAGATCTGAACAACGGAAGTCCTAGAAACTTCACATACACCGGAATTCACAAAGAAGAAATGCCAATGGAAGATTTTATTTTATTTATATTTTTTTAAATTTTAATTGTTATTCAAGTACAGTTTTCTGCCCTTTACCCCCATCCCAGCCCACCTCCCCAGCACTCCCCACCTCCCTCCTGTTTCCAACCCCCCTTGTTATTGTCCATGTGTCCTTTATACTTGTTCCTGCAAACCCTTCCCCTTTCCCCCTGAAATTCCCTCCCCTCTCCCCTCTGGTCACTGTCAGCCTGTTCTCTATTTCAGTGTCTTTGGTTGTATTTTGCTTGCTTGTTTGTTTTGTTGATTAGATTCCTGTTAAAGGTGAGATCATATGGTATTTGTCTTTCACCACCTGGCTTATTTCGCTTAGCATAATGCTTTCCAGTTCCATCCATGCTGTCGCAAAGGGTAAGAGCTCCTTCTTTCTTTCTGCTGCATAGAATTCCACAATGAAAGATTTTAATATACAGAGTGGGGCAAAAGTAGGTTCACAGTTGCAGTTATGCAAAAACAGAGTTTATTCTTATGCTGTATTTATTAGTTATTGTATTAGGATACAAAAGATGGAAAAAATTAATAAAAATGTCAAGAGTAGTCATTTATGACTGAGTGGAAAGAACCATGGATTTTTTTCCTCATTTTTCTATTTTTGTGGTGACATTTAATAAGTATTTTTTTCCATAAAGAAAATATATTACATTTATGGACAGAAATATATGGGAGTCAACATAATCCTTTCCAAAGCAAAAATTTGTTCTGAATGTAAGTATGCTGGTCTAAGTAAGATGTTCACTTTGTACACAACCCATTATTCTTAGTGGCTTTACTTTTCTGAAGAATGGAAAAAATCTGATATTTTCACTATTCGCACCTTAAAGACAAATAAACCAATAACAGCTAATTTGGGTGGGTAGAAAAGGGAAGATTCTAAAAAGATCAGCATTGCTTTTCGTGTCTGGACTTTAATTTATGTTCTCAGTCAAATACTGTCTACAGTTTCACTTTTTCCTTCCCTGTTGCTCTCCTATTACTAAGCAACACATTTATGGGAGCCACACTCTCTCGTTCATCAAATTGGTGACAATATGCCCTATAACAGCAGATCCATCAGGCAGGTTCAGTTTCCATAGCACTTGCCAGCACATAGGAAGCTGTGTGGCGACTAGGCTTACCAAGTAGCTTCTGGCATGTTCTCCAGAGATCTCACTGACGCTTACAAGTCCTGAAGGAAAACACACTCTCCTCTCCCCATCTGAACTCACAGGGGCCCACAGTGACACCGTGCTGACTGGGGCATTGAAGGATGACTGGAACTTGACATAAAACCAGGACATCATCCTAAGTATTTTGAAAGATCATCTTCTTGACTTTGGGTGGTGAATACACAATGCAATATACATATGATGTGTTATACAATTATACACTGAAACCTACATAATTTTCTAACCAACGTCACTCCAATACATTTAATAAAATTTTTCAAAAAAGAAAGAACATTCTCTTTGAGTCAATATGTGTCCTGTGTCTCTCCCCACGAGGGAGAGAGCTCAGCACTGTTCCGACATAAATAAGCCGTCAGGAGGTGGCAGGGCTACAGATCAGCCAGACCCGAGGTCGAGTCCGGCTTCCACCTCAGACTGATGGTAAATAGATCTTAAATTTCTTTGAGCCCCAATATCTTCATATGTAGCAAGGGCGATAAGAAGGCTATCTTTGAAAATTATGAGGTGCCTGGTATTTAATAGGCACTTAATAAAATCTTATTTCTTTTCCATGGCAATTCAGGATGTTGCATGAAAAATCACAAAAATGACTAGCCGACTGTTCTAGATAGAAGAGGATTTGTGTGTGTGTGTTAGGAGCAGTGGTCAGAAAGAATGATATGGGATGCTGTGGATATGTAATTAGAGGTGGGAATAGAAACCTACGAGATCCCAGAGAAAGGTTTCTAGACTCTCCGTGTAAAAGTTATAATGAAAGAGAAACAATTAGCCAACTCATTTAAAAGGTCAGCTGAATCTAATCATAGGCTTATGATGCATTCTAGTTGAAAGATATTTTGATATTGTGTCCAATTTTCTCATCTTCCAACCAAAAATGAGACAAACTATGCCAAGTTTCAGAGAAGAGAAGGTAATTTACTAAGGTCACATGACATTGTGGGGAGCAGAAATGGGACTGGGGCACTCCCAGTCCCTATTTCTGGAAGGTAGGGCTCTCCTTGCCCCCTGAGATACTGCTGACCCTTCTCGGAAATGCCTGTGTAAAAAGACCCGGTGCTGGATGCTGGCAAAGCAAGGTGTGGACCCACCCTCAGTGCGGTGCCAGGAAGAAGGCGAGGACAGGAGGAGGGACAAAAGGCGCCACAGGTGGGAGGACGGCGCAACTGCAATGCCAGGCTATCAGGAACATGGAATGATGCACATGCACACATCCACGCATTAAATTTCTTTATAAATGGGACATTTCCAAGCAACCCACACAGAATTATATATTTTTAAAAAGAATAGAATGTAGAGCTTTTTTTTTCTACTAAGATGTGTGCGCATGTGTGTGTATGTAGAGGAAGGCCAGGGGGGTTTCTGCCTGTTCCTCCTCCTTCTCCCATCTCAGCAGCACCTGCGATGGCAGTTTGAAAACATGGTAATCGACTCTGCTATAGTCCCACTGCACCTCGTGTCAGAGAGCCCAATCCACGTTCACGCAGGGACTAGAATTCTGAGTCTCTTAATACATTGGTCTAGGGCTCTGACTCCTGCCTGCCTCCCCTACGGTCTGTGGTACCATCCCAAGTCCATCAGCAAGCAGATCCAAAGTGTCTCACACTTACCAAACACACCGCGCAGAGTGGTGGGGTTAGAATAGGTCATAGAATGGATTGGGTGAAGGAGTGTGGTGTGTGGCCAAAGAAAAAAAGAAGAGATGGAGCAAATATGAAAGCCAAAGTGTGTGTGCTGTTGACTTTTCCTGCAAATCTGCCAAGTGCTTATGTTTAGCAATGAGCAAGTCCTAAAGCCACTATTTTATCAACTCAGGAATCAGGAGGAAAGACTTCCTTACTCTCACAGATGCTAAGGATTGATGTCTCTCGGAGCATGCGGGCCAACAGATGACAGGTACTCCTTCAGGCTGAACCGGTGCGCACGGACACGGTTACTGAAGCCGGTTGGAAGGCAGAGCCGTTGGGATCATTACCATGGGAAGCAGCTGCTACCGAGGAAACTATTGACCAGTCTGTTAAAAATAATCTAATCAGTAATTGGCTGCTTGGGCTTATTTAAGTCTCCATATTACAATGGACCAATGGCCTTATTAAAGCTGTTCTGAGAATATGACTAACCTGGCTTTGAAATTCACAGCACCAACTAATTGTTCACACCATTAACTTTTGGGACATTCTTTTATTATCTCTCCAGGCTTTTGACTTTCCAACTCCGGGCTCCACACCTAATGTTTCTGATGTGTGTATGTCTTATTTTCTAGAAAAGCTCTAAATATTTGCTGACATTTAGCATCAAAAGTATTTAAAGGAAACGGTCATCGTGGTGATGCTGTATTACCCAAGAGGACAAGAAAGCAGAGGTCAGATTCTGGAATCTTGACTGCTCCTAATTCTGCCTTAGTAGTGGGGAGAGCTTGGGGTATTATCTGTGGAAATATGGTCACTAAATCTTGTTTCACCCAAACCATCTGGGTCTGTCAACCAGTTCCCACTTATCTTCATCTTCTGTTGCCTCTCTTATAAAAAGTTAAATCTAAGTTCTGGAGTCTGTTGTCTTCCCTCTCAAAACCTATTTATCCTTCATATTTTCAGATAAACAACAAGCATGGCGATCTGGCTTCCTGACACACTCAGAAGCGCATTAGAAACGGAGCATGTAGCGGGACGATGGCTGTAGACAGCAATGCAGGAAAGATGAGATGCACATCTGTGAGGATCAATAACTCTGCTCACAGATGTGGTTTTTTAGTTTGCTAAGGCTGTCATAACAAAGGTCCACAAGCTGAGTAGCTTAAACAATAGACATGTATTGTCTATGGTTCTGGAGGTGAGAAGTGTCAGATCTAGAAGTTTGAGATCAGCATGGGTGTGCTCCCTCCAATGGTGCTAGGAAAGGTCTGTGCCCGCCTCTCTGCTAGCTCCCGGTACTTCCTTAGTCTGTGGCCGTATAACTTCAGTCTCCACACAGCAGTCTCCTTATGTGTGTGTTTGTATTCAAATCTCCCCTTTTTAGAAGGACATTGGTCATATTGAATTAGGGGACCACCCTATTCACGCATGACCTCATTTTGA